>CM060831.1:111120000-111720000 GCA_030762175.1 Metallyticus violacea
AAAGAAAACGTGTCCGAAATTGTCGTAAATTCTTCTTGCACATCTGTAAATATCAAACCGTGCAATTGAGTACAACCAAAAGTTACTCGTTCCTCTAAAAAAAAAGCATTCTGAAATCATAATCTGAAAATTTTCAGGACTTTGATATGTAAATTGAAAGGATGGCAACCATGTTTAAATAAGATTAAAAGTACATATGTAGGTGCCATATCTACTTGTCATATAAATTTTATTTGCGACAACCCAATATGTGTTGAAAATGGATATCTACTTTATGTCCATCTGTATGTTATGATGTTCAGTCTCTCATCACCAGATATGCTGAAAGAGGGCACTTCTGTCAATATTTTCGAATCGCATAATTATCATCAAGATTTTATACTTAAACTAATAATGTGTAAAAATGATCTAGCTATTGATGACGCTGAAGATATTTCAATAAAAGTTGCATAATGATATGATTGATTTTATTTACGTGTTTATTAATTTTGTTGTTATTTTGCGGGTGCAGTAAAAGATTCTCAAAAATAAACTCATATCGGGAAAGAAAAAGAAACAAAGCAAGGAAACAAATATATCATAAGTTTTGTTTCACCTATAAATTAATATATCTTATCTTTTGTTCTAATTTTACATGCACATTGCATTTATTTATCCTCTTATTATATTAATTGAAACTTAACTCAACTAAGAGAGCGAAAATTGCATAAATGTATTAATGAATAAAATTCTTTCTTGGAATGAAATCTGCTATTTACGCATTTGTTAGTACCGAAAACTATCTATGAGCGAAAGGGCTCTGGACTAAAGCTACGCTAACCATCTGTTAACAGACAGTTTCCGCTAATGACTGCATATAGACTGTCAGTCGCAGTTTGCTGTAACGAGATCAAGCATTCTGAGCTTTTGTGTTGTTATAATTCAGTTTGCCGTTAAGAGATCCGTATAACTCAAATATTTGTGTTACCACCAGCTATTTATGCTGTTGATATTAATTACAATGTGTTAGTGAAGTAAATTTTATTATAGTGTTTGTACTGAAATATTACTACTATAACAAAAAAAAAAAAAAAGTATACAGTGCAATGGGACATCCAGATTTGATCCCGTGCAACTAATTAACTAAGATAAAGACTTAATCCTGTTTAATAATTAATTTACGTAGATTAATATTTTATGCTACGATTATGTAAGGAGGTAGATTGTTTGAGAATCGGAAATCTTGGGCTGGAAAGATTAAAAACTTGGTCACATACTCAATAGCTAGGGGACCTCTCTTTTCATCAAAGTAAAAATGTCCTTGAAAAAAGACTGGTGAATAGCTTTCACCTTGGGCAACCGTCCCGAAAAAAAAAAAAAAAAAAAAGAGGAAATTGTCGCTTTCTGAAAAACGTTTCTAGCTAACATACAGTGAATCAAGACTAGCCAATGAGTTCTCGGATTTCAAAATGTCTTTTCGAGAAACTTCCACGGCAAGAGATTAAGTCAACAGGAAGGAAATTAGGTGACGCGTATGCTATGTTTAGAAATTTGAATTCCCGTAGAAGACGCATTGAAAGTCTGGTAAAAGCATTTTGAAAGTGTGAACAGTTTAATCAATAGTCACATTTAATCCGCAACTTCCACAGTGTCTTCTCAGTGATCTTCCTATCCCTTCCTCCCCTGGTAAAATTCCAGAAAAGCCTTACAGTAATTTCAGTATCTTTCAGACGATCGCGGACCGCCACGGGTGTCCGAGGTCGGGCCGAGGTCGTTAAGTCTCGGACTCGTGAGCGGAAGGTCTGAGTTCGAATACCGCCAGAACCGTCCTTCCTGACTGAGGTTTTTTCCAGGTTTTCCTCAGTCCTCATAAATGGCAAATGCCTAGGAGGTACCCTAAACTTAGGCCTGGAACGGTTCCTTCCTTAAAAATAAATCCTTTCCCAATATATCATTTCATCTCATGTGTCATCAGTGTCCATCGCCTGTGATGCCTCTGTAGCAAAAACGGGCGTTAAACACTATTCATTCATTCAGACTATCGCGGCAGCAGGAGGGTTCAACGCAGACTTCTTTCTCGGCAGTGATATACTACGTTAACAGTAAACATCACCATCCTTTATCAATCAGCCGCAAACTTCTGACACCTCTTAATAAACCGCTGCAAATTTGGCTTCCCAACGTGTAGCTGACAATTAAATAAAACCTTCCTAATAAATACTATCTCAAATTTGGCACCCCAATGTGGGGCAGATAATCATTCTCCCCCCACCTCCTAAATAAAACCCCCACAACAGGAGTAACCCCCATATTGTAGACAGCCTCAGATACCCCGAAGAAACCTATGTTATAATATCACTAGATAGAAAGATATCGGGGGTATATGGAGTTTTGAACAATCTCTAGCGTGTCAACCTAAAGGACTTATTGTGCTACCCCATTGGAAGAGAAGCCTTCATTGTTTCCCAGAATCCTTGAACAAATTGCAAAAATCACTAAATAGGGAAAGTAATACGTAAACATGATGACAAGAGATGCCCCGGATCCGACGGAATTGACAAAATTCTAAAGTGTATACACCAAAATCTTCCCGATTTTTGAATAACATTTTTCACCCAATATTTTCACCTTGGATGCTTTCCAAAAAGATGGAAAGAGGCAATCTTAATAACTATTCCTAAAGTAGATAAAAGCATAATTCACTCTTTCCTGGATATCATGGAATCAGTCTGTTATCCCAGGAAAATGCCTGGAAAAATTAGTAATGGAGAGGCTCAATTATTTCATTGACTCCCTTACTTTCAAATCACCATAACAGTGTAATTTCCGCCTCTTAACCCGGATATTGTAGGTGCTGTTGATAACGCCTAGTGTCAAGGGCTTCTAGGTCAAAGTTGGAAATCAAGATGTCTCCCCTAATATTTATAAATTATAAGGTTCAAAATAAAAAATTCTTCCTGCTCAAAAACTGTTACCAAAGGCTGTCCTCATAGTTGATAAAATTATATGCAGATGACATGCTTCCTATAATGCATGGGGTCCTCCCAAAACGACATTCTCCCACATTGGAAAATTCTCTACAAATCGAAGACGACTGGCAAAAATCGTCATTAAAGATCTCCAAGGACAAATCAGCTTTAAAAAGGGAATAGCTTATTGCCCCATATCCCTTCGTGGGGGTTAAATATGGTCACAAAAATGAAACATTTAAGAGAGATGATGGATGCCAAGATGAATTGGTACCTCCACATTCAATACTTGGAAGATAAATTACTGCGCATTCGCAACTATCTAGTTTGCTACTCCATTGCCAAATGGGGGAGTCTTCCGTTCACAACTTGATGACAATATACAGAGCGTTCATTTGGACGCGTGGCCTGCTAAAGAGAATTTGCCTGCTCTGTTTCTAACCGGTTCTGTTTCCCCCTCCACTTTCCCTTCTCTTCTTGTCTTGAAGTCTTTGTACTCTACAGGAATTATAGTGTGTTAGTGCTGTTATAATGCCAAAAAGCTCGTATACTTTAGCACACAGAATCTTCATGTATGATTTCTTTGAGCCAACAAACTCATCTAGAGAAGTGAGAAGGTAATTTATAGATAGATTCCCTGCTGTCCGTGCGCCTTACAAGGAAACGTGATCTGTTCTTGATAAGCAACCAACAGTAATCGCTTTGTTCTTACAGAGGAAAAACTCGATGACATCAGAGAAAAATTAGAACGAAGCCCAAAGAAATCTCTGAGAAAGCTTGCACAGGAATAAGGAATTTCGCTAACATTGACTTGGAATGCCACTAAACTTTTAAAATTAAACTCCTATAAGATAACTGTAGTTCAGGAATTACAACTACGCGATAATGTGAGTGGAGTTAATTTCTGCTTTTGTGTGTTGCTCGCTCTGTTGATCTGGGTTTAATTTTTTACGGACAAACATGACTTTATTTACATGGTCATGTAGCAACGCAAAACAATAGATACTGGAGTTCAGATGTCATTGAATGACAAAAAAACGGATGCTTGAAATATTATCTAGTATTTGAGATATTTATGCGGTTGAATTTAAGGGACTGCTAATATCCGACTTCGCAGGCAAACAGCGTGCTTCCTGGTGCCAAACAAATCCCCGTTAAGCCGGCCACGATTCCAAACGAGAGCTCTGTACTAATAATAAGCTCAATGATATACGCAGCTGAGACCTGGTATTCCTAAATATTCAATAGAACCAAACTGCAACTATTTAAAAGAGCTATTCTCATATTTATAACAAAATCTTACAGAACCATATTAAATGACGCTTTATAAGCTGTCGCAGGCGTAATACAAATTAATCTGGCCGTATTATTAAACAAAGACATTAAAGTAGTCTGTAGAGACGGCCCCACAAATGCCGTCATAACATTATTAAGACAAATAGAAATTCCCACTGAAACCAAAGGCATCCATCTGAAAGACAAATACCTAAATGTGGACATGACAGGAACAGAATCCCAAGCGGATGCCTTAATCTACACAATGGATTAATAACATATCTGATCGCTGTGAAAGACTCAAAAGAAAATTAAATTAACACACAAAGACTAAATACCAATTGTATAGTTTTTCATGCAGAGCTCAGGGGAATAAACATCACTGGTTAAAAAAACAAAAACAAAAAAGAGAAGAGATTCGCGTCCTTTGTAATCCATATATACTCTAAAGCAGCTCTAATCGCCTTAAGTGACAAACAAGCATCCCACCCTCTGGTAGTTAAGCTCAGAACGAAAACCATCACACTAAGGAACTCATTTCACTGGGTTACAGAACAAGCGGAACTCCAAGGCAATGAACGAGCAGATTACTTAGCCAAACTTAGCCACAAGCAACCATTGCATACAATGCCCTGCCCGAGATCAGAGGCAAACTAATGCTAGGAGATAAAAATTTGAAATGGTAACTGAAAAAGCTGCTATTACGAAACTACAATTTTCTCTCTGGCTAAACTACGTCCTTACACAAATCTGTCTAACCACGGCTTTTGCCATTCTTGTCTCTCCATCGACAAATTGCAATTGCTCAGAAAGTCCAAAACTAACTGCTCACCGCCTCCTGACAGGATGTACCCAGTGTTGAAGAGAGCGAACACTGTACTGCATTCTTTCTCTCTACCCTGGTAATAAGGCAGCAATCAACACTTAAAGTGATGAACTCCTTCCGATATGTCTTTAGCAAACTTCAAAACTACATTAAAATGGTATCAAATATTGTAAATATTTCGTTACATACTTTTAGATAGAACACGGGTTGAACATGTCGTTGAAAAAAAAATATATATATATATATATATAAAACAGACACTACCTTCAACAACTCCTAGAACGTAACTTAGTGCTCATTATGAAACAAAACTTTATTGTGTGCATGTTGTTAGTGATCAAATTTGTGCGAGTAGAAATATGAGGAAATTTATCCATCGACAGAACCGGCAACTGGCAGGCCCTTGGCTTCGTGCGACTTGCGTTCAACGGCGAACTCAGGTTGCATAATGGTTCCCAAAACGAACAGCTACATACGTTAAGCTTGTAGGTGAGAATCATGGGAACCATTAACAAGAAGATTTATTTTTAAAGAGGCAGTGCATAAATGCACAAACTCCACAATTCTGAATGATGAACATAACAAGTGCACATGTATGACAATATTTCTAATCTATGAGTATATGGAACACAAATAGCAATTAAAGAACAGTATATCAACACATTCTTAACTAATCTTCATTTAAATTTTTCTCAACTTATAGCAAAAGTATTGTGCTGTAATGTTTACAGCCCATTTTTCACATTGATTAGCAGAAATATTGATTAAATGACATATATTTCTTTTTTGTTTTAAAAGAAAAAAGTTTCTAAAATGTTCCATTACAGTAATTAAAATATGCGGTATAATATGTTAAACGTTTAGCAACATGCATAAATTAGATCCTGTTGAAAAGAACCACATAATTAGTTAACTTAAAACATGTAATTCTGTATTTGTTTAAAGGAAGGAATATGTGTATATATTTTTTATTGCTATTATGCTGTTACTGCAAGCTTTATTTCCACCGCTAGTATATGAATTGGTCTTTATTTTGTCGCCCTTAACAACCTAAACAAATGTTCAATTTACAGGAGTGAATTAAAATGTTTAGTTTCATATTTATTTGCTGAATATTTTAATTCACTCCTTGAATTATACTTTGAATTAAAGAGAAGTGAAGGAAAACAAGTACATTTTTGGGTTAACTATTAAGAAGTAAAACGAAATTGAAAAAACAATATTTAGTTAACACAGCATTCAAATTAACATTTATACTAACATTTGCTATACTTATATTTGAGTTACGTTTTGACAGATGAAATAAAATTAGGAACTGTTACACTTTACACACTTTTCACATTAAGTTTTGTAATAATTTTTTTTTCAATAAAAGTTAAGTCAATATAAAACCATCGTTAACTCCTTTCACACGTTCACTTTTTCTCCATTACAGAATAAATTATATTCCCTTTCATACGACAAAACAGACCTCTTTGGAACTAATGAAGAAACAGCAACTTTAGCATGACTTAAAATATTTTATGAAAAACTAGAGTAGGTCCATAAGTTTCCGGCCTGCACAAAACCCCTTATCTGATGTCATATATTATCTGTTAAGTAAATAATTGTCATTGTAACTTCCGCTCCGCTGTGTTCAATTATTCAGATATAGTTGTATAAAGAAGGCTATGTGTGTAAGATTGTGACATGTTCAAAATGTAGTTTCGACCTGTTATTTAGTTCTTCACAAAAGAAGAACTTACTCCAAATGAAATTAGACAACGATTGGACGGTGTATATCGGGAAGTATCCCCCTCATATTCTACCTTAAAAGAACGGGCCAAACTTCTTCGAATGAGTCGAGAAAACATTGAAAACGAAGAGCATGCAGGAGGTGCTCACTTCTGACAACGTCCCTCGCTCTTGTGGAAGGAGAAATTATGGCAGACCGACGACTCAAAATTACAGAAATAGCAACAAGGTTGGGCCTTTCTAAAACAACAGTCCTTTCAATTATTAATTAACTTTAAACACGAATAAGGTTAGTGTCTAGGTTTCTTTCCTCAGTCCAAAAGCAGCAATGAGTCATTTGTTGTCAGGCATTTTTGGAACTCTGCCGTGGCAACGAGAGAGAAGTTCTGCAAACCATTGTTACAGGAGATGAAACTATGGTCCTCTACTATGATTCTTTGTCCAAGAGAGAATCATTGGAGTGGCGTAAACCTGGAGAAGCACCGCCTCTAAAGGCCAAGGTCACTCAGTCAACCAAGAAGATCATGGCCACAATCTTTTGGGACTGTGGAGGAATGCTCTTCATTCACTTCAAGGAGAGGAATACCACAGTAAATGGAGAGTACTACGCTGGCCTACTGCACAGAGTAAATGCTTTCATGAAAGAGAAAAGGCGAGGAAAGCTGAGTGGTGGTGTGCTCCTTCACAACAACGCGCCTGTGCAAACAGCTCTTGTTGCAAAGGAAGCTGTGAAGAAATGTGGCTTCAAGGAGATTGACCATCCACCCTACAACCCAGATCTAGCTCCCAGTGACTATTTCCTATTCTCAAAACTCAAGAAGGGAATTTAGGTGTTACGAAGAAGTGATGGATGCTGTTTATGCCCATTTTGCAGACAAGATTTCTGACTATCTTTGGGGGGGGGGTTGAAATGTTAATTCAAAGGTATAGAAGTATATTGCAATAAAGAGTAACTATATTGAAAGGCGAAAAAGGTGATATGTGCAACACAAGAGTAAACAGATGTTTGTATATATATATATATATATATATATATATATATATATATTTACTGAAGTGCTCATCTTTCTATTTATAGTTCGTAAAGTCATGAATACGCTTCCGTAATCCTTAAGCGATTTAGTCCACTCAAATGTTGTGCATTTCCGGTTCCCATCGCCCACAGTGCAACACAATGGTGTTTCCATCTCTCATTCTTTCCGAGGTACAAATTGAATTGTAAACAAAACTTAAAACTTGTTGTTTTATTATTTGTTGAATTCTAAAAATAAGGGATTTATATTTTGGAAGAATATGATTCAATCTAAGAAGAAGAATTGTGGAGATGTTGTATATCTGCATAAGCTCCAGACACAATTTCCACTGAAGCGAAAAGAAGCAGCATATGGGAAACACATTGGCGAGTTAGGAATGTAGCCAACATGCTGAACCGTTACAGAGAAGATTGCGAGGGAAAGAAAGAGCTGGGGAGAAACAAACAGCAAACAGGGGCTACCCAGAAACAGCAGAAAGTTGTTTTTACTATGGAAACATTTCCAGTTCTTGGAATTGCCCCTGCTTTCCAGACTTCTGATTGAACCAGATTGATAACACACCACATCTTGGGTTCTGCTTACGACGATTATTCCTGCTACTTATTTAGAAAAATATGTTCGTTTCTTGTAATCATCACGTATGATAAACTTCTAAAAAATGCATTTATTCTTTTTTAAACACTTCATATTTTCATATAGACTGATTATTAACGTTAGTTAATACATTTTCAATTAACTAATACCTTTTTGGGGTAGTATAAAGCAACTGAAACTAAAGCTATTGTATAGTATTTTAGGTATAGCCCTCTATATACAAGTCGGACACGCTCCACTGTCTCTAACTCCCATAAGACTATGTCTTATGTTTCAGTCATTTTGCTTTGTCATACAGTTAACTACTAAAGCATTGTATTATAATGTTGAATGATGTACAATGATACGTCATTTGCCGGCAAAGGAAAAGGCTGATATCGTTTAAAATGGAAATCTCAATATAAAATATAAACCTCAATAGTTACATATAAACGCATGTCTACAGAGAGAGAGAGGGACAGTGAGAGAAAAGCGAGAAGGTGTAGAAACAAGGGAAAGAGATATTTTGTATATTAAGTATTAAATTAAAATATTTCCCACATATTGTAAATTTACATATAAACGTAAATCAGTAAAATGAAAGAGGGAAGTTAAAGCAGAATGCAAAGAAGCAATTAACCCTAAAGCTAAAATTTAGACTTTCCATATTTTTCAAATTTATATCCAAAGCATATGTATAATAGAGTGGGAGAGAGAGAAGATGAAGTAAATGGTTAATAAACATATTATAGCCTAAAATAGTAAATTAAAACCTTTCCATATATTGCACCTTTATATTTAAAAATATGAGTATGAGAGAGAGAGACAGAGAGAGAGAGAGAGAGAGAGAGAGAAGATCGTGGTTTAAAGGAAAGGCACACGTACATGAAAACTTTAAATAACAGCATTTCATATGTTGTATATTAACATATAAATATTTAGCAATATATAGAGAGTATGAGAGTACGACCAATGTAAAGGAGAATTTATACTTTTAATATATTGCAAATTTGCATAATGAGGGAGAGAAAGGGAGTTGCAGGTAATAAAGGAAAGAAGCATTTTTTCCCTAAAGCATAAAAATAGTACATTTCTAAAGTTTTAAAATGTTACATATTATAGCATATCTGTATAGATTAAGAGAGAAGGTGAGGAGATAAAGGAGAGAAATATTATGTGCCTTAATTATTAAATTGAAACTTTTATTATATTGCAAATTTACATAAAATGTATAAAATAAAAACTATAAAGAGAGAGTGGGAAGCTTGGTAGAGAAAAGAAAGAGGTATATTATACCCTAAAGCATTAAATTAAAACATTTCCATTTATTATTAAGTTACATATAAGAGCATGACAATAAACTTGTAACGTTAATTTTTAACAATGTTACAATTAGATAGGAACGAGGGGGCTAACATTGTCATTATTCCCTTTGGAAATGTACAGTAGATTTACTTTGGATTACTAAGATAAGAAATGTAATATTTATTTTTCTTCTTATGTTAATTTCTTGTTATACAATCCTTGATATTGTTGCCATTAAACAGCACATTAAAAAATTAAATATCTATTCCTTACCAAACTAAGTAATAATTAGTAATATTTCACTTTGTGTAACTGTAGCTATTTTTTAATAATTTAAATAATTTATAAGAATAAAATTCTCACTATTACCCCACAATCTTCTTCCACATTGAAATGTTTTAAAAATATTTATAACCTCTACTTTAGGCTTCAAATGCAGTTTTTTCGACATTCCTTTTGTGCATTTACACGTATAAAATCAATGAAACATAACAGTTAAATTTAAGTAGCCTATTCTATTTAACATTAAATACTAAGAAAATAGCTTACATAATACTTACATAACACAGTCGAGAGTTCTTCAATGGAATCCAGTTTTCTTGCAATTTTGTGAATGCAAATATTTCTTTTCCTGAAGGAATGCGATATAACGGAACATTTTTCTTTCCGTGAGTTGTACAAACAAATGCACAATACCCAGGCATATTAACTGAATTATTTTAAAATAGGTCTCCATATAAGTATTAGGCACAACACACCGACATCAGACCCAAAATGGCGGCTGATGCTGGCAAACCAATCACGAAGCTCGGTTGCGGGGAAATTCCGACCCAAAGCGTGTACATAAACTTGTATATGTGGGGCTTTAATTTTAGAGTTAGCACTCAGTTTTACTCAGGAGAAAGCAGAATAAAATACTCCTCCCCTCCAGATATTAAAAAAGTCAATCTTGGAATGGGGAGTAATAGGGGGCCTCATAGGGAAGTTTTATGTGTATAAAAAGGTATTATTCTTTTTTGATAATATTTAACACCTGTTTTAACTCTTACCACCACAGGCGGTGAACACTGATGATACATAAGATGAAACGAAAAATGGGATTTTTTTTAAGGAAGGGAGCTCTACAGGCCTAAGTTGAGGGTACCTCCCTGGCATTTGGCATTTATGAGGTAAGTTCACGTCTTAACGTCCTCGGTCGCCCGTTTCACCAGTGTGACCTTGGACAAAAAATGAGTCATGCCCAGGTTCTACGTTCGATCGGAGGCAGCTCGTAAACGATACATTCACAGCATGCATGTCAGCGAATGTACAGTGCAATGGTTGCTTTGCCTGTAAACGTAATGGTCACAATCATAACCATCTGGGAAGGGTAGAGTAGCGCTGGCCCAGCGGTTTAGAAGGCTTTGCTGTTCTGCGTAAGCTGCTGGGTTCAAATATCATACATTTTTGTTTTATTTTTTATTATTGGTTTTATATTTGTGTATTTATAAACCATGTTGCCTTAATATTAAATTAGATTTTAACCTAGCATTTGAGTTTTATGGCATTACCTAAGCGCACACAAAAGCATAATCACAAACTAACGTATTCTTTGCAAATAACTAAATAAACACACGAACAGAAAATTTACCTTCTAAAGTGAAAGGGTAGAAATAATCAAATGTTAATATCGGGTGTATGAACCCTCAGCATGTACAGCTTCTTAATATTCAGGGCATAGGATTATATCAGATTTCTACAGTAGTGTGGACAAGAGGCTACCACATAAGGCTTCTTTTGTTCTTGCTTGTGGAGGGAATGCGTGTGCAGCATATTGCATTTAGATAAAACAAATACTGAATCAAATACTATAATATTCATTATAGCAGCTGGAATTTCTTCTGACAGCCAAAGTTTGTAGGTTTCCCCAGTCAGAAAATATGATCAATGTGGAATCTTGAAATAGTTGTAAGGATCGAACAAAATATGGAAGACATAAGACATTCGACGTACAGATGTAATGCTTGCAGCGATTTATATATATATGTATGTATGTATAAAAGAAAAAGAAAAATAAAGTAACACTATTAACAGTGTAGCAAATTAACAGTAATTATAATACTAGATAAAGATAAAACACTAAGAAAAAGTCACACTTGAGATCGCTAAATTTCGGACTCGTGGAGTCCTTTTATGGGAAGAAGACTTAGTGTTTTATCCTTTTCTACTATTATAATTACTGTTAATTTATATATATATATAAGAACGTGTTACAATTATATGTAAAAATGGAGGGGAGATTTGTAAGGATTTTCAATTAGTGATTTGATTATGGATTCTCAGGATTTTCTTCTTCTCCTCTCCGATGATTTTCCGCTGACTTACGTTAGCTCTTCGCTGGAATTTTTGTGATCCGGAGACCACAGGGGAAGGAGTCAAGGAGATTAATGGAATGAAACACCATTTATTGACAAAGTCTGTTCCACTTTAAGAAACCAACCGTTACTCCTTGGGGAATTTCTCGTGTTATTAAAATCACTTTTGCATTAACTATAAGCTTCTTGATTATTTCACCAGCACTATTTAACACGTTATGAATCTTCCTATTAAAAGCTGGTCTCTAACAAATTTTAAGTTCACTGTGTTACTGATAGCGACAATACTGACCTCCTCGCACTGACACAATACTCGATACTCCGATACTGAATAATAATTCTTTCAATATAACTGACCACGACTACTGATACAACTGAGTGACCCACACATTCGAACTAACAACTCCAATGATCTAAAGAATACTCTCGAACTGATGCAACAACTGAACCGAACTGCTGAACTGAGTCCTGGGCAGCAAAATTCAAGCTTAAATCTTGAAGTCGCCCATTCTTTCCAACGCTATCATGTGTACGTGACTCTCAGCATGTACAATTGGCTCAGGCATCGAGAGGGTGTTGCATGGAAGATAACGCTTACCCTTATCTAAATATGATAAAAGCAAAGCTCTATCTCTAACAAGATACAAAGGAAATATATTCACTAAGATCCTGCTTTAGAATTTTCCAAGTAATAACGGTTTGCTTGCTTCATATATAAGAATACTGTTTACAATAGGCAAACAGGCTTCCATACCCAAATTTCCAAGTCAGTTTTTATGGCTAGGGTGGATTTCTGCACTCTGGTGCAAGTAAATAACATTTTACAAACAATACTTCAAAACATGCACAAAGATAAAAATGGCACTCCAATCATCATTAAAATAGGAAAGTTACATAAAATTAATTAACGAATTGGTTATAATTTATATGGGGTGGCAATTAATAAATTCCACGTAGTGTTCTTGAGACTTCTGCGGAAGAGTTATATCGAACTTCCCTTTACATTCCATTTTTGGATAATTTCAGCTCCCAACTTGATCATCTCTTATCTCATTAGTACTTGCTATAGAACTTCAGTTGTTTCCTACCACACTTTAAATTTAAAATTCTGCAACAGTATGCACAAGATGTCGAATGTAATGAAATAATAGAGACTGGTGAGCTCCATCTTTAGTGTCGCCATAAATAAACTACCATAGCAATCACAAAACTACTGAAGACCTAGTGAGATCAGATTGAATGCAGTTGTCGTTCTTAATATTCACAGAGAATTGGTGTAATTGCGCAGACGTTGTTTAAAGGACTACTGAAATAAAAAAGACGGTTTTATATTGAAATATGAAAAATTTATGTAATATTGAAATATTAAAAATTTCAATGTGTTGTTTCTAAAATAAAGCTTAGATTTTATGCGTCCAATATTGATACCCATCTTATAAAATGAATAAAGTTAGTAGCTTTTTTAAAAAAATAAATATCTGTTCATAAAATTTAAAACTTTCCCCTTGAGAAAATACTAGCGACAACTTAAATGTACAAAATGTCTCTCACTCTTAGATTTACTTTTATTTTGCGTGTTGAGAAATTCCAACTCAAATTCTGTATCTTCAGCAGCGTTGTTTTGTAGCTCTGTGCTTCTGTATACGCTGGCCGACTGACCTTAAGTTTCGTGAGTGAATAATCCTCTTCCCTCTCTCTCAGGATGCTGCTAGTAATTGATTTTCTAAATATATCAAACAACCTCAAGAGAACTCCATAATTCTTCCCTCTCGCTAATTCGAAGTCTACTGGTGTTCAACATGACCTGTTGCGCGAGATCGTGCCTCTCGGCATTTCAGATTTCAATGGCCAAGCACTCGGTGTTTTCTTTTGGAACGGTTCATCGCCTTTTACCCCCGCCCAAACGTAATTGGACCTCTAAAATGTGGTATTGCTTTTCCTGTACGCTGTGTTCACTATAGTCAATTATTTCGCAAGAACCTCAAAATTGAAGACACTTCGCTCGTTTGTTCCAAAGCAGAGATCAGAAACATCTGGTGATTTCAGGAAGTAGAAACAAGTGGGTTGGGCTGCACAAATTATTTTGGATTGGCAGTAGCCGTCCAAAATATTTTCCTCTTATTTCTTTAGGTGCTGTTAATAAACACACTTCAGAGACCTCAGGGAGCAACATGAAAAATCTGAGGGAAAAATAGTGCACCCGCGGCGAACAACTTTTCCTGCTGTTCCAAGCGTTTTTTCATAAAAACATTCTAGACAATTAAACAGAGATAATAATTTGTTTATTCAATATTGTAGTTTATATGCAATGAAAATTTCAAGGGATTTAATTTTTGTACAGTTTAATACCTTTACTCGTAAATTGTTTGACATTTCCTTTTTATTTATAGGTTATTCTTTATGAAAAAGTTAATTAATATTAAACTATTTCTCAAAAAAAACATGTTATCAGATGAATGTCATTGAAAATATTTATTTCTGGCAGGCACAACTAATTAAATTCCTAAATACTTATTAGTAATAAGCTAATTAAACTATTTGAATTGTTACACTGCACATTTTATTTTAATATTTTATATGTGAAGTTTTGTATTGGAATAGGGAAATTAAAAGTATACATTTTTATCAAAATGTTAAATTCTTTGTTTTTCAAGCACAGGCTACGACGTTAATCGGCGCTTAGCGTGTAGTTCTTGTGCATTTTGCTTTAAGGAACATATTGATATGACCAAAAACACCCAGGGTTTGGTCATGGAAGCAGGTATATCGTATTTCACAGGGAAGAAAACTAAATTTCTAAACTAATTCTCTTGAATTTATTTAGAAGAACATTAAGGCAATGAAAATTTAAGAAATGCACTCCTTGAATGAATTAATCATGAATTCAACCGCAACACCGAGGCAACGCACATTGAAATTGTTATCGCAATAAATAATAGAGCGTTGAAGTACTCCCCTTAATAAACTTCAAATTCAACACATTCAAAATAAACATTAAAACTGATAACAAACGTATCTCCCAGAACTATGAAATCAAAATAAGTATATAAATACATGACTTTAAAAAATCTAATAAAAGAAATCCGTAAATTGCCCAAATATATATAGAATTCCAAAATTACCATCAACGAAATACTTAGATCACAGTCACGATTAACGAAGGAGTTGACCACTGCCCCTCCATAAATAATTAGATAAATAAATAAATAAAAGGACGGAAGCAAGGAAGGAAAGCTTTGACACCAGCAGGCACCATTCTAATGCAATGAATTAACATTAACAAAGAGCATGGGGCGGTGAATCGCTCGGTCCCGTAGCCGAAAGTCGAAAGATGTTGACCCAAAAGAGGAAGCAAGCCGGAAGGGTAGCGTTACCTATTCTGACTAACGAGCACTGCCACATGCTCTAAACGATTAGCGACAGACATTGTTTACGAGAAAGAACAAGAAAGATGGACGCCATAACAAAGAAGAGTAAAGAAAGAAGAAAAGAAAAAGCATAACGGAGTGCGTGAAATGATATCACGACATAAGGCTGGGGATCTCAATGAACAATCATACTTCAGAAATGTGTATTTGATTAATCAATGAAATTACATGATGCGTTGAAATTGGTGGATTCGGAAAATGACTTATTCCATTTGGTAGATCAAACATAGCTTTTCCACGAATAAATAACAAGATTCAGAGGCACAAAACATTTAACGCAACATCTCTAAGGGTATCCGTGCACACCCAGATTTTCTCAAGCAAGTAACTCCAAAGAGCGAAAATCTTAATCTACGAAAATGATCTAAAATAGAAATTCGAGAATTGGTAATATATTTTTGTGCTATTCTGCAGGGCCGTACTAGATACACGTTTTGCTCTACTGTGAATAAGCAGTTTGTTTCATGCACAAAATTATTAAAAACTGTAAAAAAAAGTACTTCGACTATGTGCTTAAGGCATTTAAGGTATCGTTTGGACGCGTGACCGGCTTAATGGGGTTTTCTTGGCTCAGGGAAGCACGGTGTTTGCAGGCGGAGTCGGATACTCTTAGCCCTTTAAATTCAACCCCATAGATTTCTACAGCACATCAAACAATTTTTAGATTACGCAATGGCATTTCGTGTACAAAATCGGAGTTTCACACACTGCAGTATCCATTGTTTTGTGTCGCAACATGGTCATATAAATAAAACATTGCTGCTCCTGTACACAAAAAAACTATAGAGCGAACATTTACATTATCCAACACCCAACTGTAGACATTAAACTGCTCACTTATCGCAGTTACCTTATAGGGATTTAATTTAAAAGTTTAGTGGCATTCCATGCCGAGGTTTGCGGAATTCCTGATTTCTGTGTAAACTTTCTCATATATTTCTTTGGACTTCAGTCTAACTTTTCTCTGATGTGATCGAGTTTTTCCTCTGTAAGAACACGGCGTTTTACTTTCGGTTTCTTATAAAGAACAGATCCTGTTTTCCTAAATATATTCTCAAGATTACGAACTGTTTCTCTTTGAAACGCACGAACAGCAGGGAATCTGTCTATAAATCGCCGTCTCACTTCTCTACAAGAGTTTGTTACACATAGGAATCATACATGAAGATTCTGGTGCTAAAGTAGACAGTCTTTCTGGCATTATAACAGCACTAGCACATATAACACTGAAACACGTGGTCTCACAACGTTAACTCCTATACAACCAAAGACTTCGCCTCTTTGATTAGCCGACACGGGCTGGAAAGTGGAGGTGGGAACAGAACTGGTTAGAAACATGGCAGGCAAATTCTCTTTAAGCCGGCCGTCACGCGTCCAAATGAGGCTCTCTATTATGCAGCTTAAACTGAAACCCTTGTCTTATATCCGATATATTTCAATTAACTCCAACAGACCATGGCTACCAATCCCGGAAGAAATCTTTAGTTATAAGTTTGACTCCTGCCGTGAAAGCTTCCGACTTCTCACAAAGTATTATTATTTACTTTATGTATTTTAAGTACGCTTGTGATGGTTTTTGCAAAATATAATGGTATACATTAATTAGAAACAAATGAAAGGCATGAAATTCTGGTGTGAAACACCCAAGGACTATGATGATTCAGTTCTGGGAGCTCCACGCTAAAATAAAACACTTGTGAGTGGATGTGAAATCATTGATATAACTGGAAACAGTTGAGTGTGACGCACTATAGCTTGCGGCTAACATGAGCTGGTGACTTGCACCATTGCTAAGCAGAATAAGAGTTTAATTACATAAATCACAGAGAATGAGAAGAGGATTAAAAAAGTGTATACTGAGAACTAGCCTTGGGCAAATGCAATTATCGTATTCCAGGAAAATCATTTATACAATCTCACACCAAATATTATATATAATATATAGAGAGTTCCAAAATGTATACAGACTTAAGCAAAGAGAAAACTGTGTTAACATAACAAAACTGAATACACACAAACAGAAAATGATGAGCACTAATCATCTTAGACTTTTACAGTTACAACAGTTGTTCAAAATGCCCATCATCGGCGTCGATACACTCCAGATTGAATTACTGATGGAGCAAAGTTTGCCAAAGGGTCCTCAGCGATGGCAGCACATGCCGTTTCAATTTCTTCCCGAAGTGCTGCCGGTGTAGCTGGTTTTCTACAATATACGGTACCTCACAAGACTCAAATTTGTTTCGAATGCGTGCAGTTGTTACTGGCGTTGGCGGTTCTGTTCTGTACACGCGTTTCCATTGCCTTTGAACTTCAACAACATTCTCGCTTTTCCAATATCACTTCAAAATTGCTTTCCGCTATTCAAACGATAATCTTGGCTCCATTTTGCTGTAGCAACGCTATCATAACGTAATTTGAGTCACATCTGTTTACAGAACATCATACGATAATCTTGGCTCATTTGTTCATTGTTTATTTACCTGTCACGTAGCAACCTATCAATATGTATGTAAAATCTGTGTATAGAACATCATACTACACATTACTGTTGTTTTTCGGTCCAGCTTTGAAAAATATTAAACAGATATCTACTGAGAAAGTGTGTATACATTTTTGGCACCCTCGGTATATATATATATTAATAGTATAATTAATTATTAATATTCCTACTGTTTGCAATCCAGCATCATTCAAGTAGACAAAAAAGTCCAATGCAAACCCAAAGTTTCCAACAAGAAATATATTAACCTTGTAATTACTTACATTCCTAGAGAACATCAAATCTATTTTGAAAAAATATCAGGATACTTTATTTTATTGCCTTCATTCTTGAATGATTTTCCAAATTTTTTACACCGCCTTACTTTTAGAACATCCACCAGCCTTAACTTTTGCCCCAGCCGATCGGTGGTTCATATCCATTGCATGCCCTAATTACAAAATATATTCGTAGATATGTAATTATTGATTATAACAATTCACTTCGTTTTATGTTAGAAATAATTCAATCTTAAACCTAAATGAAGAGTATATGTTAGAAATTCATGATCAACGGAATTTGCATTCATTTACTTAATTGATGAACCCCTGTAGTTACCCCTGAACATTTGGTTACATTTTAATATAAGAATTTCTCAAACTTCTTAGATATTGTTGATAAAAGAGAAATGAATGCATAATTTGAGGTCATCTCCTTTGTCATCAAATGGGATATATTAATTGCCAATTATAAAATATCGTTATCATGCTTAATCATATAATTTAGGACTTTTAAAATGTTCATGCAAATAATATTTTATAGATGCAGGAACAGAAGATATTTGTTGTTTCGATTTAAACTGCTTTTCCCACTAATTTATCTTTGAAACAGTAACGGATTGCTAGCCTACATTATTTAGTTAATGATGGAACAAACAAGCAAACAAAACGAGCAAGTCGGTTCTTGTACCAGGTTAATGAGAGTAAAACAACACACTGGCTCGACGCCAAGAATTCATGTCTGCCCAACCGTTTTACATTGACATTTGGTTATTTGCATTACACTCCTTTTCTGAAGAATTATGTACCTTAGGAATTTTATTGCGAGAAAATGACGCAGTGGGAACATACATAGTGTAAATTACTTCTTTAAACCCAGGTTAGGTTTAAGTAAGCAAATAGGTGTGCGGCGTTATAAGAAACTATTTAAAATGGGGAAAATTCAACACAGGTACGAGGACAGACCCATAAGTTTCTAGCAATTTTCTAGATATGATAAAGACATAAAGTATATTTCACTTTTCATTACATTTACCCTTTATTGCAATGCACTTCTCACATCTTTGATTTAACATTTCAATTCATTTCCAAATGATGATGATGATGATGATGATAATAATAATAATAATAATAATAATAATAATAATAATCAGATGTTCTCTCTGCAAAATGACAATAAACAACATCCATTACTTCTTCGTCACACTTAAATTCCCTTCCTCGAAGGTCCTTCTTGAGTTTTGAGAAGAGGAAATAGTCACTGGGAGCTAGATCTGGGCTGTAGGGTGGATGGTCGATCTGCTTGAAGCCACATTTCTTCACAGCTTCCTTTGCAACAAAAGCTGTGCACTCAGGTGTGATGTTGTGAAGAAGGCGCACACCACCACCCACACTATTCCTCGCCTTTTCTCTTTGATGGAAGCACGTAGTCTGTGCAGTAGGCCAGCATAGTACTCCCCATTTACTATGGTATTCCTTTCCATGAAGTCAATGAAGAGTATTCCTTCACAGTTCCAAAAGATTGTGACCATGATCTTCTTGGTTGACTGAGTTACCTTGATCTTTAGAGGCGGTGCTCGAACGGTTTACATCACTCCATTGATTCTCTTTTGGACAAGGGGTCAAGGGAACCAGAGTTTCATCTCCTGTAACAACTTCTCTCTCGTTGCCACGGCAGAGCTCCAAAATGCCTGACAACAGATGACTCGTTGCTGCTTTTGAACTGAGGAAACAAGTCTAGGCACTAACCTTATTCATGTTTAAATGTTCGTGAATAGTTCGAAGGACTGTTGTTTTAGAAAGGCCCAAATCTTGCTGCTATTTCTGTAATTTTGAGCCGCCAGTCTTGCATAATTTCTCCTTCCACAAGAGCGATGTTTTCAGGAGTGAGAACCTCCAAGGGCGTACCTGCATGCTCTTTGTCCTAAATGCTTTCTCGACCCATTCGAAAATAATTTACCCATTCCTTTACGGTAGAATATGAGGAGATTGCTTCCCCATACACACAGTCCAATCGCTGTTTAATTTCATTTGGAGTAAATGCTTCTTTTGTGAAAAATTAATAATATTTTGATACTCTATTGATCATGTCACAATCTTCTACACATAGCCTTCTTTATGCAACTATATGTGAACAATTGAAAACAGCGGAGTGGAAGCTACGGCTGCAATTATTTACTTAACAGATTAGATATGACACCAGATAAGAATTTTGTGAAGGCGATAATCCTTATCGGCGAAGCCGGAAACTTATGGACCTACCCTGGTATATAATTTCAGAATTAGTAAAATGTGCTTAATAACATTTTTGTACTATTTCTAAACATATATTTTTATAAAGAAGATAAATGGCTTGTAAACTATAAAAAGGAGACAGGCCGTTAAAAGTTGCTGTGGCCAATAGATATGTAAAGACGGATAATGTATAAATAGCTTTATATAAACACTAACTTCAGACAAAACCTCAAGTACAAGAATTAAAATATTACTTATATTCAATTAGTGTATAACATACTCATTTTATACATTTCTTAATATTTATACATAAATTATTAATTTTAATTTAACTTATTTCAGATATTCCGAAACGTTTCTTGTTTTTAAGAAATAGCTCTCTATTACTAAGAGGAACATGGAAGAAACATTACCTAAATCTCTAGATGTGTTTCCAATATCCCAGCTGTGGTGGTAATGCTTTTTAAACGTATTTTGGCTGGAACATATTAACTGCTTTAGGATTTTTTCCCTTCTATATTATACTAAATAGTGGTTTAAAATAATTTTCTCGCGCAGAAAGAAGCTAAGCACCTGAGCATGCGCAATGAGGCTATAACATCTGTTATAGCCCATGTTTCTGTTTGTGACATGCAAGCAAATGTGTGTGATAAATAAATCTATGTAATGCAATATTGCCTCTTTTTGAAATCGCTTGAGAAATATACAAATTAAAAAACATATAATGCAATATGCAATATGAAATTGGTATGTGCTTAAATAGATTAATAATAATCATATGGCGTATTAAACGTAAATCCGTAACACTGTATTGTTATAAAATGCATTTTCTAGTTTGAGTGTTTTGTGTTTATTCCATCTTAGATTTTTTTTAAATATCTATACCTTTGATAAATCGTAATATTTCCAAGAAAATCGTAAATTACTTTCTTAAAAAATATGTTATAAAGTCACAATGCTTATTTGTGATTACTTAATTTCTGTGATGTGATGTGATGGTTATTTTAAAACGAAGCAAGAGAAAACATTTGAGTTTTGCGTGATGGCTTCG
Organism: Metallyticus violacea; assembly: GCA_030762175.1. Taxonomy (NCBI): domain Eukaryota; kingdom Metazoa; phylum Arthropoda; class Insecta; order Mantodea; family Metallyticidae; genus Metallyticus; species Metallyticus violacea. The sequence goes on from CM060831.1 coordinate 111,141,524, forward strand.
TATACAATTACTTTAATATCTCTGTATTAAAATCAACACATTAACAGGACTAATGGTAATTATTTAAAAAAAAATCTTTCACACTTTCTGGATTGTACAATGAGTTTATTTGAGTTACGGCCTGTGAAACAGCCTCCATAACCGGAAAAAGGGAGCTAAGAGTCCCGGTGTATAAAATTAGTATTTTTATTTTAGTGTTTGTACTTTTACTGAAACTGAAAAGGTCTTTGTATTGGAAAGGCTAAATTGTGTTATAAGAGAGTTGAAAATGATGCCCCTCAGTGGTTATACATTGCCGGAGTCATCTAAATTTTCTTCCGTAAGAACACGGTGGTTCATAACATATTTCTTGTTATTGAGAGATTCTGTCTCTCATAACTTTTTAACAAGTTGGCGAACTGTTTATCTATCTGGAATACGATTATCAAGATATTTTCTAGCAACGCCACTTTTGCAACCATCCGTTTTTACATATGCATCATACATAAAATTCGTTCTTCATGACACCGCCATGGGTGGCAGAAGTCGTTAAGGTGTGGACTCGTGAGTGGGAGGTCTGGGATTCGAATCCCGCCAGGACCGTCCTCCCTACTTTTGGGGAGCAGGGCCTTTATGCTCTGTCTTGAATGTTCTCTTGTTTCACAGTAATAAGAATATAAAATTCAATGGCACGTTGACTGATACTTTTTCAAGGTTTTCCTCAATCCTCATAATTGGCAAACGTAGGCCTGGAACGTTTCCTTCCTTAAAAATATCCTTTCCCAATATATCATTTCACATCATGTATCACCAGGTGTCCACCGCTTGTAGTGTCTCAGTAAAAATGGGCGTTAAACACCATTAAAAAATCCGTTCTTCAACACTTTATTACGTAAATGCATACCTAACGAAGAAACACACGAACACTCTCGCTGACATATACGCAGCCATGCTTTATGGGCCCGTAACTGAAATAACCACACTGTGTTTATTGAAAAGGGGGGGGGGAGGATCCGATGAAAACTTTGCAGAATACCTGTTTGCGCTATCATGCAACAATTCAAACCCCGAGTTAAGTTTACCGTCGACAATTTTGATGGCTCTGTACATTTCTAAGGAAAGAAAATGTAGATTATACGAGAATGATATATTGTCTTAATTGCTAATTTAGTTAGACAATCTTGCACATTTCTCTGAATTTTCTATATGGTTAACCTGGAAGAAAAGATCAAAGAAAAAAAATCTGTATCTAAAATGGAAACTGGAAAAACTACGTAAAACATGTTTTTTATATTAAAATAAGGCTTGTATATTTTAAAAATAAGCAAAACTGTGCAAAATGTTTAAAATCCCCTCCGTCAGTCGTTAGCATCCGCTCTGCTCTGTTGAATGGTATCATGTTAACAATCGAAGAGCAAGTTCAAAACTAAAGATTCTTTCACTAAATGAGTTCGAGCACCTAGTTTACAATGTCATTACCTTTAGGAATGGAATGAGGAGGTAGCATAACAGTACATGCTGCACTACTGTACTAGTAAAACATAGAAACCAGGAAAGCATGTAATGAGATGAACGCTTCAGCAAGCCGTTGCTGCTCACTCGGGTTGAGATGTTAATGTTCGCACGCTTGCTGATGTGAACCAGAGCGTGCCAGATGAGAAGAGCAATCATCTTCACCTGCCTGGGAGAAGTTCCCACACTTGAAGGTCGGAGTTAAACTACGCCATGCCATACACGCATATTAACAAGATTTTGGTGAACAAACAAATAAATGTTCCTTTATCCTTGTCAGAGGTGCTATTAAATAAAGATAGTCTATTGTGTACCTCCTAACAAGTACGAAAAGCTCGCTTTTTCTAATGTGGTGAACTATTCCTCGCTAGTTGTTCGTATGCTGTTTAAGACTGATGATTTGTTCTTTGGTAACTCCATTTCTCTTTGCACTAGTTGCTTCTCAAGAGAGTTCCATCCCCCCCCCCCTTCCTCTTGCTATTCTTGACTAATTTGGACCTGCATGTTCCTTGAAGAGATCTGTCGATCTTCCTCTGGGTTTGCTTTGTGTCATTTTTCCTATCCGGAGATCATGTATCTTGTAGGTACATCTATTGCCCTGCATTCTTGCGATGTGACTGCCCCATTGCCATTTGCTTCTGGTAGCTATTTGTGCGATGTCTGTTGTTTGAGATAACTGATTTATTAATGCTATAGGTATTTTGTCCTTCAAAGTTGTTCCCAGGATCTTGCGTTGCATTTTTCTTTGGCATATTTGAATTTTGTTCTTTTTTTCTGTTAGTGACCAGAAGTGCTATTACCCCTCTACAAAATATAGCTCTGTACGACTTTCATCAGTTTTGCCTTGCTTACCTCTTAAAATGCTCCAAGTATTTATTCAAGAATATTATTTATTTGCTACTTTAGAGCTTGAACTCTTATTTCAACACATATTGAAATATTTTAACATTTTAAAAGGTCTGAAAATTAATATATTTATATTTTTTCACCATTAGCATCTAAGCTGGTTTTTATTTCATCGTCTTTGGTAACAGAAGTCAATTTTAACATTTCTTATTTCACTGTTGACATTTTAATGCATTTCTTAAAATGCACTTTGAATTAATGAGGAACCGCCAGGCGGGCTGAGGACGTTCAGGCTCGGACTTGTAAGCGGAAGGACTGGGGTTCGAATCCCGCCAGAACCGTGTTCCCCGATTGAGGTTTTTTCCAGGTTTTCCCCAGTCCTGAAAAATGGAAAATCCCGGGGAGATATCCTGAACTTAGTCCTGGTATGTTTCCTTCCTTAAAAAATCCTTTTCCAATATATCATTTCATCTCATGTATTATCAATGTTCTACCAACATTTACTATAGGTACTTATATTTTAGTTTATTTTCACAGATGAAATAAAATTTGCAATTACTAGTCTAAACATTCCTTTCAAATTCAAATTCTAATTACTATGCTCCCACCCCTTTTTTTTTTACTTAAACCAATATAATTTCTTCCTTAGCTCATTTCACACGCCCATTTTTTATTCGTTCACAAAGAGAAAATCTATTACAAATACAAATGTGCTATTGCTAAAGGAGAAATAAGACACTTAAAATGCGATAATTGGGATAATTATGTAGTATTACATAAGGTGTTATGGGGTTTCAAGATATAGCTTATAACTTTTTATAACATTTAAATTCATCCAAAAGTATATTGATTTAAATAATAATATAGCAAAACAAATGGCTAAAATATTATTAGGATCTATGGACAAATACTGAAGAAATGTGTGTTAATTCTGCTCTAGACACAATAGGAATTGATAATATTGAAAGATAAGAATTACAAAATGCACTTAAACACCCAAAGAATAAGGTGTGTCCAATGTCTGGCTTATTGAAATTCTTCCATTTGCCGTTAGATGGCAGTACATTGGAGTGCAAGCAAATAGCCCATACAGCAAGAAAGATCTGGCTGCTGGTGCGGTAGAGGTGCAGTCCCGAGCGACAGCGGAGGGAGCCGAACGGGATATTAGTACTCTGCATGGCGGCTTGTAAAGTGTAAATGTTGAATATATTATTTTTACGCACGGAGAAATCGGCGGACTACATTACGCTAGTTGAGGGTGAAGATGGAGATAGCGGAATGAGTGGCAAAGGAAACTTGACCAGATAGCGCTTCTCCCGCCGAAATTCCACTTACGACCACTGGGATTGAACCGGAAGACAAGCAATCTAACCACTTCGCCTCCTAATTCGCAAGAATTGACTTTTTAATATGGAGATTTTGAGGTATGCACCAGAAGAATCTAAAATAAGGAATTATCAACTAATTAATGCATGTTGGAATAAGGGTATCATCCCTGAAGAAAGTGATTGTATGCCCTATTTTAAAAAGGCTAAAAGAAAACAATTACAGTGGCATTAAATTATAGTGCGCAGTATATAAAATATATTCAAAAATTATTACAAGAAAACTAATTACAATTATTGAGTCCCTATTAAGTAAAGGATTTCGAAAAGGTTATTAATGCTGAGATAGAGTCTTTGTTACAGGACAACTAATACAGAAACGGTGAGAAAAGTTTAGAACCATCAAAATTGTCGACAGTAAACTCATCCGCGGGTGTTTGAATTGTTACACGATAACGGTAACAGGTATTCTGCAAAGTTTTCATCGGATTTTTTTTTTTATGTCATCGCATGGTTTTCCATTTTAGCTACAGCTTCTTTCCCTTTCATCTCTCTTCTAGGTTAAGATTTCGAAAGAAAGAAGAATATGCGTTCGTTTGTTACTCTCTGTGAGCCTCTCTCAAAGACTGACTTCCGCCTGTACGCATCCATGCTTTATCGGCCCATAATTGAAATAAATTCATTGTATTTATGGAAAAGAAAAGGGAGAAAAAAAGGTGGCAGTCAGTCATTAGCATCCACTCTGCTCTGCTAAATGTTATTTTGTACATGATTCAGGTTAACAACCATAAGCACCCATTTTGCGATGTCATCACCTTTAGCCATTCGATAGCGTGTTACGTACGAATTGTGGAGCAATTAGCACAAATTTATACAAAATGAAAGCACCGAGTATAGTATAATATAATCTATGTACATATATTTTATTTATTGATTTTTCCTTACAAAAAATGTACTTTAAACGACAGGTTAAGTATAGAGAAAAATCTGAGAAATATTTAAGATTGTGGAACTAAATTAGCAATTAAGACAATAAATCACATTCATATTCCGGAACACTTGAAACGAATTATTAAAAGCCTTTAATTTAGCACTAACGTTATTGGTAGAAATACGGTATGGACAAACCAAACGGTTAAACATTGATGTCCCTTTACTCCTGCAATTTTTAATAATTACATTGATGATTTCATTCGGCAATGGCAAAATAGTTTAACGAAACATTTTAAATTAAGAAATGTAATTTTAAAAACTGTTTAATTTGCAGACGATCAAGTCTGCTTGAGGAGGTCAACGATCAACTGCAAATACAAGGGTAGGTCCATAAGTTTCCGGCCTAACTATTTTATAGTTATGATAGCTAAAAAACTGTATTTCCCTTTTAATATAGCTACCCTTTATTGCAATACACTTCTCAGTTCTTTCAATTAACATTTCAACCCCCCCCCCCCAAATAGTCGGAAGTCTTGTCTGCAAAATGGACATGAAAGCATCCATTACTTCTTCGTCACATTTAAATTTCCTTCCTCGAAGGTTCTTCTTGAGTTTTAAGAAGAAGAAATAGTCACTGGGAGCTAGATCTAGGCTGTAGGATGAATGGTTGATCTCCTTGAAGCCACATTTCTTCACAGCTTCCTTTGCAATAAGAGTTGTGTGCATAGACGCGCTGTCGTGAAGAAGACGCGTAACATCACTCAACTTTCCTCACGTTTTCTCTTTGATGGAAGCACGTAGTCTGTGTAGTAGGCCAGCATAATACTCCCCATTTGGTGTTCCTCTCCTTGATATCAATGAAGAGTATTCCTTCACAGTCCCAAAAGATTGTGGCCATGATCTTTTTGGTTAACTGAATGACCTTGACCTTTAGGGGCGGTGCTTCGCCAGGTTTACGCCACTCCATTGATTTTATTTTGGACAAGGGATCATAGTAGAGGACCATTGTTTTATCTTCTGTAACAATGGTTTGCAAAACTTCTCTCTCGTTGCCATGGCAGAGCTCCAACAATTGCTGACAGCAAATGACTCGTTGCTGCTTTTGGACTGAGGAAAGAAGTTTAGGCACCCATTTTGCACTAACCTTATTCCTGTTTAAATGTTCGTCACTTATTCCAATGACGGTTGTTTCAGAAAGGCCCAAACTTGTTGCTATTTCTGTAACTTTGAGCCGCCGTCATCCATAATTTCTCCTTCCACAAGAACGATGTTTTCAAGAGTGAGCAGCTTCAAGGGCCAACCCGCATGCTCTTCGTCTTTAATGCTTTCTCGACCCATTCGAAAAAGTTTGGCCCATCTTTTTACGATAGAATATGTAAGGGATACTTCCGTTATAGACCGTTCAATCGCTGTTTAATTTCATTTGGAGTAAGTCCTTATGTGAAGAACTTAATAACAGCTCAAAACTTTATTTTGAACATGTTACAATCTCCTGCACTTGGCCTTCTTTATGCAACTATATCTGAACAACTGAACACATCGGAGCGGAAGTTAAAGCTGCAATTATTTACTTAACAGATAAGGCATGACACAGGTAAGACTTTTATGAAGACAATAATCCTAATCGGCTAGGCCGGAAACGTATGAACCTATCCTCTTATCAGTCAAAGTTAAATGAAACCGATGCTCAATATAATATGAAAATTAACGCAACAAAAGCCATGGCATTTTTGGGGAAACATAACTTACGATGCAAAATTGTTATAAAAGAAAAGATTATAGAACAAGCAGATAATTTTAATTATTTAGGATACGGTGTGTCTCATTGCGTTAATAAACGAATATGTTTAATGGAACGTGCGATACCGTTCGACGTACACTGAAAGGTAAAGCAAGATGCAAGGAAATGAAATTTTACAAAATATGGTAGTTTTCTTTTTCACTTATGTGGTAGTGAAAATTGGACGATAAAAAAGTCCGATTATAGAACAATTGAAGAGGTGCTTATGAGGTCTTTACGTTCAGTAGCGGTATTGACCATTTTAGATAAACAAACTGGTAGACCAAATAACTTGAAAGATAATTGGTTTGCAGTATACAAAGAATGGCAAATGGCACGCTTTCCAAAATATTACTGAACTACAGAAAGGAAGCCATTGGCCGTGCACTGGCTAGATTGGTCAGGATCGATGGATTTCTTAGGGCGTAAAAATCCTAAGTATCGCTTCTTTCGGAAGTGAAGTAAGACCTCTTAGTCCGGTGCAGTAGATTTACGGCATGTAAAAGAACCTCAAGCCTGAAAGATGAGGCCTCTGAGCAAAATGTATCAGTCGTTTCTGGCCCAGAATTGAATGAGACGCTTATGACCAAAAATGTTAAAGAGAGTCTTTAAATAAAATATACCCAGCCTAGCAAACCTAACCTATCCATGAATGGAAAAGAAGAAGACGTAAGAAATTATATTAATTTCCATATAGCGAAGCAAACTATTGGGAACTATTAAAGTATATTCTATATAAATATATACTTTTCTTTGGATGTTTTCATTCAGAAAGTTCATACATTCACAAAAAATGGAATAATGTTTGGATGCTCCACACACACACACACACACACACACACACACACACACACACACACACATAGCCGTTAGAAAGAATCTGAAATTATTGAACCTCTACAAAGAATATTGTTGTCGTTTAATAAACAATCACGAATTTTGTTCTAAGCTTGAACCAACGAAAACATTATTTTTTTTAATTTTGTTTAACTATTATCAAAAGTAGGTTTTGGAAATGAACAACGGATCACTATGCATGCCCGACATCTAGTTTGCGTATTTGTTGATACCCTCTAGCAAGTATGCAAAGCTCGAGACTAGAATATTTACTATGTCACGAGCAGAGCGGATATAATATTAACCCGATGCTTTCTTTATCCCTACTAGTAAACAGCAGACCGTGGCTTTGTATAGTGCATAATTGTCCACAATGACATATTAACAAATTCTTAACAAATACGTTTAAATTGAAAGAGAAAACAGGAGATAAAAGCAACGTGTGGACCAGATTTTTTTGTAATATTAACGGGAAATGATGAGGATACAGTCTATGTTCAGAGTAAAACCGGAGGATGCATTCTAAAATATCAAGAAAAAGTACACATAACATGATGTGCCATAATTGCAAAAGTAAACGGAAAAATGAAAGCGTGGAATAGTTTTGCACTCTGTTGCTTCTGACTAACAGAAACAAGGATAGAGAATGTTATTATAGAGAGAGCATATAAATTATAAATTACGGTATTACAGATTTGTTTACTAAGATAAAATAAATATTATGAATAAAAAGAAACCTATAATTTCACTATTGTATTATTTATAAAACCTGAAACAAAAATTATTTATTTAAATTAAATTATATATACGGATGTATGTTAAAAGTCAAATTATACATTCTTATTCATTTATACTATTTATAAAAAGTACCAAATCATACGCTTTCTCATCTATAATATTTATTTCTATTTAATAAACAATACATTAATACCTATATATATATAGGTATTATATATATACCTATATATATTGTTTTTATTAGCATTCTCTATCCTCTAACTATTCTAGGTATTAATATTTATTTTTATTTAATGAACAATACATTAACATCTTAATATATATATTTATATTCTTGTTTTTATTAGCATTCTTTATCCTCTTACTATTCCAGGTATTTCTCAGAAGCAATAGACTGCTAGTATGAGCAAAACTATAACACGCCTCACAAGAGGGTAGGGAACGGATGGGTAGCCAGACTGGGGACTGGTGTGTTGCAAAGCTGGCTCGAGCCAAGACCGGGGAGGGAAAGGCAGTTTCGTTCATCACTAATAGACTGAAGACCTTTCTGCATGAGCGATTCATTTCAAGTTATTTAATATATCCATAATAACTAGCATTATTGCCTTCGACAAAGTCTCTCGGATTTATGCAATGGAAAATATACATTATACCTAATTGCAATTCAATATTACTTTCATTGAAACATGACTTTCGTGCTAGTAATGAAAAAAAAAGATTGTATGCAAACGAAAGTATACACCTTTTTATTCATTCGGCTGTTCCACTTTCTCCTTTTGTACATAGTAAATGACTATTGGGTTTAAATATTTGAAAACTTTCATCCATTTGGTATAAGAAAATTATGCACAAAAATAGTTCATCTGAAAAAAGTCTAACTGGGTGATGAACAAAAGCGATAACAGTCTAATTATTAAACTCTTTCTTTTGGCATTCAAAACAAAACAAGTTCCAGTATTTTTCCTCGTGTTACTGACATATTGAGTTGCATAATATGAGAAAATTAGCAACAGGGAGAATAAGAAACTTCAAATGATTTTAAAATAATGCATTTAAAGTAACAACTATATCTGAAAAAGAAAAACAAATCGATTGACAATTATTATTTCCTGAAATATACTTGTTTCTGCTTACAGTGCATAAGTGTGAATTTCCATTGACACAAACTGCAATGCAAGAAAATCGATACATGAAGAACAAAATTGTTAGAAAAAACTTGGAAAAATAAACTCATCATATAAAAAAACGCGCTTACCAAGGACTGAAGAATAACTTAGAATTGTCAAGAACAACCTGAAATCATAGCAACAAGCAACAATTTCACTTTATGAAAATCTGTAAAACGTTCACGCTGTAAATTCTGTGCATCAGGTAGTAACAGCAAAACTAATATCTCATACGGAAACTGTAAAACGTACATTTGTAAAACTCAAGTCACATTCTTTTGTTCAAATTGCAAATATCGAGAGACAATTATTTTATAAATTTGTGTATGTTCGTTTAATGTTTTCATATAACATGAGCAATAGTGAAATAATATAAATATAAACCCCGAAGAAAATAAATGTTCCATATAGTAAAAATAAATAAATCTGCAATAAAACAAGAAAAAGAAGCAATAATAAATAAAGAACTTTTGTAAATAAATACAAATATTAATAATTGTGTTATATGCCCCTCATTTACATATTTTGGATATGAGCATGCATATTTTGTACCATTTACAGGATTTTGGGTTGTATTGACCCAAACACTATATCCATGTAACATTTTTGAGCAGTGCACCAGGGTTAAAGAGCGCATTATTAGGATTGTTTTTGCATTTCATTTATTAAAATGTTCGCTCCAATCGCGTATATCGTTCATGAGGGATTAGTTTCTGTTCAATTCTCATCACACTACGTTCCAAGCTCCAACATCTGTTTGGCATTTAGTGAAATTCCAACTGAGAACAGAAAATCAGGAAACAATGAAGAGTTATTTCAACAGCAATTTTTATCTTCTTCGAAAGTGCCCTAGCAGCTTAGAAAGGTAACCTTAAAGTAGTAGGAATGCAAAACTTCTTTGTTGGCTATTTTTTCAAAGTGGAACAACAATCATATGGTATGTACTGCATCATTATAGAGTTTTTGTTTGTTTGTTTGTTTGTTTGTTGTTTTTTTTTGCATACTAAAATCGGTTTTAATTTTATGAATTGTTATTAATTGGCTATTTCCCTATTTTGTCATATTGCTCAAATATTTAACACTTACTGGATAAATTTATTTTAAGATAATAAAATATACAAGATATACGTTTTTAATACCTATAATTACCTTTTTTTTTAATGACAAATGCCCATTCTTGATATACAAGGCTATAAATGCCTAATTATGGTTTTATTTTGAATATTTCATTGGTTTTTAAACATTTACTTTATCTTCTTTACCGAGGTTCCAGAATATGCCCTCATCTCTCGCATAGCGTTTTGCGTCTTGGCTAAGGCTGGCTCTCCTACTCAGGTCACCTCCCTGCTCGCCTGTCCTTGAACTTCCGTGGTCTTTCTTTGCGAAGACTTTAGAGCAATATATTTTTGTATGAAAACTTCATTACAAATAAGAATGAGCTTGTCGAATTTGTGAGGAATTTATTCGGAAGTTTTCTGGACAATTGCCTTATACCAGAAATGCAATTCACTATCTTGAATACATTTGATATTACTAGTTCAATGCGAAACAAGAAACACTCGAAAACGTGCATTTAACAGAAGACAAATTATACGAAATTGGTTAAATCTTGAACGTTCACCAGCAAAATCACTACCGAAATTAGCACAAGTTGAGGTTTCATGTCTTCGGCACATACAGCAACAAAATTGTTATAACTCAAATCTTATAAGTAGGCATGTTTGCCAATGAGTAGGTGATTCCATAGCATGTGTGTGTGTTATTGTGAGTGGTTTCTTTCATCAGTGACTTTGTTAATCGAGCCACAGCTTGTGTACTTTTCAAGCGAGTCATTGCTCTATCAAATAACCGTGTGAGTACTCGTTCGCTATTGGTGTTCTGAGAATCTAAATGTATGTAAGAGACCTCTCTTTGGGATAGAAAAATTGGAGTTTGGGATATAATTAACGCAAGACGCATAAAGCTCGGTCGATGGTGGCATGTCCAGCTGCCAAGAGGCAAGAGCGGTAATGACATATTCTGGAATCCTTGTATAATATCCACTTTGTTAAAGGCAATATTCCGATATCAATAACAACATTGTCTGCAGTCTGATGTCAGATTGCAAAATGTAATTTAAAAGATTTAACCATTGCCAACCACAACATTCTCATTACTGTATTCCAACTTGTCACTTCTGGTGGTGTAATGGTAATCATACTTGCCTCCTAAATCCAAAATTGCGGGTTTGATCTCGGCCAGGTTTTTTTCGGGCATAAAAATCCTAAGTATGGCTTCCTTCGGAAGGAAAGTAAAGCCGTGGGTATCGGTCGTAGATTTATGGCACGTGAAAGAACCTCAAGGCTGAAAGAAGAGGCCTCTGAGCAAAATTTATCGGCCGTTTCACTCTCTGAGTAGAATGGGATGATGATGACCTGAGATGTTAAAGAGCGTCCGTAAATAACCCAAATCAATGCATTTGACAATATTTACCTGAATTACTCTAAGATACAAATTGATGAAATCAGATGGCACATGGGCGGTCGCTACTTTTGGTTATCAGTGAACAAAAGCACTGACTGTTTAAGCCATCATGGTGCTAATACTGTGATGTAGTAGTGACTTGGAAGTTTCCGGATTTGTGTTGTGAATTACGGAATTCTTTGGCCGAAAAAAAGAACAATAGCTTCCTAATGTTTGTTATCGATGGAGAATCTTACATGCTGGGGTTGCTCAGGCGGTAACGTTTGGTAGTCGTATTCGGAAGGAATCCTAACTCTCTCTCTCTCTCTCTCCCTCTCTCTCCCTGTGGTTTCCCCCTAGTCGCTTCGGGAAGTATTAGTGTATGAGAGATGCACACACCAATCGAGAATATTTCTAGCGAAGTCCGGACAAAGAAGGTTAATTGCTATACAGGAGAGAGGGGAGTTGGGGAGGATGGGGTTTAAAGGGAAAGGGGGCTCAGGGATAGCGGTTCTGTACGTGTTTGTGTATATGTGTATAAAACTACTCATAGAAAATGTATGATTTAAGTATATAGATGTGTTTATATACGAGGTCTCTTCAAAATGTATCGCGAATTTTGAATTTCCGCGGGCTACGTATATTCGATTTTCAATTGTTTTGTGACTTTATGTTGGTACTCATGTCCCTCACTTATATTGACAAGCTCGGCCATTTTGAATGTTCAGTTAATTGTTGACAGCTATTTTGTTTGGACGTGTTTTGGCTCGTCTTCGATTTTTGCCTATTCCAAAAAATGAGACAAAGGATCTGTATCAAATTTTGTGTGAAAAACAAAATTAAGTGCGCGGATGCATTCCGAATGTTGACTGTGTATATGATGAAGCTACCTTGGACCAAAGCAACGTTTATCGGTGGTACAAAATGTTCTCAGAGGGTCGAGAAGATGTGAACGACGAAGAGCGTTCCGGACGCCCGAGCTCGTCAACAACAGACGAAAACATTGAAGAAGTGAAGAAAATAGTATTGGCCAATCGTCGAATCACCGTTAGAAAAGTTGCTGAGGACCTAAACATATCGATTGGCTCATGCCATTCGATTTTTACCAATGAATTGGGCATGAGACGGGTCGCCGCAAAATTCGTACCAAAGTTGCTCAATTTCGACCAAAAACACCATCGCATTAACGTTGCTAAGGAGCTGTTGAACTCTGTCCGCGACGACCCATATTTGCTCCAAAGGGTCATAACTGGTGGCGAATCATGGGTTTATGGTTATGACGTGGAAACTAAATCTCAATCATCCCAATGGATGCTGCCACATGAGCCAAGACCGAAAAACGCGCGCCAAGTTCGGTCGAATGTGAAGGTTTTGCTTACAATTTTCTTCGATTGCAGGGGCGTGGTGCATCATGAGTTCTTGCCACAGGGTAGAACGGTCAATAAGGAATATTACCTGCAAGTTATGCGCAATCCGCCAGAAACGCCCGGATTTGTTGTAGAACAAAAATTGGTTTTTGCACCATGATAACGCCCCTGCTCACACATCGTTGCTTGTGCGCGAACTTTTGGGCAAAAACAACACACTTATGATGGTGCAACAACCGTACTCCCCAGACCTGGTCCCCTGTGACTTTTTTTTTTTTGTTCCCAAAACTGAAGAGTCCCGTGAAAGGACGACGCTACACCACGATTGGGGAGATAAAGACGGCATCGAAGGAGGAGTTGAACAAGATCACAAAAAACGATTTTTTAAAGTGCTTCGAGGATTGGAAAAAACGTTGGCACAAGTGTATAATATCTGGTGGGGATTATCTCGAAGGGGACAAAATAGATCTTCATGAATAAATAAATACTTTTTGAAAAAACACAAAATTCGCAATACTTTTTGAACAAACCTCGTATGTATATATGCATGTATGTCTGTATTTAGACATATTTTGATTGTTACAATGACTGTATTAGCATGCGGCAGTTATATTTACTTGTATGCATCTTAAAACTGCTACAATAAAAGTCAATTACTACTACTAGACGAATTATTGGATGGATCTGTACTTTCCACAAATTTTCCACTCTCCCATTTCATACGTTGGTTCATGACAAAGTCGAAAGTGCTAGAACGAGATGGACTGACGCGGTGTGATGGTGGCTTGCGTTTTGTAAAGGTTTCTACCTTGACATATGACGCGACTGGAACTCTGACACTCGGGATTCCTGGCTTCAAACTGCACTGCACATATTATGTTGCGAATGTCAATAATATAGAAGAGGTAAGTCTACACTCAATTACGAAATTATTCTTTTCCTTTGGTCATGTTCTTTTACACAGAATTATTAACATATAATTTGTAGCTTTCTATGATCTATTTCCATTTAAATAAAACATTCCAGATTAATCTTTATCATCTTTTAATCAAAAATGTCCTTATTTCATATGCACACATACTGTAACTGATTTTGTAGGTTATTGACTGTTTTGATGAAAAGCAACCTGTTGCTAATACGAAAGAGACATTAAGAACAATGGAGTTGGTGGACGGTTGTGAGGTCAACTATGGCATAGGGGTCGAAATTTTGGGGTGGGAAAACACCGAAGGCTTAATCAGGTACAAACACAGTTTCTAAAACGGTTGCTACAAGTAGGGAGGGGGGACAGCAGATTGTTGGGTTCTTTAAGAGTTTCGTTCTTTAAGGGTTCTTTAAGTTTGAATTTAAAAATATGAACAATATGAACAATTAAATATGGGGTATCAACCGGTTCTTCGAGCAGTTTGTCTAAGGGAGCAAATAAGGGAAGGATGGGATACGGGATTGGTATCAAAAATAAGGAAAGGTTTAGACAAATTGCATTAGGATATATTTGGTTAAGGGGGAAGGATATTACACGAAATAGTTGGAAAATAGTTAACAGTCGTTTGTGGAATATAGAGAGGTAAAATATTGAGTCTCAATGCGCAGAAAAAGTATCGCTTAACCTGCAGGCTCAGATACATCCGGGAGGGGGAGGGGACATTATCTAGATATCTGGGGCAGAGGAGAAAGAAATGGTCTCGCATGGTTCAGATTAGAGCCATGGAAAGCAAACAAAACAGTTAATGTTCTAGGGGAAAGCATTTGTCCATTGTATGGAAAAAGCGATACCTGGAGGTGTATTTTGGCAGAATGCAGGGAAACGCTGATTTTAAGAAATGAGCATTGATCACCGCAATTTTTTAATGCCAATAGAAGTTTGAACATTTGACGGGTAGTGTTGGTGCATGTGAGATACTCAATTTGGGAATATTTCTAGAGAAAACCGGACAAAGAAGGTTAATGGCTATAATGAAGAGGGGGGAGTTGGAGAGGGGGTGTGAATAAATGGAAAGGGGGCTCAAGAGTAAGGGATCCTTCATATTTTTGTATTTGTATATAAAATTATTAATTGAAAACGTAAATATATCGAAGTATTTGTGTATTTATATGTATGCATGTAGATTTGTATATATATGTATATATATATATATATATGGATGTATGTGTGTATGGCCATTTTGATGTTATAAAGACGAGATGAGCATGTACGGCCGTAAGGCCCATGCGACAGTTGTATTTATTTGAATGTATTCTAAAACGTACAATAAAACGTCCTTTATTACTTACTAAAACGAGAAATTAGCATTTTCAAGTCTTCAGCAAATCTAGCTTATATTGCAGCTAACTTCAGCGGTTTTAACTAAGATGGAACACCGGGGTAGTTTGTTTCTTGTTGATGCAGTAACAATCATTGATAAAGCTCAAAAGGATTTAGTAACTAGATATAAAAATAGCGGAAACGTTAGAGAAAATATTGCAATGGTAACTGGGTTAAACTCCTTTAGTAAAAATAAGGTCAGCAGACGGTAAAAGCGAATTGATTTTTGATTTTGAGCCTAAGGACCTGTTTTATGAACTATTCCCCTGTATATACCTATGAAGTGAAAAAATAATTTTATAGACACAACCCTTTTTTTTATTTACAAAAGATCAAAATTTATTATATAGTACCTGAAACGAAGTAAGACTTTCTATAACTATTGTTATTTCTGGAAATTGCCTATATAAATTATTCTTTTTCCAAGTTTAAATGCATGTCTAAGAGTCGGTTTCCAATTTTTAGTGACATTTTTCCTACCTATTTTCCGTTGTTAATGGCTATCAGTACGCCTTCTAACGATTATCCATGCGAAATGTTCAGCTTATTTCAGAATTGACCTTCATTTAACAATCATTAGTGTTAATTGTGTGGATTTGTGGTTTAATTTTTAAATACAATTGACTTTTAACTATATTCGTCTTGTATTATATAATTGTTATTTTAAAGCATTGTTTTTAGATAATGAGTGCATGTAATCTACATTTCAATTGTTTAGAACTGTGATGCTCTTTAAATGCTTTGGAAAATATACTGCTCTCACTAAATTGAAAACGTGGAGATATTAGGGCGTTAGAAATCCTTTGGGTTGGGGTGGAAGAGAACACTACAGTATTTCAGTTTTGCTCATGGCTTGCCCTTTATGACTACGCCCCCAGTGAGGAAAGGATGACGTAATGGAAACATCAGGCGGCAGGATCCAGGGGCAGGTATCTAACAACAATGTTTCCTGCCTATGGAGCCATCCCCCCACCTCAAGGTCCGCTTCCATACCAAGTGCCGGGGCAAAGTGAAACACATCATAGGCTCACCTTGCCCAGGCACTTTCGACTTAACAGAACCAACGGAATTAAAAGAAAGGAAAAGGAGGCGCAAAAAATTCTTGGAATGTAACGCATTCGCCTAAGTGACCAAGAGAAGCCGCGAAAAAATCCAAGATTAAGTTAGTCGACCCTAATGGATTTGAACCTGGGACTACCGAATGCAAGGATCACGCGGTTAGAATTGCTTTAGTTCTACAGATACTGTTAAATCTGCAGTTTTCTTCAACGTATGATATAACAAGAGAGCTTTTGTCTTTGACGTTTTATTTCTTCTTTGTCTAAAGCGTTGTTTCTGTGTTTAACAATATTTTTCTTGCATGCAACAGTCTCTCCGCGTCACCTTTGTCGAAAAGTTTTCACATTATGTACAAAAGCAGAAAAGTTGTTGCATAGATTTTCTTTGTTCCACTTCACATGTTTCTTTTAGCAGTTTTATAGTTACTCTATAAATGTGGAGAGCACTCAAAGAAAAATTTGCAGTATCATTAACGGAACGTGTTGCTAACTCTGGAAAAAAACGCTTTACAGAATACCCAGAAAGTGGATGGCCGCCGAAGATAATGATGGTCTTTAATGCGGTGGAAGAAAGCCGCAAGCGGAAGTGTGAGGACGATTTTCTGGTGGAGCGGAAATGCTCTCCCAGCTGTGAACAGCACTGCTGTCAGTCACAGAAGAGACATTGTTTCGCTCTACATACTTCACTGTCAAACGTACTCTTTGCGTTAATTTATCGCTAAACATTGTTCCCGTCTACCTGCATAGAAAACAGCTTGATGACAGGTCCTATTGTATCTCACATGCCGCTAATGGACGTGTTGATTTTATAAAGCGGGAACATTTAACATTGTGCAATATAGTTTTGTGCCAGTTACACTCCATTAAGGGCAATTATCCCAAACAGGCAATTAGAATTCATCTTAATTTATTTCGCTGCCTTTACTTAATGTTTAGAACAAGTCTAAGCCCCAGATTACTACAGATATACAACTCAACGTTAAAGACCGGTGACCGCATCAGCGCCAATGCGCGAACTAAAGACCGTGATGGGCGTGTCGGTAACGCAGCCAACCCACGGAAGTTCGGCAATGCAAGCGTAATAAGATTTATTTATTCCTTCTGTTTTACTTGTTGTTTCCTTTCTTTCTCGGAGAAAATAAGTCATTTTTAGGCTTTCGCCTAACTCCAGGCACCAGCAACAGAACCGTCGACATCCTGAAGAGTCAAATACAACGTAGAAATCTGGCTAGCTTGTTCTAAGCTGCTGTCACAAATCGGATTTTTGAGTCTTGTATTTCACTGTTCAGGCTGTCGGCGGTTCTGTAGCTGGTTGTTTAAGTTGGGTGAAAGCTTAACAATGACTTAGTTTCGTCATAAAAATAGAGGAAAACTACAAGTAAAACAAATTATATTAATAGTGAGACAATGTTGTCAAGTATCCATTCATTATATGACGTTGCAGCAGCAAGTAATTTTTAAAATCTAACAGTAACTAATCTTCTTACCTAATTCTAAGCAAATAGGGAATTAGGAAGGATATATGAAGTAGAAATGTAAATTTGAAGGTGGATTTAATTGTAGTTTTTTGAAGATTATTATAATGAATGAGCTCTAATGTAATGCTATTTTTTGTATACAGCCTAAAAATGTAAACTGTTCGTATATAATGAAAAATGTAAGTAAATTTATCTCTTAATTTCAAAGTACTACTATGTACAACAAATAACTATACATGTAATTTTATTTAAAGCACATAGAAGCACCATTATAAATGTTATTAAAGGTTATAGTGTACAAAAATAGCATCTCGAACTGCAGATAGCATTTACACTTTAAGACGTAATGTCGTCTATAGTTTTAAAAGAGACGCACTTAAAACAAGTCCTTACTGTCTTCCCTGGTGTTGCACCCCACCATGGGTCACTTCTGTTTTAATAAATAATTATATATTTTTTCCTTTGTCCACTCTGTCACTTTGTAACGAACATGAAAAAATGCATCTGTGATTCTGTGATAGCCAGGCATCCCAACAACCACCACGATATCAATATATGACGTAATAACGCACATTTCTTTGTTTCGGAACTGCAAATAGCTACTTTCAAAGAGATTCCGCATAAAATTATGCGGGCTTCCTTCTATTTGCCAATTCTAAAGCACATATTAATGAAAAGTATGTTTTTGTTAGGCGAAATAGTTTTGAACCATCATAAATGAGAGATGTCTGTTGTTTGACAACTGAGCTGGGAGCACAGCGCCAATTTTGTAAGTTTCATCCCAGATTTCTGGCGTTCACATGAGATTCCAAGGTCACCAATTCAGTTACAAATAGCCTGATCTAATTCAGCTTTCAAACCAACCAGTGCTGGTTTCATAACGAATAGTGTACCTAACGGTTGCAGTCTTTAGAAGCGTATACAACAATATTAGTAAAATATAAATGCAGATTATTGCCTCCTTTATTTAAAATGGGTACAAAGACCGCTTCATTAGTTAAATTGACTAGAGCAGGAGGCAACTATGACTAAGGCGGCAGGTTCGATCCGTACCAGCTGAGTGGCATTTGTGGTGGACAAAGTTGGGATTTCCCATATCTCGTACTCCCGTTTTCCTCTTTTATTTCACCTTCCTCTCTGATTTCAGCTCAAAAACTGTTCGACCGCCGAGAATTTGCAGACGGAGCAGTAGACACTGTTGAAGGCGCGACAGATGCCGGCTGGATGTTTATACAAAATGACCTGCTGGGGAATAGAAAGGGAATCTGTGGGTGACGTCAAGAGTCTTAAGTGTCATATTATCACATGACGGGAGGTCCATGGCTTCAGTGCTAAAGAATTGTCACCATCCACTCTGATCTAAGGAAATGGGGTACTCAAAAGAAGAGAAGTAGAAATGTGTTATTAGTATTCAATTTAAGTGACAAAGGAAATATCAATGGATTAAAATATTGTTTATACGTAAATTTATACGCCTAAGCACGAAAAAGAAATAAATAAATTACATTGCCTCATTCAGCTATGCCTTCGGGATTTATATACATCAGTTGATCTTCAATGGATGCCCGATTCCTGGCAGGACTGGAGTCCGCTGATGCAGGCAATTCAATTTGCTCGGTGTGTTTATCACTCCAGCTGTTTCAGTTTCATTTCTATTTGAAATGTACTTATTTGGACTTAAGCTGTGTATTTGAATATTTTGTTCTTTGTAAAATAAATCCTACAATTATTGCAGGAGAGAATTTAGTGCTAAATTTCCAGAAAAAAAAATCTGTGCAATTTTCGGATTGAAAAACAAGATCGAACCATAGGCGTTTTCACTGAAAAGTAGCCGACAAAAAAAAAAAAAAAAAAAAAAAAAAAAAAAGGATTTAATGGAGAAGTAGCTTGATGTAATAGGCTATTGTTTAAAAACGTTTCCTCGAAAGTCTTTAACACCACTAGTCCAGAAAGTTTGTGTATCTGTCGGCAGTGCGTATAAAGCCACTCAGCTGCAGCATCTTCATGCATGTGAAAGTGCCCTTTACCTGAAATAAAATCTGTGGAGGCGCAGAAACTAAAAATCCGGAATACAGTTTACAACATTCGGGAGGATGAAATGCGGCAAAACCCCAAAATGTTTTTCAAAAGGATCCAGGCATATCTAACAGCGGAGGGTAGGCACTTCCAGCATTTACTGTGACCATAAGTAAAACATTAATTACTATTTAGTACTAAGAAAGAAAAAATATGCGCTATGAGTTCCCAAACCGCGGCATGCTTTCCTTCCAGTAGCTTCCTTTCGATGAAATAAATTGCAGATTCCACAGCGAAATCCTGTAATTGCTAAATGCAACTGCAAATTGAATGGAACATTGCTGTAGAAAATAAGGTGTGTTTTTTAATGGTATTTAACGCCCGTTTTTACTACTGTGGCACCACAGGCGGTGAAAATGATGATATATAAGATGAAATGATATACTGGAAAAGGATTCGTTTTAAGGATGGAAACCTTCCAGGTCTAAGTTTAGGGTACCTCCACGGCATTTGTCAGTTAGGAGGACTGAGGAAAATCTGGAAAAAACCTCAGTCAGGGTAAATGGTCCTGGCGGGATGCGAACCCCAGACCCCCCGCTCACGAGTCCGCGCCTTAACGACCTCGGCCACCCGTGGCGGTATATAGTGTATATATAGTTTTTGTTGAAGCCTTCAACCTGCCTTACAATAAGTTGTGTTGAAGTCGACGGCATTCCGCCATATACAGGGGTGCCAAAAAAGTATACACACTTTCACAGCAGATATTTGTTTAATATATTCTCGGTCCTGGTGGTGTAGTGGTAACTATACTTGCCTTCTACACCCAAGATCGCGGGTTCAAATCCGGCCAGGATAGATGGATTTTTTCGGGGCGTAAAAAACCTAAGTATGGCTTCCTTCGGAAGGAAAGTAAAGCCGTGGGTTCCGTGTCGTATATTTACGGCACGAAAAGAAACCTCAAGCCTGAAAAGAGAGGCCTCTGAGCAAACTTTATCGGCCTTTTCACGGCCTAAATTGAATGTGACGCTGATGACCTAAGATGTTAAAGAGCGTCCGTAAATAAAAAAAAATCAACAAAATATTCAATATATTTGAAAGTTGGACCGAAAAACAACAGTATTTTTTTTAATTTATTTATGAACGCTCTTTAACATCTCAGGTCATCAGCGTCCTATTTAATTCAAAGCGTGAAACGGTTGACAAATTTTGCTCAGATGCCTCTTCTTTCACGCTTGAGGTTCTTTTTCGTGCCATAAATGTACGACACAGGACCCACGGCTTTTCTTCCCTTCCGAAGGAAGCCAGACTTAGGATTTTTACGCCCGAAAAAATCGATCAATCCTGGCCGGGTTTGAACCCGCGATCTTGGGTTTAGGAGGCAAGTATGGTTACCACCACACCACCAGGACCAACAACAACAGTAATGTTTAGTATGATGTGCTGTTAACAAACGTGACTCACATTACATTATGCTAGCGTTGCTACAACAAAATGGAGCCAAGATTATCGTTTAAACAGCGGAAAGCAATTTTGAAGTGGTATTGCAAAATTGAGAATGTTGTTGAAGTTCAAAGGCAATGGAGATATGTGTACAGAACAGAACCGCCAACGCGATTAACAATTCCACGCATTCGAGACAAATTTGAGACTCATAGTACCGTATACGAAGTTCACAAGGGCAGATCTGGGAGACCTCGCACAGCAACAAGCCCCGCGCAAGGCACCAAGGCACCATCCAAGGCTCTAGAAAGAACGAAGAGGTCCGATTGAGTTTCCACCATGTTCTCCGGATCTAACTCCGTTGGACTTCTACCTATGGGAAACTCTTAAGGATTTTGTATACTGTAGGAAACCAGCTACACTGCCAGCATTTCGGAAAGAAATTGAAACGACACGTGTTGCAATCGCTGTGGACACTTTAGCAAACGTTGCTCAGTCAGTAGTTCAACGTACTCAGAAGTGTGTGGACGACGATTATTGCGCATTTTGAGCAACTGTTGTAACTGTAAAAGTCTAAGATGATTAGTGCTCATCATGTTTGTATGAATTCAGTTTTGTTTTGTTAACACGGATTTTTCTTTGCTTGAAGCGTGTATATATATTTTGGTACCTCCTGTGTGTGTGTGAATTTTGAGAAATTTTAAACTGATAAGTTAACTAAAAATGTCCTTTTTGATAGTCTTTAAGCAAGAGGATTAAACCTTTTCTACTGGTTCAAATCGCAACCTAGAAAGCCATAAATTATCTTCAGTTTTACCACGAGTGCTGATAATTTTTAGTTACTTTAATCGAGGTTAACGAAGCATGAGTTTGAAAATACAATTAAATTACCAAAGAAAAATTAAAGGCAAGAGAGAAATGTAATGTGAGAATATATATATATTTTTTTTTTTTAATCGTCAAAGTGATTTAGCTTACCTGTTTGATCTTCTGAGATCATACATTAATTTTATATACTTTTATTCAAAGCAGCGCCTCGTGGTGATTTAAATTAAATAAAAACCACTTATCACCATTAAAACAGTTACCATTTACTTCTATTTTTGTACCAGTTGTTGCATTTCGTGTTATGATGAGAACTTTTATATATATAATGGAAAAATAAAAATAAAGAAACACTATTAACAATGTAACAAGTTAACAGTAATTATAAAAGTAGATAAGGATAAAACAATTAGATAAAGTCACATATGAAATTGCTATATTTCTAACTACTGGACTTGTTGCCATAGAAGAACTCCAGTAATTCGAAATATTGCAATTTCAAGTGTCTTTATCTAAGTGTTTTATACTTATCTACTTTTATTATTACTGTTAATTTATATATATTAAGCTGAATTCGTTGTACCGCATCTTTTATATTTTGAATTCGCAGAGCACCAAATCTCACCGATTTTATAGTTTATACGAAATGAACTGTAAAATGCATGAAAAAAAGCTTCCTAGATCCCTAGTCGAATCGAAACAGAGATTAAAGCAATAAAAAGTAAACGTAGGAGAAAAAACTGTGAGTTATTAATTTTTGAGCACCGTACTTTAAAACTGTCTATTAAGCTCCATTCTGATTTGTGCATAACGAGACAGTGCATTGGCTGAAAACAATGCCGGAGGAATGCCCACAAGTTTCATTAATTAATTAATTAATTAATTAATTAATTGGTTTATTTTCGGACCTCTAACTCAGGTCATCAGCGTTCCATTCAATTCAAGGCGTGAAATGGTCGATAAATTTTGCTTATAGGCCTCTTCTTTTTTGAGGCTTGAGGTTCTTTTACTTGCCGTAAATCTACAACGCGGGATCCGAGTTCTCTTCCAAAGGAAGCCATACTTAGGAATTTTACGCTCGGAAAAAAAAATCCATCGACGCTGGTCGGAAATTAAACCGCGATTTTGGGTCTACGAGACAGGTATGGTTACCACTAGACCACCAGGAATGACCCACAAGCTCATGAGAAGAAAAGACTGAAAAAAGTAATAATATATAATATTAAAGAACAATGTTAAATATATGCTGAATTACTGATTAAAACAATAAATTCTGACAAATGACTGTTCAAGTTAATCGCAGAAAACATTCGAAACAAATGATAAGAAAATATACGGGAACAACATCTGGATATAAATATATATTTAAAACTACTACATTAACTGAAATGTAAACTTTTCTATACAAGGATAATATTAAGTTATACAAGATAGGTGAAATATTACAAAACTCACTTAAAAAGAGAAAGCGAACTATCAGCTGATTAACTGTTAAACGATAAACGACGAAATGAAGTGTCCCAATTTTCGTAGCCTTCTGTTACATAAAAATCTGATAAAGATAACGAAAATGTTGCAAATATAAAACTTTATCTTATTCCTTAAAAATCACTAAGTTTTTATTACGCATACCTCCTTTGAAAATATATTCATGAAAACCAATAAAATAAACAAAAAACTTTAGAAATATTCCAGATATAGTATCATTTGAATAGCACTTTTTTATTGTTCCTAGACAATAGCAAGTCATAAAGATTAGAAAAATTAGTGAATGGCTTGGAAAATATTGCACGTCACCTATGAATTAGAACGGAACTTAATATAAAAATGTTAAGCACTAAATATATGTGATAGAGTTCCCTTATATAATTCTTATATATGAAAATATTACTTTGCCACTAATTTTTTTTAGTTGCGAATACTTACTGAGGAAGAGCAGTCGCCGCAACCGGAAAATGGGAGATACAGTCGATGGGCGTAAAGTTGCTATTTTTTTTTTTTTAATATTTATATTTTTACTGAAGTCAGAAAATAATACTGTATTTAAAACGGAAAATAACATGCACTAACCTCTTTTATAAGAGATGTCTAAAATGACGCCTCTCAGCGGCAATACATTGCCGGAATATGCGTACGAAATTGCTGCATTTCATCTAACTTTTCTCCCGTTAGAATTTGTTTCTCGTCATTGATAGATCCTGTCTCTTACATTTTACCCAATTTTGGCAAACAGTTTATCTAACTGGAACACGATTGCCACAATATTTTCTTGCGAATTCCCTTGCCACTTCTCTGAAAAAATTCGTTTTTACATGTATTGCATATAACATAACCGTTTTTTAAAAAGATATTTTCCTAATATATAACTAATGAAGAACAATTAGCTCGCAGTTTACACACAATGAAAACATCGGGTAATATGAAAGTGCACAACTACTCGCTGGCAAAACCTTCTTCAAGCTCGCTCAAAGACTGGCTTCTCCCAGTAAGCAGCTATGCTCTGCCGGCCTATAACTCAAATAACCTCACTGTATGTGTAGAACTTAATTTTACACATGTACAGTTATTTATATACCAGTATAATAGGTCCGGAACCAAATAATGTTGTAAGCCTCCCATTAATTTAACTCTTTTATTTAATGGTGTTTAACACCCTTTTTACCACTGAGGCACCATAGGCGGTGGACACTGATGATGCAAGAGATCAAATGATATATTGGGAAAGGATTTTTTAAGAAAGGAAACATTCCAGGCCTAAGTTTAGGGTACCTCCCCGGCATTTGCCGTTTATGAGGAATAAGAAAAACCTGGAAAAAATCCCAGTCAGGGAGGACGGTCGTGGTAGGATTCGAACCCTATACCTTCCACTCGCGAGTCCGCTCCTTAACGACCTCGGCCAACCGTGTCGGTATTTAACTCATTAGCTTAAACCTAGCGTAAGAATGCATTTCCAATTTATCTTAACACTTAAACCCTGGACTAGGTTAAACTAGTTGAAGACCCTTGTAATAATGAATATTTGTAATGGTTAAGTTAGGTTAGGTTAGGTTAGGTGTTTGTTTAAGAAATTAGTATCCTTTTCACACTACCTCTGCTTTTCTGTACTGTTTTCTCTTACTTCTAAACAGGTTTGCTTTTCTATATCGATCAATCGATATATCCCGCAAGCCCAGGACACCGGATTGTAAATTTATTCCCATTAAAGGTGTATTGTATAACTTAAGAGGTTTAATAGCAGTGAAGGCCAACACTATGAAAACTAATTCTCTGTGGGGCATAAGTTTACAGCGCCTCTTTCAACATAAAGCCAATGATATGCTGTATGTTTTATGTAGTTATAATGGCATTAAATTGAATTGAAGAATTCGTTTTATTACGATATATTCTTTGAGACCCGACAGTCGTCGTGATTAAAGAATAAACTTTGTAAGATGATGACTACCTTGTTATTGCCCTCTGAGTAGAGATACACTGTATTTATGTTGTCTGTTTGATTCAGAATTACGCTCCTTTTCCCACAAGGTCTTTGTGTCTCTTGAAGCAAACCCAAATCCAAAGTAAATAAGAGAACTGGAATACTTTGAAGTGGAGTGTATTGGGCGTCCCTGACCTAGCGGAACATCTCACCCCACTACTTGGACAGAAGATACGCTTTCAGAGGAAGAGGGAGGCAAGGAGGAACGGAAATGAAAAAATAGAAGATAGAATCCAGTCACGGAGCTTGGAGTATAACCACAACAATATCACGTCTCGTACAAGCAACCCCAACGTTTCTACTCTTCTAGACGTCTCGTAGCATATGACAAGAGTTCTTCCTACCAGATAACAAGAACTCCCTTTATAAAACTTATATTACATTCTCCCCACACACAGTCAAACAACATGTTCCCAGAATGCTTTGACTTTTTGCATTCTGTGCTTTGCCTGATCGAAAGCAGCAAGCCAATTCTGAAATAATTTAATATTTAGAAACTTCAAGAGCTCCCCCACCCCTCTTTTCTTTCCCTTTTCCCACTGGTGGATGAAATAAGAAAACTACGGCCTGGAGAAGCTGAAGAGTTTGAGGCTGACTTCCAAAAAAGTTTTGCACCAACACCTACAGAACATGAAACTAAAGCGATTTTAAAAGCTGCATAGCTGCCTAGCGCCTATTTCTCACTCTCATCCATGCTAAAACGTTAACACTCTTTTTATTATATGTGAGGGTGTGTCCATAAATTTTCTGGCCTCACCGATAAGAATTGTCGCCTTCACTGTCACACCTTATCTGTTTAGTAATAATTGCATATGTAGCTTCCGCTCCGCTGTGTTCAGTTGTTTAGATATAGTTGCTTAAAGAAGGCCATGTGTAGAAGATTGTGATATTTTCAAAATGGAGTACGGAGCTATTATTAAGTTCTTCACAAAAGAAGAACTTGTTCCAAATGAAATTTAACAGCGATTGGAAGGTGTATATGGGGAAGCATCCCCTCATATTCTACCGTAAAAGAATGGACCAAACGATTTCGAATGGGTTGAGAAAGCATTGAAGACGAAGAGCGTGCAGATCGGCCCTTGGAGGTGCTCACTCCTGAAAACATTGCTCTTGTGGAAGAGAAATTATGACTCAAAGTTACAGAAATAGCAGCAAGATTGGACTTTTTAAACACCAGTCCTTCAAATTATTCATGAACATTTAAACAAGAATAAGGTTACGCAAGGTGGGCGCCTAGACTTCTTTCCTCAGTTCAAAAGCCCAACGAGTCATCCTTTGTCAGGCGTTTTTGGAGCTCTGCCGTGACAACGAGAGAGAAGTTCTGCAAATCAATGTTACAGGAGATGAAACTATGGTTCTGTACTATGATCCCTGGTCCAAAAGAAAATCAATGGAGTGCCGTAAACCTGGCGAAGCACCGTCTCTAAAGGCCAAGGTTACTCAGTCAACCAAAAAGATCATGGCCACAATATTTTGCGACTGTGAAGGAGTATTCTCCATTGACTTCAAGGAGAGGAACACCACAGTAAATGGGGATTACTATGCTGGCCTACTGCACAGACTACGTGCTTCCATCAAAGAGAAAAGGCGAGGAAAGTTGAGTGGTAGTGTGCGCCTTCTTCACGTCTGTGCACACAACTCTTGTTGCAAAGGAAGCTGTGAAGAAATGTGGCTTCAAGGAGATCGAACATCCACCCTACAGACCAGATCTAGCTCCCAGTGACTATTTCCTCTTCTCAAAACTCAAGAAAAGTCTTCCAGGAAGGAACTTTAAGTGTGACGAAGGAGTGATGGATACTGTTTATGCCCATTTTGCAGAAAATTTCTGACCATTTTGGGGCGGGGAGGGAATTGAAATGTTAATTCAAAGATGTGAGAAGTGTATTGCAATAAAGGGTAACTATATTGAAAAGTAAAATATAGTTTTTGTGTTTATCATATCAGAAAATGGCTTTATGGGTCTGCCCTCTTATCTGCCAATGTTTTTATAAGTGTAGATACTGAATTCTCCAAAAATTGCCAGGAATGTTAACCGTCTACACCAGTTCCTCTGAATGTCATTTCCCTGTCATTCATTCCGCAAACCTCGTCACAGTCATTCCCATCATCAGCTTCTTCGCTAGTGTAATGTGGTCCGACCGCAATCCGGTGCGCGGCTTCAAACGAAATCACCCCTCTGTTCTCTGCTGCCGCTGCTATGAAACTCATCCCTTTTCATACTCGTTTGTATTTAAAACTGCTAAACACTCTCGCTTAAACACTTTACCACTAAAGTTTTTTTTTCTTGTGATTTTGAGCAAATCAAGCGAATAAACAAGTGGCACTTGGAGCGCATTTAAAGGAATGCGTTCTAAAACGGATCAAATACAGTCTAATGCAACTGTAGTAATGTAAATCTTTTATTAATACTTCAAAATGATAATCCTTTAATATAAATTTGAACCGTCTTTATTTAATTTAACATAAAATATTTTTTCATACTATGAACGTTACTTATTTTAAACTAATATATACGATGTATGTGGTTCTGAGCAAGCTTCTTAATTTAAATAAATTGAATCATAACAGATTTAATATATTTAAAACTGACTTTAAATAAACAATGGCTTGGGAATTCAAAAGAGAAAAAACATGTAGAGGAGAAAAAAAACAAGAAAATTTTGGGCAGTGAAATAATACGAAGAAGAAGAAGAACAAGAACAAGAAGAAGAAGAAGAAGAAGAAGATTCTCGGTACATAAACAGTAGTCTTTTGTAGCGGTTTCCATAGTCAGAGAGCAATTTGAATACCCGGACTTGAAGGAATGTGAAGTCTCTAGTATCGCAGATAGTTCATTAACCACGGATACCTAAACAATTATCGATTTAAGCTTCTTTACGTTTATTGTTTTGTTTAATCAAGGTGATCGATAATACACTAACTTGCCCTGAAACATTATGCTAGTAATATACGTGTATGTTATATTGGGTTGGTTAAAAAGGTCCTTGTATTAGATATACATTTTAAACTAGATATTCTAAAAACATCAACTCTAATCTAAAATGTTCTATAAATTATGCTCCTAATGTTTATTGTTTCAGTATTTTAGGCCTCTAAACTGAAGAAAATTTTCCCTTCTTTTTGCTATGTGATATATTTTTAGGATAAGGAGAAATATATTTGCAGTTTTTAAAGAAAATAAGGATTTCCGTTGAATTTAGATGACCGCAAACGATAGTAAAGTCTGGGGGAAAAAAAGACCTCGACTTTCAATTTACGTACTTGGCATTCACTCTCCGTCAAAAGAGACATTGTAAAAAAATAAATAAATAAATGGTGTGCGACCTCTTTTAACTGAATGCTGTATATCTTGTTTAGCCATATTCTGCAGTTTTCGTTGATACAATAATAGTTGTAAGCATACTCACGAAATATTTCAATACGTTTGTGGAATTTGATACTCTATAGAAGGTAATGATAGTTAAAATTTTAAATTTAATCTGTTGCATAATTGGTAATTACAGGAACACAGAAAATCAGGTTTTATTACTTTTGCAGAACACGCAAAATACATGGCAATTTGACTGTCTGAAAAATCCATAATTACTGTTTAGACGATAGCTTATGCATCAAATTTTATTTGTAGCTCATATTTTGCTTCTATTTCTTTTGCATACTTGACTTTAAGTTCATTGACATCTGGTCGAATATTTTCATTTATTATAAATACGATCCCTCACTTTTGTTGTTTTCATACATCCAACGCCTGTGGAAGGACATATTGTTGATACTCATATAATGAGTGTCACAAACACACACACACGCAGCAGTTTAAATCTTCTGCATATGTCTGTGTGTAACTTAAAAAATAGTAAGTTCCGTTTCTAAGAACCTCTGTTTACCTAGCTCACTGAATGTTATTACACTGATTTTTTTTGTTTAAATGCCATTAATCGCAGTGTGTGGAGATCATAAAATATCAGTAAATGTTTCTGTGCGCGAACAAGTTATAAGAACAAGGAATAAGAGATGAACTTAAGTAATCAAGAAAAGGAATAACAGGAAGTTACAAGCTTTGCATTAATCACGACACGACTTTGCAGACGATGAGTAACACTGATGACACCATAAAAATCCCACTTGTGCACTAACCGACATTCTTCCTTATTGGCAAGAAGCCACTTTGAAGAGATCTCGATAGTGGAAGCAACATTTGAATTGTGTTTTCATCCGTCATGATACTTTGGTAATAAAATGCCTTAAAATACAGCTTGCATATTTATAGCTCAGACCAGCGTTTCTCAACCTATTGTTCTGATATACTGGTGGGTCTTGAGGTGTCTTTTAGAGGGTCTGGAATTCTCACAACTTGATGGAACAAGAAACTCAATGAAAGTTTAATGTTTTAACAAAATTTCAGTACGTGACTAATCATAATAGTTTTATTGTTTAACGTTTTATTTTTGTATTAGAGTGTATGGGGTTTTAAAATCAATGAAGGAAGCAAAGGACAATTTGAACAAAGGAAAGAAATGGATACTTGGAACAAAAAATCCAGAGGGGAAAAGCAGAAAAGACATAATCAACTAAGTTACAGACTGCAACAAACATACTCAATCTCTATCCTAATTCAATCGAAGAACCAGATACCAAATATCTCAAACACATAATCTCTCCCTATCCTGCAGAGCGAAGTTCGAACTGCCATTAACGAGCTCAAGAACTGGAAGATCCCAGGCTAAGATGGAATAATACAAAGCAAATTGCTAAAGCTTACAGAAAATCAGCTAACACTAAAAATCACCAAAATCTTCAATGCAATTCTGGAAACAGAAGATATATCTAAATAACGGAAAACCAGCTCAATTGTTCTTCTACACAAAAAAGGCACCAGAAATGATATGGGCACCTCAGACCTATAAACCTGATGTCAAATATGTACAAACTGTTTACAAAAATTTGAACTAGATGACTAACGAAGATTCTGGATGAAAATCAACCACTAGAACAAACGGGTTTCCATAGAAGATTCAGCACAATAGACCATCTCAAAACTATAAACCAGCTGATGAAGAAAGCAGAGGAATTCCATCTAACAAAACATATATCGCTTTTTTGACTGTAGTAAGGCCTTTAACTCGGTCGAACATACAAGCATATTACACACCCTAGCAGCTTAAGGTATAGAGGCAAAGTGCATTTGTATTGTAGTATACAAATACAAAATCTATAGTCAAAGTTTCGCGAAAGTAAAAACAGAAGAAGAAGAATAATAATAAGAAGAAGAAGAAGAAGAAGAAGAAGAAGGACAACTATTTCGGCTAGAAAGAGGAGTTCGCCAAGGTGATCCAATCTTTCCCAAACTCTTCACTGTGTAATGGAGCATATACTCAGAAAAATGAACTGGCATAATTAATTTCGGAATCAACCTGTCGACTAACAAATCTAGGATTTGCCGACATTTGGTCTTATTCGCGACAACATCGAAAGCACTACAAACTATGCTGGAACAATTATGTGAGCATAGCAAAAATGCAGGGCTGTCACTAAACAAATTGAAGACGCAGTTACTTTCAAACGGACCTGACATATGTGAGCGAATACCTTGGACAACAGATTTCCTTCCATGATAAAATGGAAAAAGAAGTACAAAGAAGGAGCTCATCAACCTGGAGAGCATTTTGGGCTCTTAAGTTTATATTGTTAGACCAAACACTAACTAAGAAAATCAGATTCCAGACGCTGTGTATGGGTGACAGACATGGTGAATAACAGAACGACAAAATTCGAATATACCAAAGAAAAATGCAACTCAAAATCCTGGGAATAACTTTGAAGGACAAAATACGCATAGTATTAATAAATCAGTTATCTCAGACAACAGACATCGCACAAATAACAACCAGAAGCAAATGGCAATGGGGCGGTCACATCGTAAGAATGCAGGACAATAGATGGACCTACAGGATCTCCATGTGGGACCCCCGGAAAGGAAAAAGGACCCAAGATAGACTCAGAAGATGGACAGACCTCTTCAAGGAACATGCAGGTTCAGATTGGTCAAGAGTAGCAAGAGGAAGAGCAAACTGGAAATCTCTCGAAAAGCAACTAATGCAGAGAGAAATGGAGTAACCAAAGAACAAATCAGTCAGAGTGACTTAAACAGCATACGAACGACTAGCGTGGAGTATTTCACCGCGTTATGAAAAAGCGAGCTTTCCCTACTTGTTAGGAGGCCCTTGCCCTTAAGGGACACAATATGCTATCTTCATCTTTATCTCTTACTATGACTTTAATGAAGTTCATTATCCTTTAAGGTGGGACCCGGAGTTAAACAAGTTAGGAATGTTCCCCAAATGTTTGCGTTCAACTTGTCCATTACTAGAAATCTTCCTTTCATACAAAATTCCATGGATGCTAGAATTTGTCTGAACGTAGTGCTGATATAACATGGTGCCTTGTCAAGAAATGTGTTCTATACCCATTTTTACTGATGATATCGCTGTACATAATTTGCACAAACATAACTTTATGGAATAACATTCCAGAAGTAAAATGTTAACTAATCCTAGACATACGTACAGGTAACTTATGGGACTTCCCACTTTAATCACTCAGAACTGACATATCTGGTGTGATTAAAAGCTTTCTTACTTCCGTACTGGGACGTGTAACATTTTTTATTTGAAAACTGGTAAAAGATAAGACTTATTCCAAGTGGATTAAACTTCCATTCTGGTGTTCAGTCAATTTCTCTCATGTTTACATCCCGTTGTCCTTTTTAAAATAGTAGCATAGAGTTTACTTTACTAAATTAGTCGTGTGAAACTTCTGTACTAGGTCCAAAATTTCATACAAGTTGGGTGTGGATGTTGAAAGTGAATGCATTGGTGGTTTGTTCTGCAAAATCTTTATCGTCCATCCAGACAAGAGATGAACAGGGGCTGATTCTTCCACTAGATAAATAAATAAATACGCAAAAATGAATAATACTAAACACTATATATTAAATCGCTTAGCATACAAGCCAAAATTACGTACTTTGGATTATCTAGCTTGGCATTTATTGTTATAGCTTATAATTTAAATATTTACACATAATATACCGTAAGAGCTCAGCAGGGGAACTAAAGCTAAGGTAGTCGTGGCTAAAGTCTATTTTTTCTCTTCTTACCTACACCCCTCACTCATCTCAAGTAGGTCAGCGTTTTCAATTATCAATTGCTATGGAGGGTCCTCAATAAGGCCGCTACCTGGAAACGAGCTTTAGTCGCCTTTGCACACAGCCGATGATATATGAGATGAAATGAACTGAAAGAGAAATTTGGGGAAGGGGGAAGAATGTGTTCCAGACCTAAGTTAAGGGTACATCCCTGGAATTTTTCATTGATGAGGACTGGGGAATAAACCTCAATCAAGGAGGACGGTCCTGGTGGAAATTGAATCCCAGACCCTTTGTTCACGATCTGACCCTTGTTGGTAAATCGGAAATGAATAACTATATTATCTGGTGCATGTGTTTAATGATGTTCTGACTGTAAGTTTACGACTATAAAGGGAGTAAAATAACGAGACGGTCAATACATGCCACAAGTGTATCACTCATATACAGTGCGTTAGAGCAACTAACTGAACAATATTTAATAAAAGGGCGGAAGTGGTTTTATTGATAGCGGGCTTTTAATTCAAAGTTTCCTTCATTTCTAACAGCGTTTAATCATCTTGATCTAATACACCTTCCATTCAGAAAGTTATATAGTAAACTTGTTTGTCTTTAGAATAGACACATTCTTTATACGGATTTGGAAACTGTCCTCCTGCTGATGTTTCTGCAGAACGGAAGCTTAATGCAGAACAAACAAAAGGAAACTTTTTGCTTTAGATAAGAGCGAAAATTGTCATCTATGCTACTGATCATCAAGTATGCTATAGTGCAGCTGTAAAAGATTTACAAGCTATATAGTCCAATTATCAATTTTGTTATCTGATGTTAATCGAGTGTTTTTATATGACTCATTACTGAGTGATTGTATTTCTTTGGTTTATTTTAAACTCAGTACATTTGTTACGTTTACATGGAATTTGTTTTGGTTTTGAATTGAACGATCTTTGCGCATGTTTGTTCGGCGCAGTATAATTTGGCTTATTGTATTATGCGTCGCTATACACTTTGTTGCGATCATGGAGTCGACATTTTGAATAACTGCTGTAAAGAAAAAATGCAGTATTGAGCAGTACTGTAAAAATAACTACGATAACTTTTCGACAAGTCCGTGAAAACTCTAAAGGTGGAAGTATTAGATTGTTTTCAATATTACCTTGGTAACTTGGCGAATGTTAATGAGTGATGTATATTTATAAAAATTATAAAGCTTAGTCTGTGTTTGAGAGCCATTTTCCCACTTAAATTAATAAACAAGATTTCAAAATAGAGAAACAAGAATTTAATGTGTTAAAAATATCATTACTGTTTAAACGGGCAAATCCACAGAAACTAAGACAGAGCTGGACTAACATTACGGCGAATGTATGCCTAGAATAGTGTATAAATGGCTTGGTATGTTTAAATATAACCAAATGAGCACAAGCGATGCGGATCATTCTGTACGTCATGTTGAGGTAACGACTCCACGACATACTGTTGAGCGATCGAAAACTGAAAGTTCGGCAGCCAGAAATGAGAATGAGTTGTCACTTCCGAGCAGGATTTGGAGATGTTTGAATAAAACTCAAGTGAATTTAGGAGATGGTATGTAGCAATACTTGAGCTCCAGGGCGTGTAATATGCTTGTATGTTCCACTGAGTCAAAATTCTTACTGAAGTCAATAAAGGATATATATAGTGTTAGATGGAATTCCTCTGCTTTCTCCATTAGCTGGTTTATAGTTTGAAGATGGACTATTATGTTGAATCTTGTACGGAAATCCGCTTGTTCTGGTGACTGATTTTCATTTATTCTTCTAGTTTAAGATTTTTGTAAACAGTTTGTATATACCTATTTGACATCAGGCTTATAGGTCTGTAGTTGCCTGCATCATCGCTAGTGCCTTTTTGTATAGAAAAATATTGTGCTGTTTTTCCATTGGTTAGGTATGTCTTCATTTTCTAGAATTGCATTGAAGATTTTGGTAATGTTGGGGGATAAACGGCAGTCGATTAACAAATCCAAGATTTGCCCACGATGTGATTTTATTCCCCAAAACACCGAAAGCTCTACAAATCATGCTAGAAAAATGATGTGAGCTTAACAAAAATGCAGGGCGTCACTAAACAAACTGAAGACGCAGTTAATTTTAAACAGCCCTGAAACCCCAATAAAAATAGATGGAACATTTCTCACATATGTGAGCGAATATACATATCTAGGACAACAGATTTTCTTCCATGATAAAATGGAAAAAGATGTACAAAGAAGGATCTCATTGACGTGGAGAGCATTTTGGGCGCTAAGTTTATATTGTTAGAACAACCATTAATTAAGAAAATCAGATTCCAGACGCTCGAAATCTGTGAATGGGTGACAGACGTGGTCAATAACAGAAAAACAAAGAACAAAATTAAAATATGTCAAAGAAAAACGCAACGCAAGATCCTGGAAATAACTTTGAAGTACAAAATACCTGTAATATTAATAAACCAGTTATCTCAGCCAACAGACAACGCACAAATAACTACCAGAAGCAAATGGCAATGGGGCGGTCACGTCACAAGAATGCAGGATAATAGATGGACCTACAAGATCTTTATGTGGCACCCCCGGATAGGAAAAAGAGGAAAAACACAAGGCAGACCCAGAAGAAGATGGACATACCTCTTCAAGGAACATGAGGTCCAGATTGGTCAAGAGTAGCACGAGGAAGAGAAAAATGGAAATCTCTCGAGAAGTAACTATTGCAGAGAGAAATGGAGTAACCAAAGGACAAATCATCAGTCTTAGACAGCATATGAATATCCTCACAGCGAGGAATATGACCAAGTTAGTAAAAAGCGAACTTTGCATACTTGTTAGGAGGCCTTTGCCCTTAAGGGACACAATAGGCAATCTTTGTCTTTATCTTTATCTTATGTGACAATCGACGAATGTAGATCTACCACTACACATCGTAAAGAAAACGCAGTCAAAAGAGTCACCTCAGCAGAAAAGATGATGGCAATTATGTTTTAGGATTACAACGATATAATTTTAATTTATTTTTCAGAAAAGAGCAAAACCATAAGCGGTCAATATTGCGCCATACTAATGGAGGAATTAAACAACGCGATTAAGAAGAATCGTTCTCATTTGAGGAAGAAACAGGTTCTGTTTCATCACGATAACACGCCAGCGCACAAGTTTGCGATAGCGATCTCAAAATGAAGATATGTTATCTTCATCCTCTCTCCTTTCCAGCTTTGACTTCCTCTGATACTTCCTGTTCCCTCAACGTGAAGAAATTCAAACGAAGAAGTTGTCGCCGAAACAAATACATAATTTGCAGATTTCAAATCGAAATTTTGTGAATGATTGATTGATTTAATTATGGACACTCCTTAACATTTCAGGTCATCAGCGTCCCATTCAACTCAGGGGGTGAAACGGCCGACGAATTTTGCTCAGAGGCCTCTTCTTTCAGGCTTGAGGTTCTTTTTTGTGCCATAAATGTACGACACGGTACCCACAGCTTTACTTCCCTTCCGAAGGAAGCCATACTATAATCCATCGGTCCTAGCCGGGTTCGAACCCGCGATTTGGGTTTAAGAGGCAAGTATGGTAGCCACTACACCCCCATTACCGACTTTGTGAATGAGATAAACCATTAAAAATCACTGGAATAAGTATATCTATTTAAAAGATTATGCTGAGAATTTTTTTTTTCAAAAAATTCAGCCTTATTTTTGTACGGACATCGAATAGCCTGTACAGATTTTATCTCCGATTTGTTTCATTATATATACAATGTTTTGTAATTTATTGTAATTTTTGGTAATCCATTTATCACGGCCCAAAACACATAATACCTATGTCTAACAATAAATATCAAACAATCTGTATAAAAACACTAGATATAATGGGTTCGCTATATTAAATAAACCTGCCAAAATTTCTGAACAACATCTGAAAATTGTCGGCATAGTTCATATCCACTCTAAAGTCATTTGTACAGAATAAACTATCACTTTGCTCGCCTATGAATGACAGACACTTAACATAACCTAAGACAAAGCAAGTCTAATTAAATGTGCTATTAATATCCAAAAAGTGTGTATGGCTATTAATTGACGTTCAAACAATACTAGAGCACCGTTACACAAACAAAGATCCAATGCAGCTATAAACATTAAGACGGAAAACTGATTTAATTATGTCTACCTACATTTATCACACCTCCTTGAGTACACTTTTCAGTAAAGGGAACAATTTACGGCAAAAGTAGGATAACTTCAATGAGTTCTTTGTGTTGCTCACATTTACCAAAGTATTACTGCATTAAACAGTAATTGTAAAAATGTTCTGTATTTCCAACACTGGTCTTAACTATGGTCACGAGTGCTATTGCTTGCAGAATTTTACGTACAGTAGTCTAAGAATCTTTCGAAAGCTCTCCATCATCCATTATGGAAATCAGTGCGTGATTTAGTTTTGCCTTGGCGTCTGTGTGTCAGGATACTAACATTCCCGAAGATGTCCCCAGTGTAGTCTGTGTGTCAAGATACTAACACTCCTGAAGTTCTCCTCAAGATACTAACATTCCTGGAGATCTCTCCAGTGGCGTCTGTGTGTCAAGATACTAACATTCTTGGAGATCTCCCCAGTGGCGTCTGTGTGCCAAGATACTAACATTTTTTAAGATCTCCTCAGTGGCATCCGTCTATCAAGATACTAACATTCCTGAAGACCTCCCCAGTGGTATCTGTGTGTCATAATATTAACATTAGTGGAAATCTACCCGGTGGCGTCTGTGTGACAACATACTGGAATTCTCTACTGGAGTTCCTGGAATCTCTCTAAGATACTAACATTCCTGGAGATTTCCCCAGTGGCGTCCGTGTTTCAAGATACTAACATTCCTGGAGATCTCCCCAGTGATGTCCGTGTGTCAAGATACTAACAATCCTGGAGATCTCCCCAGCGGCGCCCGTGTGTCAAGATACTATAATTTTTTGATATCTCCCCGATGGCGTCCATCTGTCAAGATACTAACATTCCTGGAAACCTCCCCAGTGGTGTCCGTGTGTCAAGATACTAACATTAATGGAGATCTCTCCAGTGGCGTCCGTGTGTCAAGATACTAACATTCCTGGAGATCTCCCCAGTGGCGTCTGTGTGTCAAGATATTAACAATAGTGGAGATCTCCCCAGTGGCGTCTGTGTGTCAAGATATTAACAATAGTGGAGATCTCCCCAGTGGCGTCTGTGTGTCAAGATATTAACAATAGTGGAGATCTCCCCAGTCCGGAGCTGTGATGAAGCTATTCCAGTTACCGTCGTCACTCACACATTTCTAGAATTCTGGAATTCTTATCCTTTCTAGTTTTCCTTCTGAAACGTGAGGAATAAGCGTAGTGGCATTTTTAATGCCCTTCGGTGAAAGCATTTATCGTCACCAGAATCTCGAACTGACATGATGAAAGAGGGGGTGGGGAAAAATCCTTGGAGGTCAAATGATGGATAACACAAGATGTGTAGAGTCTTAGCAGAGGAATAAAAGGAAACCGAAGCGCAGAAGTCAGAAGACAGAAAATAATTTATGGAAAACGGGACAAGCGAATATTTGTGTCTAAAAAGCTATAATCACTCTTAACTACAAAAATAGTATATATATTTGCTGCAGAAATTAAGAAAAAGTGTTCATTTTTCACATTCAAAAATTGTAGTCATTTTATACAGTTTGTAATTGTTTTGCCACTGGTTTAAGCAATAAGAACGATTATAGTTTCCGATGAAAATTTCCAACAGTTTCGTTATAGGTATTAGTTTGGACAACTTAATCTTAGTTTTTGTTATTTTCACTAAGTTTCATCTACTATTCCATAAATTTTCATAAGTTAATGACTAAAATCTACTGAAATAAAATATAAAAACTATTTTGACAAGTTTTTTCAAAACTATTGGTTGAATAATAATTACAAGGAATTTATTTCCATTAATTATAGTTAAACAAACTTATGTGTGATCTAATTCTTAAAAAGGTAATTTCATTTTCAATCAGCTTGAGTTTATGAACTCTGTGAGAGCACAGATTTCTTTTAGAGAATATGATACAAACATAAAACCTACAGGCATTTATTTAACACCTTGAAGCACTAATTAATACTTAAAGTGGTAAAAATAGTTTATTATTCACATTACATACGTCATAAGTAAGCTGTTAAGCAAACAAAAGGAAATTTACTCTAAATAAATAAATTTCATGAAGAAGTAGATACAATAAACATCTTCTTTCGGACACAAAATGACTCTTTAGCAGTCATGAAAGCATCTGAATAATAACTCGAACTTTGACATATTGAAATGTCCAACACACAGTTGTTGACTTGCTGCCATGGGACTCTTACTGAAAATAAATTTTGGGGGGGTCAAAATTTTATATAAGACAACAAGGTATGCAGACGCCGCAATATTGGTTAAAGGTCTCACCCGAAATCTTTTTCTTCTTAAAGTCATTTGCAGGTCTGTGGTGTTGTGAAACACAGCGACTAAATTGATAAAAAAGCACAAACAATTTATGTAAGTTAAAAGTTGTGATAATATTCCTGTTATTTAATGACTTTTTCTGGTATTAATAATATATACATCAACTTGCGTAATCTTTTGAAAGCATAAGCTATTAAATTAATAGCTTAAATACTAAGAGATTCATATAGAACTAATACATTCCTTTCTTTATTTGTTTCAAAATGAATGACAACAATTTATTATACCTCAAATGTGGAGTATCTTTGGGAGTATTAACTATAGATAATGTTGAAAATGTCCTCCATCCTGCAAAAGACATAACTCAACATGTCGTTCATTGTGCAAAATCCTGGCATATTGTCCATCACGTGGTTCACAGATGAAGCATGGTTCCCTATGCGGCTATGCGAACTTGCAAAACTCAAACAACTGGGCCGTCCAAAAACCACACACATGTCATTCATGAACCACTGCACGTAGTTGAAGTCGGGATTTGCTGTGCAATATCCGGACGTAGAATAGTGGGATCAGTTTTTTCTTGACCAGACTGTGAACACTGCAGAGTACGGTTAGATTTTCATAGTATGTAGCGCTGGATCAAGGATATTTTCAACAAGATGGTGCTACATGCCATACATCAAACCAATCAAGGGCGCTAATTGAAACTTTCTTTGCCGACCGGATAATCTCCAAGCACCTGTGACCACCGAGATCTCCTATTTGACAACACCGAACTTCTTCCTATGGGATTACTTAAAAGACAAAGTTTACACGACATGCCCCCAGACATTGGACGATCTGAAGCACAAGATTCCACAGGATATGAATGGTATTAACAACAAAGTCCTCCAACGAGCGGCCAGGTAAAACGGACGTCTTATTGAGTTATGCCTTATGCAACATTTTCTATAGAAGTTAATAATCTCCTAAAGATACATTTGAGTTATAATAAGTTGTGGCTAGCATCATTCGTTTTTAAATAAAGAAAGAAACCTGTTAGTTCTGTATAAAACATCTGTATTTTCTATTTTGGAAATTAACACTTAATTAAAACTTAACTTTACTGGTAAATTCTCACACACACGTACATATAACTACTATAATACAATCATTAAATGAAATTTAAAAAAATACAGATGTATATCAGTTAGCTAACTACATTATTCTAATATTCCACATTGCCAAAAATAAGAAAACAATCACAAAGGTAATGACAGAAATATTTATTTAAAAATGACCTTTTGTAAGATACAGAATTCAGCTCTATTATAAAAGTGTATATTTTTATTTGTAATGTCTGTACCATATACACTTCCATCTGACGATATATGAAAAATTCTTTGGGCAAATAAAA
The DNA here is from genome assembly GCA_030762175.1 of Metallyticus violacea. Classification (NCBI taxonomy): domain Eukaryota; kingdom Metazoa; phylum Arthropoda; class Insecta; order Mantodea; family Metallyticidae; genus Metallyticus; species Metallyticus violacea. The sequence continues at coordinate 111,182,037 of CM060831.1, forward strand.
CTGAATCTGTTTCTTAAAAAAAATGCATTTAACTCGCGATGCTGCAGCACATATAGGAACTCAGCAATGAAAGGACAAATTCCAGAAAAACTTCCTAATTATCCAAGACCCCAAGAGTTGTACACTGAACGAGGTATTCTTGGAACTCAATATTGTTTTGCCAAACAAGTTTTAATGAACGACAAGGACTGCAAGATGTTTGAGCTACTGTTGAAATGCCGCACAGTATTCTAAGTAAAATACCGCTCGAGGTTTGAATGCCATTGGTTGAAGGACTACATGATTCTGAAAACGGTGCAACTGTTAGCGGAGTTATATTCTCAATTCCCCAGTGGTATTTGTGTTTGGCAAGGTAATTTTTCTTCCCCCCTCCCCCCCCCCCCCCATGGTTCACTCGTTCTATTCAACAACATTTCATTTCTTTCCCTAATTGTCATATTTATCTCATATGAGAGTAGGTCCATAAGTTACCGGCCTCGCCGATAAAGATTATCGCCTGCACAAAATCTTTATCTGGTATCATACTGTATCTGTTAAGTAAATAATTGCAGCTGTAACTTCCGCCCATCTGTGTTCAGTTGTTCGAGAAACCATTGAAGACGAACACCTTGGAGGTGCTCACTCCTGAAAACATCGATCTTGTAGAAGGAGATATTATGGCAGACTGGCAGCTCAAAGTTACAGAAATAGCAGCAAGATTGGGCCTTTCTAAAACAACAGTCCTTCGAAAATTTAAACAGTTTTTTTAATAGTGTTTAACACCCGTTTTTACAACTTAGGCACCACAGACGGAGGGCACTGATGATACATGAAATGAAATGATTAATTGAGAAAGGATATTTTTTTAAGGAAGGAAGCCTTCCAGGTCTCTAGGGTACATCCCCGGCATTTGCCAATTATGAGCACTGAGGAAAACCTGGAAAAACCTCCAGTCAGGCATGATGGTCCTGGTGGAATTCGAACCCATACCTCCCGCTCACGAGTTCGCGCCTTAACGACCTCGGCCACCCGTGGCGGTAACATTTAAACATGAATAAGGTTAGTGCAACATGGGTGCCTAGATTTTTTTCTCAGTCCAAAAGCAGCAACGAATCACCTGTTGTCAAGCATTTTTGCATTTCTGCCGTGACTACGAGAGGGCAGGTTCACTCTCCCAAGATCTTGGCCACAATATTTTGGGACCGTGAAGGAATACTCTTCATTGGCTTCAAGGAGGGGAACCCCAGTAAATGGGGAGTACTATGCTGGCCTACTGCGCAGACTACGTGCTTCCATCAAAGAGAAAAGGCGAGGAAAGCTGAGTAGTGGTGGACAACGCGTCTGTGCACACAGCTCTTATTGCAAAGGAAGCTGTGAAGAAATGTGGCCTCAAGGAAATGGCCATTCACCCTGCAGTCCAGATCAAGTTCCAAGTGACTATTTCCTCCTTTCAAAACTCCAGAAACACCTTCGAGGAAGGAAATTTAAGTGTGACGAAGAAATGATGGATGCTGTTTATGCCCATTTCACAAACAAGACTTCTTTTTTCGGGGGGGGGGGTTGAAATGCTAATTCAAAGATGCAAGAAGTATATTGCAATAAAGGGTAACTATATTGAAGAGGGAAATGCAGTGTTTGTCTTTATCATACCTAAAAAATGGTTAGGCCGGGGACTTATGGATCTATCCTGGTACTATAACTACTTGCAAAAGTTCCTTGTTGACTGCCATGTATATTCATGTGACTGGTAGGACTATTTGTGGAAATTCCACCTTGCTCATCTGATCTAGAGTTCAATGGGGATCCCTGACTTCCGCTGAGATTACTCGCGGCTATCCCATAAAGTGGCTAGATTCATAATAAGAGTAAATGCCAAACCTATGCCATCCGGCAAAGCTACCAGTACCACTGATTAGGTGGCCCAGTCTAGCATAAGCCCCCACAAGCTCTATACGCGCTTTTAAATTGTTCACCACATCACTGCTGCTACTCCAGTTGCTTGCGAGTTACGGGAATACACCGTCTCATTCCTTGAAATTCGTCGTCTTTGAATATGCTGAATTGCAAAGGAAATGCCCGGCAGTTAGGGTAAGTGGGTGCGAGAAAGTGATATCTATAGGTATTCGGTCAAAATAGCTCGATATTATACAGTTCCTTCACCTCACCTCATTTCATATCTATTTGAAGTAAATGTGCGGTGGAATTTATTTGCTTGATTTTTTTCTCCTGAATCCATTTATGACACATGAGGTTACATTTCTGTACTTTAACATTATTTAAACTAATGATGTCTTTATTTACCTAACCACACTGAGCTTCACAGAACAAAATGATTGTAGAAATTCCAATGAAAGAAGCAATCCTAAGCAAAGAAATCGTTCTTAAGATTTTCTTGGTCAATGCTTTGCATTGCACTGTATCCAGTGTTACCACTTTCTTCTAACAATAACACACTGCCATAAGTACCTGGTAATGCTCTAGCATTGCCATTGTCGCCTTCGTACATCAAAGATTGAGCAGAAATTATGAAATATTTCTACTTCTTATACTGCTAAGAATATCTTAGAATGTATTAATTAATAAAGTAAAAAATAATAAATAATCTACCTTCACTCCCACGCCCAGTCCCTAGTATTAAACATGTAATGAAAGGGATTTCAGAGACGTGGCAACGTTGTTTTCCTGAGCGAACTCTGATGCACCGTATTCTTTTGCGTATCATATCAACGCAACAAAATAAGCGGCTAGGGAATTGTAATATTACTTCCAGGAAATAGAGGTCATCAAGACGTGTCCCGTATTGATCTTTTAAGCATCCTATATAAGATTTACTGATATTTTAAGTGAGAAAATATAACTTCATTTCAAAAAATTTTGGAAATCTAATTAGATTATTAGCACATTAAAACCAGATCATTTAAAAAGTGCATACATTATATTTAAAATAAAAATAAATATAATTGTTTTGTGCTGCTCTCAGTTACTTTGTTTGGTGTTCCGTACACTGAAGAAGATTCTTCTAACAGATTTGGAATATGTAATTTTTCTGTGTTTCTTAATTTGTTTGACCTGTCCGCATGAACACCTAGTTCGCATTATGTGTGTATGTGTGTGCGCGCGCATGTGCTTATCGCATCAGAAAGTATTTACAATAAAATTAATTTTAATATCAGTAATTAAATGTTAAGCAGCAGCATTTTGTTTACTTCAGTAGCATCAATACAAATACATTTTAACAGACGCACTTATCCAATAGACAGTATGTGTTTTTATAATACACTAAGTCTGTTTGACTTAATACAAGATATTAGATTAGATATTTCACAATAAACTATAAAACAAATATATATTCAACAACAAAATAAAAAGACAATATTTACTTTAATAGTGTTTTTAATACTCAGGCACCACAGGCGGTAGACATTGATCATACATAAGATGAAATTCTAAATTGGGACAGGATTTTTAAGGAAGAAAATGTTCCAGACCTAACTTTTAGGGTACCTCCCCAGCATTTGAATTTTTTTTAAAAAAATTGAAAAAAATTGCAGTCATGGAGGGCGGTCCATACCTTAACGACCTTGGCCACCGGTGGCAATTAAAATAGGATAAAATAAATAAAAAAATAAAAAGATACATATATAAAAAGAGATGGAAAGAAGTGACGTTAGGAATAACACACCACAAAGATGGATGCAGTCAATTTGTTTCCCCCACATCCTCCCGGTTATCAGCCTATTCAGACATGAGTTGTCTCACTTTCATCAGAAATTTATCTAATCTTTCCTCCACTTCCTTGCCTGCCAGCAGAGACCAGCATTACCAACCCCTCACTCTGTTCGATCCGATAAAGGAGGGTGGTAGATACCTTCTCCCTTCATTCTTCCGTACCTTTACATTCAGTCAGTATGTGTCCATTATTACTCCTCCTCATAGAAGGAGCAAATTCTCCATTCATAGTTGTCAGTGATCTTAATCACCCTCAATGTTCCTAGTCTGAAACTCTGTCTATAATTTGTCATAATGTTGAGGGGATGAAACATAGAACGTAATATTGGCTTTAAGCTTTCCTCTCGATGTCTAATTGACGTGCTTTTTTAAAAAAGAAATATATTTTAAATTAATAATTATTCACACACACACACACACACACATACCGAGGATGCCAAAAAATGTATACACACTTTCACAGTAGATATCTATTTAATATATTTCAAAGTTGGACCGATAAACTACAGTAATGTGTAGTATGATGTTCTGTAAACAGACGTGACTCACATACATTATGATAGCGTTGATACGTGACAGGTAAATCAACAATGAACAGATGTAGCAAAGTATGGAGTTCTGTAAACAGATGTGACGAACATTACGCTATATTAGCGTTGCTACAACAAAATGGAGCTAAGATTATCGTTTGAACAGCGGAAAGCAATTTTGAAGTGGTATTGGAAAACCGAGAATGTTATTGAAGTTCACAGGCAAGGAAGACGTGAGTACAGAACAGAACCGCCAACGCAAATAACAATTGCAGGCGTTCCAGACAAATTTGAAACTCGTGGTACCGTATGCCATGTTCACAAGGACAGATCTGGGAGACCTCGTACAAGCCCCGCGTCCTCGACTATGGTTTTGGAACGTTTTGATCAATCACCGCAGAAATCTACAAAGTAATGTACACGTGAGACTGGAATTATCAGAACCAGCATATGTCGTATTATTAAAACAGCAAAGTTGAAAGTTTTCATCCCAAGACTTTTGCATAAGTAACCGTAAAGGTCTAAGATGATTAGTGCTCATCATTTTCTGTTTGAGTGAATTCAGTTTTGTTGTGTTAGCAGTTTTTTCTTCGCTTGAAGTGTGTATACTCTTTGGCACTCTCTATATACATATATATGTGTGTGTATGTTTAATCGCATCATAAAATGTCTATTGGAAAAAAATATTTTAATTACATATTTTGTGAACAAGAATATTATAAATGCACTTCTTAAATTATAGTGGGTTTTAATGTGTTAAATATACCAATTATATTTCTAGTAACTAAATAAACTAAGTAAATAGCAATTACTGAAAAGGAAGAAATGAATAAATAACTGAAACAGCCAAACAAAAAGGGCAATATTTCGAACCTATTCGTAGGTAGAATGCAAGGTACAGGCAGGCCTTTCATTTCAAAACTTACAGTCTAAATAGCTACCTATTTAAAATGAAATTAATTTAAGAAAGAAAACACGCAAGTAAGACATTGAGATGAAAGTTTAAAACCGACGATGATTACATTTTAGTTTCACTACCTCACCCCAGCCATACCCTTTTTTAAATTTCAAATTGTATCCCTAATGTATGATACATTTTAAAGAGGACGCAGTTGCTATCACACATTTAATTACTGTTACTTGCCATCCTGGGCTATTGTTATTTGTGTTTTAATTTCCACAAATAAAAAATAAGTGAGTTAATTATAGGAGGAAGACACACTTTATTGTATTTTCGATAAGATGACAATTGTTAATGTTATTGTAATAGTCTTTCTCGGAATTCCCTACCAATCAACTTACATTATTCTTTCTTGTAGAGTGTATACTATTTTATTTTCAAAACACTACGATTTCATAAAATACTCAATAGCTTTTGTAGTTGTATTCTATACGAGTTAAGAAAACGATAACAATTGCAAAGTTAAGATAACAATAACAATGCAGGTGCAATTAACTTTTTTTTGGAGGAAAACCTGAAAAAAAACTCAGTCAGGGAGGACGGTCCTGGCGGGATTCGAACCTCAGACCTCCCGAATCCGCGTCGTAACGACCTCGGCCACCCGTGATGATGGTGAAACAAAAAATGTGATAAACATTTTAATTATGTTCAAAATTTAAATCTAAAATGTAAAATTGAAACGTAAAATGAAAAAGCCTAACTGTGAAGGAGATGGAGGCGAAAAAATATAAAATGTAATTAACTTTGTTTTTAAATTTATTTCTCAATATTTAAATTAAATTTATTTTAAACGGATAGTTACTCAGAATGGCATGTTTTGAACTGGAAACTCTGTCTAGCGTCTGAACTATTAAAACTGCATTTGCATAATTCGAAGATTTGTCTACCAGCAACGTGATATAACCTAGGTAAAACTTTGATGTTGTTTAAATTTAAAAAAAAATCTTTTTTTTTCCTTAAATTTCCATGCCTTCTATATAGCTTTATTTTTTTTATAAGGAAGCACGTCTGATTGAACCGAATTTTCACTTAAAATATTATGTAAATGTTTAGTTCTAGTTCAGTTTTCAGAGCGAAGAAAAGCGAGAAAAAGAATTATTGATTTCTATCTTTCTTAGTTTTGCTGTATAGCTTATTTCACGTGACAAACGTTCATTAAAAGTTCTGAAAATACGAGAGGTCAAACAAGAAGGATAAAATTAAGTTATTATTGGGTTAAGTAGCATATTTCCGAGTTGCATAACGTTCTGCAACCTTCTTAAGCAACATTTTACTACAATTGCTATATAGCGTGCTGCTGTTTTATGTCCTAACGCAAACACGTGGGAGTCCATAAGAGGTTCACTCGCATAATTCAACGTTACTATGACGCTAGGAGCCATTCTTAAACTTTAAAGTGTAACAACCTACTTCTACGAGAAACAAAACAATTGTGGATTCACTCAGAGTAATGGTTATATTTTTTGCATATAAATGCAAGAACAACGAAGAGTAAACCGAGAGTGTACCTATCTGTATTAATTTATTACAGAATTAGATGTATAGACAAAATTGTCTATTTGATGCACATTTTTAAAACTGCTAATATGATATGGAACAAAGACCATATGATAAGTGGGGGTGGCACTGTGGTAGCTCCTCACCTCCCACCAAGGCGCACCGGGTTCGAGCCTTAAAGTGGAACTTCCGGCAGATGAAGCGACGCCTGAGCAGGTTTTCTCTGGATACTCATTCCACCATTGCTCCATCATCATCTCATTTTCATTATTACGGAGACAACGGAAAGCTACTATTAATTATCTCTCCCCTGATAAGCTGCAAATTCGCATTGTGTGTTTGCTGCACTGTGTTGTAATGAAGAGTCGGTATAATACCACGAAAGCGTGATATTATAAGGAATTCTAACATTTATAAGATATAATAAGAACATGATGTTGTGTAACAGCACGCTGTATATCCTATTTAATGAAACATACTCTATAAACCCAAACGTAGTAAGCCGTAAATGTAATAAATATTAAGCCAGAGAGGGCCCTCAGAGAAACACTTGCATAAACAAAAAGCAACCCTCTTTTCTACTCACTTAAAATACCATGTCTATGTGTGCATGTTATAGATAGGCCGAATTATTGTGCTGACGAAGTATTGTTTAGTTTTAGCTTAACAAACCCAAACTATGAACCTCTTAAAACTTATGATGTCAGGACCTGGTGACTGTTGACTTCTTGGTGGTGGGAAGTGTTTAACAATAACTTTTATGTGAAGACTAGGTTATTATTACCCCTCCTTGGGCATTGCAATTGTATAAAAGATCCCTGAATTTATTCAGAGGCAGGAGAGAAGCCCTGGTGCTTGAAGGATCCACGTCCAACTGTATAAGAAAACCCTTTAATAAATATTATACTTTTAACAGAGTTGGTTGAGTTATTCAGCATTCGTCTGGAAACACTTCGTCTTTCTGGAGGAGTCGGCCTAGCTCGATTCCCAGTAGTGACGCCTATTATCCCAATATAACATCCCTTCTCCGAAATTGAATAAGGAAATTGTAGCACCGCATTAAACAGAAGACCATCACCAAGTTGTAAGTCAGTCGACGTACATCACAGCTTGTATTTCGTTTGATAACATCCTGGTGGCATCTCAGCAGGCGGTAGTACAAGGCTCTACCCTCACACAGAAGACTGTGAATGAATGATAAAGTAGCAGACGTTTTCTGTTTCCTTAGAACAAGGGAGTTCTCATATATTGCATTTGTAGCAATACAGAATATGAAATGAAAAATTACAGATTTCTGAAAGAATTAAAACGAATCTGTAGAGGGTTAAATGCGTCTTTTGTTTCACTGAATTTTGAAGTGTTACACAATTCAGCAAGAAATGCCTTGTGAGTGTGGAATGAGTAATTTATCTCATTGTTACAACGTATGAAGGAACAGAGTGAGTGTTCAACATGCAAGAATTGCAGAAAGACTAAAAGTCCATTGAAATGCTTGACACTATCAGTATATTGTTTAAGGAATTACTCAAACTTAATAAAAATCTCTTTACTGATGAAGCGTCTTATCATATCATTGAAAACCTGTACATATGATTATATTATACAAGCAGGAGATTACATTATACATATCTCCTATATCTCCTATGAGCTTGGCAGTATGGAGTGTATTGACAACAAGTTTTATTGAAAAGACAATATACCATGTACCTTCTTTGGTTAAATTAAAATCGCTTCTGTTTCCAATATTCAAGCTGTGTACAGCAAGATTGGTGCAATTGGCAAGAAAGCTTCGAGCTTTTCTGGACATTGTTTTCAATTGTAGCTGATGTGAACCAATTGTTGGGCCACCAGATTCTTTACATCTAACCTCTACTGACCTCTTTGTTTGGGGTTTTGTTAAAAACACTGATCTTTTACAGAAACCATAGCATTGATGATCTGAAAAGAAAAAAATTACTCAAGCTTTCCATAAGATCTTGCCTGATATACAGAGGGTGCCAAAAATGTATACACACTTCAAGCAAAGTCGGCTCTGGTGGTGTAGTGGCTACCATACTTGCCTCTTATACCCAAGATCGCGGCCAGGACCGATGGATTTTTTCGGGCGTAAAAATCGTAAGTATGGCTTCCTTCGGAAGGGAAGTAAAGCCGTGGGTCCCATGTCGTACATTTACGGCACGAAAAAGAACCTCAAGCCTGAAAGAGAGGCCCCTGAGCAAAATTTGTCGGCCGTTTCACGCCCTGAGTTGAATGGGACGCTGATAACGTGAGATGTTAAAGAGCGTCCATAAATAAAATCAGTCAGTCAAGACACTTCAAGCAAAGAAAAAACTGTATTAACATAACAAAACTGAATTCACCAAACAGAAAATAATGAGCACTAATCATCTTAGATTTTACAGTTGTAACAGTTGCTCAAAATGCCCACCATCGGCGTCGATACACTTCTGAGTACATTGAACTATTGATTGAGCAACGTTTGAGAAAATGTCCTCAGCGATTGCAGCACATGTCGTTTCAATTTCTTCCCAAAGTGCTGCCAGTGTAAATGGGTTTTCTACGGTGTACGAAATCCTTAAGAGTTACCCATGGGTAGAAGTTCAACGGAGTTAGATCTGGAGAACGGAGAGGAAACTCAATCGGACCTCTTCGTCCTATCCAGCGCCTTGGAAGATTGTCATCAAGGCACCCGTACATCTCGGTGATAATGTGGTGGTACACCATCCTGTTGGAAGTAAAATTCCTCATTTCCATAGAGTGTAATGAATAGCGGGATGTGTGTATCATGTTCAGGTACAATGGGCCAGTTACTGTTCCTTCAAAAAAGAATGGTCCAATTAGAAGGCTCCTAGGATGACAACCCACACCAAACATTAATTCCAGGTAAATTAACAGCCTTTTCCAAAATAGCATGTGGATTGTTTGCACACTAGTAGACACAGTTATGCCGGTTAACAGTTCCGTTCAACTTAAATTGTGCCTCATCGGACCAAACAACTTTCCCTACGAAAGCCTCATCCTCTTGCACCATGTTCCGAAACCACTCACAGTATTGCGTTCTCCGACCAGCGTCATCTTCATTTAATGCATGTAAAAATCTTAGGGTGTAAACTTCAACTATGCTGTTTTAATAATACGACGTACGCTGGTTCTGCTAATCCCAGTCTCACGTGCACATTGTTTTGTAGATTCCTGCGGTGATTGCTCAAAACGTTCCAAAACCATAGCCGAGGACGCGGGGGTTGTTGCTATGCGAGGACTCCCAGATCTGCCCTAGTGAACATCGCATACGGTACTATGAGTCTCAAATGTGTCTGGAAGGCGTCCAATTGTTACTCGCGTTGGCGGTTCTGTTCTGTACACATGTCTCCATTGCCTTTGAACTTCAACAACATTCTCGATTTTCCAATGCCGCTTCAAAATTGCTTTCCGCTGTTCAAACGATAATATTGGCTCTATTTTGTGGTAGCAACGCAAACACAACGTAATATGAGTCACATCTGCTTATAGAACACCATACGGTTATCTTGGCTTCATTTATTCCTTGTTGATTTAGGATAATCTTGACTTCATTTGTTCACTGTTGATTTACCTGTCACGTAGCAACACTAGCATAACATAATGTAAGTCACATCTGTTTACAGAACTTAATACGATAATTTTGACTTCATTTGTTCATTATTGATTTACCTGTCACGTAGCAACGCTATCATAATGTATATGAGTCACATCTGTTTATAGAATATCATCAATAGTGTTGTTTTTCGGTCCAACTTAGTAATATGTGAAATAGATCTCTACTGTGAAACTAAGTAGATATTTTTAGCAGCCTCGTTATTACGTAGAACATAGTCTGAATTAGATTAACTTTATGAGTTCTGCAGAGTTCGCAATGGAGGTCATGTATTCAGCGAACCTTCAACGTTACATACACAAAATAAAGTAATAAGGTTCTGTAGTAAATTATTAATAGTTTTATTAGGTTATACCTCTCCATAGTGCATTACTTTGCAAATTCATTCCTAACTAGTTGAGATATTATATTAAATTAAAATTCATAATTAAGCACATGAAAGTACAATTAACAAACACTTGAGCAATACTTGAAATAAAGAAGGTTTTTTATAATTTCATTAATTTATTTGCACTCAGGATAGTCAATTATTATAAAGTGCATTAATGTTCTCTTACACCATTTACATGTGATTACATAATGTGGATTTTAAATGAAAAAATGAAATATTGTTCATTATAATTGACCAAAATTAGTTTGTGGCTGTTTTAAGATTTCTGGTACTTTTTCAAGAACCAGTTTTCTGTTCTCGATGCTGCAGCTTTAAGACGTTTTTTTTCCAGTAAAGTAATTGAATAAAATAAAAGTGTTCAAGTACTTATTCTCCACTGTCGGAGTAAATTGGAAATTTAGTCTTTTGATATGTATAAGTATAACTGCCTTTTCATGTTACAATTGGGGGCTAATTTGGAGTTATATTAATGTTTGCCTTTAATCTATCTGCTATTTTGTGAAGAAAAAATCGTGATAACATGTTTTGTGTTTCGTTCCATAGTTTTCCCACGTTATTTCACTGTATTAACTTAGTCCATCCGACACTGCCATTTATGGGACCCTATAGTATAGATATCTCTGAGGGGCCAGATAGGGACCAAGTTTGCTCTTCACTGTTTTCTCCTACCTGCATGGAATGGCAGAGGATGGGGAAATTCGGGTATTTCCTTGTTACACTAACCATTTGCCGCTACAATTAATTTCATTACTCAAGTGCAATGTAAAGTCCTGTTGAATTATTCAACAACAGTTTGCCACTTTCTGATATCAGTAAAAAGCCCAGACCGCAATATAGATCGACTGATCCTGCTTACGACGTATAAGCATTTTATGACAACCAATACATCATAAAGAGTTACATGTCATTCGGTTACCTTCGTAGATCACACTTAGATTCTCGCTACTGCTCGGTTTCCATGCTTGAAAGATCTTGAGATGCTTGCAGATGTATTCAGTGATGTCTTTTTTTGTCGCCACCTCCTGCGAATTCGTTTTCTAGCGTCCATTATATATATTGATCAAGATGAATTCTATTTTATAATCAGCATCTTCTTTTCGTTTACTTTCGTCGTGATTATTTTAATGTTATATGTGCGGCAGAAGAAGAAGAAAAATGACAACCATTTCGACTAGAAAACGGAGTTCGCCAAGGAGATCCAAACTCTCCCAAATATGTGAGCATAGCAAAAATGCAGGGCTATCACTAAATAAACTGAAGACGCAGTTAATTTCAAACGGACCTGAAACCCCGATAAAAATTAATGGAACAGTCCTCACATATGTGAGCGAATATGCACACCTAGGACAACAGATATTCCTTCCTGGTAAAATGGAAAAAGAAGTACAAAGAAGGATGTCATCAACCTGATGAGCATTTTGGGCCCTTAAGTTTATATTGTTAGACCAAACGCTAACTAAGAAAATCAGATTCCAGAGTTCAAAACCTGTGTATACCCCGTATTACTATATGGGTGCCAGACATGGTCACTAATAAAAAAAACGAAAGAACAAAATTCAAATATGCCAAAGAAAAGTGCAACGCAAGATCCTGGGAATAACTCTGAAGGACAAACTACCTTTAGTATTAATAAATCAGTTATCTCAGACAACAGACATCGTACAAATAGCTAGAAGAAGCAAATGGCAATGGGGCGGTCACTTGCAAGAATGCAGGACAATAGATGGACCTGCAAGATCTCCATGTGGGACCCCCGGATAGAAAACACACACACACACACACAAGGCAGACCCAGAAGAAGACGGACAGACCTCTTCAAGGAACATGCTGGTCCAGATTGGTCAAGAGTAGCAAGAGGAAGAGAAAAATAGAAATCTCTGGAGAAACAATTAGTGCAGTGAGAAACGGAGTAATCAAAGAACAAATTAGTCAGAGTGTCTTAAACAGCATACGAACAACTAGCGTGGAATAGCTTACCACGTTATGAAAAAGGGAACTTTCTCTACTTGTTAGGAGGCCTTTGCCCTTAAGCGACACAATAGACTATCTTTACCTTTACCTTTATCTTTAAGTCGGCTATTCCTGTTAGTGTTTTCCGGATATCTGTAGATATTAGAGTCCTTCTTTATTCAGAAAAATTGTGAAAAGATAAATGTACTAGCTGACGCTTGGAGCTACGGTTTGGTAGCAATCATTTGACGACATTCTAGCACGCAAAAATAAATAAATAAACAAAGATAGGTATTTTCTTTCCTGAAGCACTTTAGCTATAAAAGTTTGGTCTTTAACAAGATGTTTTATTTTAATGTATTTTCATACCAAATAAGAAAATAAATGATTAATAAAAATAAGAATATGAAGTGAAGAAACACTTCCTATTCTGGGTGGTCGACCTTCCTGCGATGGTCAGATCTCCAGCTGCCAAAGGTGTTGCTGTTAGGTGACTATAACATACTAACACTCCCTTTCCGAACTTGAGGTCAAGGGCCAGCTGATGCCTTTTGAAATGCTATCACCTGGCCGTGAAGAACCTGGATATATTACCCCAGTAGCTGTACAATGGAACAGCTCACAATGAGTGACTGCAGTGTAAGGATGGTTCTTTGGGGAACTTGTGTCAGTATCATATATTTCGCTTCTCCCGCTCTCAGCGTCTTCTTTTCTAACCGGTCTTTATTACTTACTATAGGTCTGGTTCTCCTTAACGTCATGTGTATAGTGAATGCTTCCTAACATTCATTTCTTGTGTCCTTTACTGTTTGTCCGTAAGCATTTTGAATATTTCTTCTATGTCAGCATACGAATATTTGTAGCTTTAGGGATATTAACATTTTTCGGATACTAATAAGGGTGCACATATTTGCTCGTTTATATAGCTATTTCTTATTTATAGTTCTGTACACCCGTTCATAGATATTGCTAAAATTGTTCCAAAAACTCAATTAAATTAATTAAAAATTCGACTTGAAAATTGCAAATAGATTTCATATGATTAAGATCAAGAATTTTCTCCAGTCGTTGTAGCATTCAGAAAAAGTGTATGAAAAAAAAAAGTAAAGAATCACCGTGTTTAAGAAATTCATAGAAAAGTAGATATGTACATCAATAAGAGAAGTATGGCTTCCTTCGGAAGGGAAGTAAAGCCGTGAGTCCCGTGTCGTACATTTACGGCACGATAAAGAACCTCAAGCCTGAAAGAAGTGGACTCTGAGCAAAATTTGTCGGCCATTTCACGCCCTTAATAGAATGGGATGCTAATGACCTGAGATGTTAAAGGGCGTCCTTAAATAAACAAATAAAAAATAAGAGAAGAAGTAAAGATTTTAAAATTAAATGACAATTATCATCTATCCAAAAATAGGTTCAGAAGTCAGCTTCTGCTTTCTCTTTCTTCCCATATCTCGATTACTTTGGCTAATAGAGTTTTGTTGTTCTATACTGAATTTAAACGATGGTATTATAAATTATAGATGAGAATAAGAAGACACAATTAAGAATGCAAAACAGAGAGGGTGCCAAAAAAGCAAATAAAATACTCTCTTAACTTAACAAAACTGAATTTTCACAAACAGAAAATGATGAGCACTAATCATTTTAGACTTTTACAGTTGCAACAGTTATACCGCCACGGGTGGCCGAGGTCGTTAAGGCGCGGACTCGTGAGCGGGATCTGGAGTTCGAATCCGTACAGGACCGTCCTTGCTGACTGAGGTTTTTCCAGGTTTTCCTCAGTCCTCATATTGCAAATGCCGGGGAGGTACCCTAAACTTAGGCCTTGAATGTTTCCTTCCTTAAATGATATATTCCTTGAATATATCATTTCATCTCGTGTATCATCAATGTCCACCGCCTGTGCTACCTTAGTAGTAAAAACGGGCGTTAAACACTATTCAGCAGCAGCAGCAGCAGCAGTAGTAGTAGTAGTAGTAGTAGTAGTAGTAGTAGTAGTAGTAGTAGTAGTAGTAGTAGTAGTAGTAGTAGTAGTAGTAGTAGTAGTAGTAGTAATAATAATAATAATAATAAATGCCCACCATCGGCGTCGATATACTTCTGAGTACGTTGAACTACTGATTGAGCAACGTTTGCAAAAGTGTCCTCAGCGATTGCAGCACATACCATCTCAATTTCTTCCCGAAGTGCTGCGTTTTCTACGGTATACAGCATCCTTAAGAGGTCCCCATAGGTAGAAGTCCAACGGAGTTAGATCCGGAGACGCAGTGGAAACCTCTTCATCCTATTGCCTTTGAACTTCAACAACATTCTCGGTATTCCAATACCACTTCAAAATTGTTTTCCGAAGTTTAAACGATAATCTCGGCTTCATTTTGTTGTAACAACGCTAGCATAACGTAACGTGAGTCACATCTGTTTGCGGAACATCATACGATAATCTTGGCTTCATTTGTTCATTGTTCTTTTACCTGTTACATAGCAACGCTATCATAATGTATGTAAGTCACATATGTTTACAGAACATCATACTACACATTACTGTTGTTTTTCGGTCAAACTTTGAAATATATTAAATAGATATCTACTGTGACAGTGTGTATACATTTTTTTGGCACTTTCGGTATACAAATACCAAAGAAAATATTATGAAGCTAAAAAGGGAATAAAGTTACAACAAGGTTATATGAGTTATGGGTCACCTGAGTGAGGTTGCTTAGTAAAAAAAGTCAACCGGAAAAGAGTTAATTTAGCAGTTTTATTTTATTATTTACATTTATAATGAAATCATAAAATATTACTATATTTAAAACTGACAATAACCACTAACTTATGTTATAAGAAATATTGAAAATGATGCCTCTCATCGGCAATACATTGCCGGTATCTAAGTAAGAAATTCCGTGTCCTCTCTAACTTTTCTTCCGTAAGAATATGGCGGTTCGGAACACTTTTCTTGTCATTGAGATCTTGTTTCTCGTAACTTTTTAACAGTTGGCAAACAGTTTCTCTACGTAAACACGATTACCAGAATATTTTCTTGCTAATTGCCCAACCACTTCATTGCGTTTTCACTTGTGTCGTGCAAAAAAAAAAAAAAAAAAAAAAAAAAAAATCTGTTCTCAAGGCTATATTTATCTAATAACACACCAATGTTTAACCACTCGTTTACAAAATTTCCTTCAAACTAACTATAAACTGTTACCTGCACAATCATTATACGGTCTTAACGACTGGTTTCTCCTTGTGCCAACCGCTTTGCCGCCCGTAACTAGCACAACTTGTATAATGCTGACCGTAATAAAGAAGGCGAGATAACCGTTCTTCTAAACAATGAAAGATTCTAATTCTTAAGATTATAATTTTAGACAACAACCTTGGACTTTGAATTTTATTTTCATCCGAATATTCTCCCACCTTCGAATGGTTTACGAGTTATCATTATTGTTTTTGATCCATTCCAGAACGTTTGTCGTACATACAGTTTTATTTTATTTATTTATTTTTGTCTTTAAGGTAATAAGATAGTGAACTTTCTGCCGTATTATAATAACAGAATTTGAATATCAAAGATAATACACAGAATATCACAACAGTACAGCAGACATGTGTACTAATCAAATCTGGTTAGCAGAGTTCGGAAAGTAGGCAAAATGCCTTTTCTATCTCAGTCGATATATTTAAAAGTCAGATAGAAATGAACATGTTGCTGTACATGTAGATAGGCCGCACTTTTATTTTGGCTTCTGTTGCCTCTTTTAAGGTGAATAGGTGAAAAAGTGAAAAAGTTATAAACATTAAATATATATTGAGAATCTTGTTATAAATTTATTTCGTTTCAAGCAGTCAACATTTTCTCCTCAACCCATTCACTTAAACTTTTTAATAGACTTCATTAATGGAAGGAACACACGGTTACTGGGGACATTCGAACACCAAGAAATAGAGAGAATGAGGGAAGTTATTGTGAATTGTCCTGGCGAATGACCTTGTATCGATCTGTGTGAGATAATTCCAGGGAATTGATGGTGGGGGTAATTTATCAGTTGCATAAATGTAGCAAACAATTACAGTCGGAAAAGATGAGAGCGATAGAGCTGTGCAATGTATTCAGTACGGAATTAAGAGAGATTAACCTGATTGCCTTATAAAAGCATAAACACAAAATGAAGTCGACCAGAAACCACTGCGCATCTTTTGCTCATTTGCTTTTGTCTTGATCAACATTTCCATAATGTTCTGAAAGATGAGTGTTCTGTTGTAACTAGTATGAGCCTTCGGGAATAGCTTGTTTTAAATATGCTACAGACATTTCAATGGAAGTAGAAGGGTTTTTTTTTTTTTTTTTTTTTTTTCCATGATGACAAGTGGCTGCCTATGACAGTTGATACCTTGAAAAAAACATCTTGTTGTTCTTGAAACCAAGAAAAGTAGGTTTAAGTACTTAAGTATGTGATAAATAAATTATTGTGTATCTAGTTACCTATTTTCATTAATAGTGAGTATTATTGCTCTGTTTTCATTTTTAATAAATGCCTACTTTCAGTATTTAAATCTTTTTTGCTCGCCTATTTTACCCAAAATAAATGTCTAACTTGCAGGCTTTGGTTATGAGTTTCAATAAATTCAATAAATTTGAATATAAATAGATCGTATGCATTACAATGAACATGTTTTTCTTTCGAAATTTGAAATTTAATGAACTAAATTTTCCACTGCATTTTAGCAACATGTTTTCCTCACTTCCCGTATTGCTTTTTTTCTTCCTCTCTCTGTCTCTCTCCATTATCCCAAATGTGTTCTATGAATATAAAAGCATATAAAAGGAACAGCAAACTAGCAATTAGAATTTCGGATGAATTAACTGCTAAGCAAAAAATAATAAAATAATATAAATGATCCTCCGTGTTCCAGAGCGTTCAGCTATTCAGTACTGAAATAGTTGTTCAAGATACTTTCTGGCACCTCGCATACCTCCCCAGCGTTTCTTCAAGCTTCAAAATATCTACACAGTGCTTTGCGCATGCACAGTATTGTGCTTTTGATTGCAAGGCAAGTTATGGCACAACAAGGCCGTCGAGCTGGTTCACAAGTTATTTTACTGACAGATCAAGGGATAACCATGAACCTAATTCAAGCGCTAAATAGATTATTTATGACTTACTTTTATTTTCTTTTGCGCAAAAGAGACTTTAAAAAATTGGAAAGCGCAAAAGATAATCTCAGTGAAAGTTAAAAGCAGTTTTTGCTTTCCTGTTCCATATTATTTTGTGTTCTTGAAATGTGTCTTTTTCGTCCAAGTTTCTAATGTTTTAACGCTCACAAAATTAATTTAAAACGAAAATATATCAATCGATGCATAATCATTATGTCACCTGGACTTTATTAGAACGCAAGTAAGTAAATTCTTGTCCATACGGAGCGTGGACATCTTTGTTTTGTCGCGAACAGTATTGAATGCTCCATGTAAGAGGGTAGATCCATAAGTTTCCAGCCTCGCCATGAGGATTATCACCTTCACAAAATCCTTATGTGGTGTCATACCTTATCTGTTAAATAATAATTGCAGCTGTGTTCAGTTGTTCAGATATAGTTGCATAAAGAAGACCATGTGTAGAAGATTCTGACATGTTCAAAATGGAGTATCTAGCTGTTATTAAGTTCTTTACGAAAGAAGGGCTTACTCCAAACGAAATTAAACAGCGATTTAGGGTGTATATGTAGAAACATCCCCCTCATATTCTACCGTTTAGGGGTCTAAATTTTTTCGAATGGGTCGAGAAAGCATTGAAGACGAAGAGCGTGCAGGTCGACCCTTGGAGCTGCTCACTCCTGAAAACATAGCTCTTGTGAAAGGAGAAATTATGGGGGGGAGGGTTGAACTGTTAATTCAAAGATGTGAGAAGTGTTTTGCTATAAAGGGTAACTATATTGAAAAGTGAAATACATTTTTTGTATTTATCATACCTAGAAAATGGTTAGGCCGGAAACTTGTGGACCTACCCTCGTATATTTATTGGCCCATCGTCAAGTAAACCTAGGTGAGAATGCTGTGTTCTTTCGCTTAGTGAAATTTCAGACAAACTTGATATATTGAAAACGGAAAACGTTTCAAATTTGTCAAATTTATGAAACGTTTTTGAAAACAGTAAATTCTTTAAAATTCATATTACCTATTTATCTTATGTTTTCCTTCAGGAATTACTATTGCATCTGAGGAGCTGTTGAAATCCCCGCAATTTCATGATAATGATAAGTGTAATAATTATAAATGTCACGCATATTAAACAATTAAACAATTTAATTTAATTCTTGGACTATTTTATATAATATTTCCTCTCTTAGAGAATATCACTCTCTTTAATCATCTGCTGTTTACTGACTGTGCTCTTTGGCTATAAATAATTTAATTTATTTTACAAGATGGTCCATTTGGAGAATTGCAAAGGCAACGTAACGAAGTCATTCTATCGAGCGCTTTACCCCTTCGAGGTGAGGATCATAAATACATTTCATGCTATAAGATAGACATTTTGCCAGTACTCGCATAAGATGGCGGTTTTGCTCGGGCGGAAATAAAGTTTTTGAACAAAATTTTCTACACGTGGCTTGGATTTGTAAACCCTGGATTTCTATTTCCGAAGCGAGACTAACTCCATTGGCGAGAAGCCTGTCGCCAGTAAATACCTGAAATAACATTTATTTAACGCAATATTCTTATTGCGTATTGCAAGCGCTGAAGTTGCCTTTCTCGAAACATAATAATGTCCAAAGACATTTTTCGTAAATCAATTTCTCTCCTAGTGATGGGAGAAAAAAAATATGAGGGTGTTGGCTCACTTAGCCAACGCCAAAACTTTGGGAAGGCATCTTTAGTTCATAACAGTAAATAAAAAATGTTTGGATTAAACTTTCGTGTGATCAGTTACTAATACTTGCATTTTCACGTTTCATTTAAGTTCAGAGTGCTTTAGTAGCCTTCATAGATAACGATAAATGTTATTTTGTTGTTTTATTTCTTCCTCTTTACATTTTAAAGCACGATCATCCTTCTCTTCTGAATACTAAGATTAAAAGCGTATTTCTAGCTACAGAGAAAGCTATATGCGTATTGACCACTCCTGCCTGATTTTCCTATCCTGTGCAGTATGTTCAGGGTTACGGATCCATAAATTAGTAGAAAATAACTTGAGAAAATAAATCAAATAATTACTTCAGGAAAAGATATGCTGAAAATGCCCACTTTATTGTCCACATTTTTAACACTTGTTCTTAAGTGTTGTTGATGTTTAGGTTAGTGTAGGTATTCTTTGGGATATCAGTTTATAAGCTAGTGTAGTAGCTAGAGACTTATATTACGTATTTGGTAGAGGAGTAGCATTAGCTCAACAGTTGGTTTATTGGCTAATGCTCCCCTGACATAGTATATTAATGTGATTTACTGCACAACAAGAGCAACATTTTATGTAGTGAAGGCTGTGTCATTTGAATAGTGTCATGTGGACTGCTCAATATGTTTTACATCTTAATATGAAAAATCTCTATCATTCCAGATTCTTTCATTAGAGTAACATATGTTTTCGAGTGCCTATCATATAGCTTTACTTCCATTATCTATTCAACTTAATAATATTTCACTTGGTTGCTGCATTTACCATAAACGAATGTAGATACATAAGTTTCCGGCCTAACCAATTTCTAGGTATGATAAAGACAAAAACTATATTTTTCTTAACAATATTGCCTTTATTGCCATACACTACTCACATCTTTGAATTAACATTTCAACTCCCTCCCCCTAATAGTCAGAAGTATTGTCTGCGAAATGGGCATAAACAGCATCGTCACACTTGAACTTTCTTCCTCTAAGGTCCTTCCTGAGTTTGGAGAAGAGGAAATAAGTCACTGGGAGCTAAATCTGGGCTGTATGGTGGATGGTCGATCTCCTTGAAGCCACGTTTCTTCCTTTGCAACAAAAGCTGTATGCACAGGGACGTTGTTGTGAAGAAGGAGCACACCACCACTCAGCTTTCCTCGCCTTTTCTCTTTGATGGAAGCACGTAGTCTGTGCAGCAGTACTCCCCATTTACTGTAATGTTCCTCTCCTTGAAGTCAATGAAGAGTATTCCCTCACAGTCCCAAAAGGTTATGGCCATGATTTTCTTGGTTCATTAAGTGACCTTGGCCATTAGAGGCGGTGCTTCGCCAGGTTTACGCCTGCCACTCCATTGATTATCTTTTGGACATGAGATCATACTAGAGGACCATAGTTTCATCTCCTGTAACAATGGCTTGCAGAATTTCTCTCTCGTTGCCACGGCAGAGCTCCAAAAATGCCTGACAACACATGACTCGTTGCTGCTTTTGGACTGAGGAAAGAAGTCTAAGCACCCATCTTGCACTAACCTTATTCATGTTTAAATGTTCATGAATAATTCGAAGGACTGTTGTTTTAGAAAGGCCCAACCTTGCTGGTGTTTCTGTAACTTTGAGCCGCCGGTCTTTCATAATTTCTTCTTCCACAAGAGCGATGTTTTCAGGAGTGAGCTCCTCCAAGAGTCGATCTGCACGCTCTTCGTTATCAATGATTTCTCGACCCATTGAAAAAAGTTTAGTCCATTCTTTTACGATAGAATATGAGGGGGATGCTTCCCCATGTACACCGTCCAATCGCGTTAATTTCATTTGAAGTAACTCTTTTATGAAGAAGTTAATAACAGCTCGAAACTCCATTTTGAACATGTCACAATCTTATACTTTGAAGAACTGAACAACGGAGTAGAAGTTACAGCTGCATGTTTTACTGAACAGATAAGATATAACACCAGATAAGGGTTATGCAAAGGCGATAATACTTATCGTTGAGGCCGGACACTTATGGACCTACCCTCGTACATCATATTCCAATTATAAATTACACGCTATGAGTTTATTATTACAAATGCTGAAGTATATTAAGATTCAGTTCCTTAAATCCTTTCCACTATAGTGGGTTTGTTTTTACATAGGCTTATTTTAATTATCGCTCATTTTCAAACGTTGAATTAGATTTTGAATTTGATGCTGCGACTCTGTCGATATGTTTGAATCTTGATAAACGTTCATGTGCTGAGTCGTATCACAATATGTAGTCATGCACTTTGTAATTAACGAACTTTGTGCACACCGGTCGCTTTATAATTGAATTGTAAATGGCGTGACATTATTTTCTAAACATTTAACGGGCGAACCTCCGACGACTATGGAAGAAAATGTAGTGCGAATGGTCGATGCTTGTGTGGTACATCGGTAAATACAGTGTGGCACCGTAAAATTAGGATTACAATCAACTGCCCGGAAAGGTATAGTCAAATTTTAATTTTTAAAAATAATAGTAAACAGAAAAAGTGAAATATTTAAATTATCATTATTAATATACCGAGGGTGCCAAAAATGTATCCAAAATTTCACAGTAGATATGTATTTAATATATTTATAAGATGAACCGAAAAACAATAGTAATGTGTAGTATGATGTTCTGTAAACAAATGTGACTCACATACATACATTATAGCGTTGCTACGTGACAGGTAAATGAACGAATGAAGTCAAAATATCGTATGATGTTCTGTAAAAGATGTTAATTATATTACGTTATGCTTGTGTTGCTACAACAAAATGGAGCCAAGATTATCGTTTGAACAGGCAGAAAGCAATTTTGAAGTGATATTGGAAAACCGAGAATGTTGTTGAAGTTCAAAGGCAATGGAGAAGTCTGTACAGAACAGAACCGCCAACGCCAGTAACAATTGTGCGCATTCGAGACAAATTTGAGACTCATGGTTCCGTATGCGATGTTCACAAGGGCAGATCTGGGAGAGCTCGCACAGCAAAAGCCCCGCATCCTCGGCTATGGTTTTGGAAAGTTTTGAGCACTCACCGCAGAAATCTACAGAACAATGTGCACGTGAGAATGGGATTAGCAAATTCAGCGTACGTCGTATTATTAAAACAGGAAAGTTGAAAGTTTTCATCCCAAGACTTAAATGAAGATGGCCCTGATCGCAGAATGCAGTACTATGGGTGGTTTCGGAACATGGTGCAAGAGGATGAGGCTTTCGTAGGGAAAGTTGTATTGTCCGATGAGGCACAATTTAAGTCGAACGAACTTTTATTCGGCATAACTGTATCTACTGGTGTGCAAACAATGCACATGTTATTTTGGAAAAGGCTGTTAATTTACCTGGAATTAATGTTTGGTGTGGATAGTGGTCTAGGAGTCTAATTGGACCATTCTTTTTTGAAGGAACAGTTACTGGCCCAGTGTATCTGAACATGATACGCACATCCGTCTTAACGACCATTCATACACTCTATGGAAATGAGAAGTTTACTTCCTACAGGATGTTGCACCACCACATAACCATCGAAATGCAGTGCGTATCTTGATGACAATCTCCCAAGGCACTGGATAGTACGAAGAGGCCCGATTGAGCTTCCACCGCGTTCTCCGGATCTAACTCCGTTGAACTTCTACCTATGGGGAACTCTTAAGGATGTTATATACCGTAGAAAGGCAGCACTCGGGAAGAAATTGAAACGGCATGTGCTGCAACCGCTGAGGACACTTTCGCAAACTTTGCTCATTCAGTAGTTCAACGTACTCAGAAGTTTATCGACGCCGATGGTGGGCATTTTTAGCAACTGTTGTTAACTGTAAATGTTTAAGATTATTGGTGCTAATCATTTTCTGTTTGTGTGAATTCAGTTTTGTTATGTTAACGCAGTTTTTCTTTGCTTGAAGTGTGTATGCATTTTTGGCACACTCTGTATATTTAAATTTTTTATATTTTACTGTAACTATGCATAAGAAAATAAGTGAGAATACGTTTTAGATTCAAGGTTCTGAGTGGAGAACTGTGGAGAATGGCTTTCTGAAATTCATTTTCATTTGTTTTGCAAATTCGCACGGTTCAATTGTGCGAAACTAAATTTGCGAAAAGAATAGGGAAAACGGAAAGAACGTAGCAGACACTAAATGGCAGACCAGTGTGTCAATAAGTGTTGCTTTCTGAAAAAGGGTGTAGTGTAGTTTATGTCAAGAAACATAATACGAGCTATTTCTTGACAGACCCCAAGAGCGCGCCTAAGGTAACCATATTCTGTGAGGACAGCACAATAATGAATATGATAATAAAAAGGGCACGGTCTTCTTTCCGCTAATATCAAGGGAATATCAGCAAAAACATCAGCAATGAACTGTATCCATAGGCTACGTGCCCAATCCTTCATTCTCGTGCAGTAGTCATAAAAACTCTTGCTGACGGAAATATCACACAAAAACTGAAGACGTTTGTGCAAGCAGAAAATAAACGAATGGAAAGATGAATTATACTCCTTTTTAGTGCTGAACACGTTTTCATCTTATGAGAGTAAGTTGTGAAACATTATTTCCCTATCTGAAATTATATCACTATAGAAAAAAGCGTACCTTTAGCTAGGGGCATCACAATGAAGTGAAACTATGCCTGAGAACTCATGTGGTGCCCAAATTGACAATAACATAATTTAAATATTTTAGCTTTATATAAGACTTGCTAGTTAAATCATGTTTTCATACGAATATGGACATGTTTAAGTAACATAATATTTCCCTATGCTCACCCAGTAAAATACTCCGAAATTCTTTCGTAACTTCATTTCTTAAAGAGTTTAATATTTATGTCGAAGATGGTGTTAATACAGAATAATTTTAGCCTACCTCCAAGCAGAATTATTGCAAGTGAATACAAATATTGTTAAAAATGTCAGAAATATATTGCTGCAGATATTCATCATTTCAAACAACTCCTTTAACGCAGTATTAATTATGAAATAAAGTAATAGTATATACATGCCACCATAGTGAGGTTATATAAGTTACGGATTCCCTGAACGCGACTGCTTATTAGTAAGAGCACTCGTTGTAACCGGATAAAGGGATTAGTTATAATTACAATTAAAAAGGTATTTAATATAATAATAATAATAATAATAATAATAATAATAATAATAATAATAATAATAATAAGCACTGACCTGTTTATACAAGATGTTGAAAACGATGCCCCTCAGAGGCAATACTTTTCCGGCATCTACTTTGGAAATTTCTGTATTTAATCTGACTTTTCTTTCGTAAGTGCTCGGGGTTCGAATCACATTTCTTGCCAAGATAGTCGTTGTATCTCGTCTTTTTAAAAAGGTTCTCTACCTACAACACGGTTCCCAGAATACTTTCTTGTGAATCGATTTTCCATTCTCTGCAAGAATCCTTTTCATTGTGTATCGTTCATAAAAACCCTTTCTTCAAGATTATATTTATGTAGTGTTTTAACTAACTAAGAATAGTTAGCAGATCATTTACGCGCATGAAACCACAGAGTAACAATAACGAACACGCAATAACTCGCCTCCAAAGCCTCCCTCAAACTTAACTACAAGATGCTACCTGCACGTGCATTATACGTGTTGACGATTACCTTCTCCCCAGCTACCTGTAACTCAATAACCGTACTGTATTATTGGCCAAAGCAAGTTAAATACGGACGTATAGCAAGAATAACTATATGGCTTCAGACCCCAGCGGAAAAATGATTAGAATTAAAAATCTTATCTCCTCTAAGAACAGAATACCAATCTCTTATACTTAAGCTACAAGCGTGGGCCCAATTTTTTGCCAATTAAAGAAAACTGTGAGCTCAATTTTTTTTAAGCAAATCCTTTAGCTCGATATTGGCAAAATGAAAATCCTAAAGCAATATAAGAAGCCAACAACTTTTAGAACTTGTTATTTTGCCCCTTTTTTCCTTTCTCTTCTTCTACCTCTCTATTGCACTTTGTGATTCTGAGAATTGTTTTTCTTTGAAGGAAAACTACCTGTTGTCGAATAATCCTTCTGAAAATGTGTGATGGAGTAAGGTTTTCTATTGCTAAAACTTATTAATTTTTATCACACTAAATTAGATTTTATTTTATTTTTCCAAGTCACGCGCTTCTTTGGTAGGTTACAGCATATAAATTAGAGCAAATAGCTCACTTTTGTTATTTCTGTTTAAAAGTACTCCTAAGGTATGTCAGTTGAAGCGAGGTTTTACTGGGGTGTGTCAACGATATCGCCAAATGTCAGGTGCACCATTTTTATATGCAGAAGTTGATGTAGGTAGTTGTTGGACCGAGGGTCCTACTTCATACCCCTAGTCGTTCAGGAGCCCGAAGTCGGCTTTCGTGTTTTTACTGGTCTCTGGAGGAGGTAGATGGAAGGAGGCAGTTCAAATCACACAACCTTGCTTTAGAACGCATTGAGATGTTTAATCGCACTATACTTAGTTATCGGCCACCTGGTTCGTTATCTATATAACTTTTATGACGCGTGCTACATATGCTGCATTTGTATGCCTCTCGTCTACTGCCCCTGGTAAAGAGACTTGGTAAAAACGTTGTACTGCCTTAAGCTTTCTGAACTGAACTTTGGCTGACATCTGGTAAAAACGATGTTTTTTGCTAAATTGTTTCCCTGTATATATGATATCCAAAACGTCACCAAGTGGTTACAAAAACTCGCGGGGTTCACAGTATGGAGCTCACGGCTTCCCTGAGCCTTTGAAATATTTAAATATATTATTGGCGAGCTCTTGGGTTTCCAAACGCGCTAATTTTAAATTTATCGCCTTCTAACATTTTATTGGAGAGTTCCTCATCGTACGATATTAACGATTTCATCGCCGATATCTGTTCGCCCTTCTTTCTTCAATGAATTGTGAAACATCTTCAGCAACTAAGATACAAAAGATCTATTAGCTTTGTCACAGGAGAGAGACCCAAGCCATTACCAGCAGAAAGAGCACTAAAGATAACAAAAGGCAACTTTTCCCCTACTGTCATAGAGTCAAACTGCCATGAATACATTTTCGCAATACATGACATGTCCCAGCTTGTTACTACAAGATATATATTTTATAATTTTTACTATTTACATTATCTAAAAAAATTTACTCTTGGGTATGCGTGGGTGTGCGGATCTATTACACAATGTATATAGGATGAAATACTTGAAATGGTCATCTGAATAACACGCTGCTTTCAGATAGAAGAAAATTCTTCAGACAACAGTTGCTTGAATAATGTAATTTTTTCATGGGTGGTGTTGAGGAAATATGAAAGTCAGCACAATGTTTATAAGTTATCTTTTAGTTGTGAATTGAAGGCAAGTATAATGCATATATTTTATGGTCACTCGAAATTGTTAAAGGGCAATGATGAATAGAATTTTTATATCAAGGAACGTATTAAACTGCCAGTCAGTGACACGTGTTCAAGAACATTGGCACATGCTGTAGAGCGATTATTCTGTGTAGATAATGCTGCACATCAAGTTTCATCTGGACTTATCAAGACAGCGTTGCCAATTTAGCCCTTTTCGGACTATATCTAGCCTTTTTTACTTCGTCTTTGGCTACCAATTTTTTAAAAATCCTCTTTGAGATAAAATCTGGCGTAAAATGTGGGGTTTTTGAAACATCAGGAGTAAACTGTAGCATTCTAAACGTACCGCACCTAATGGCTCCGTAAGGTTTTTTTTTTTTTTTTTTTTTTGATTGATTTATTTATGGACGCTCTTTAACATCTCAGGTCATCAGCGTCCCATTCAACTCAGGGCATGAAACGGCCGACAAATTTTGCTCAGAGGCCTCTCTTTCAGGCTTGAGGTTCTTTTTCGTGCCGTAAATGTACGACACGGGACCCACGGCTTTACTTCCCTTCCGAAGGAAGCCATACTTAGGATTTTTACGCCCGAAAAAATCCATCGGTCCTGGCCGGGTTCGAACCCGCGTTTTGGGTTTAGGAGGCAAGTATGGTAACCACTACACCACCAGGACTGACGCTCCGTAAGGTGTAACAAGTAAATTTATTAATAGTAATTACTATATTCGTCTTTGTACATGGTGCAAGAACCTGTTGCTAGCTTAGTCGTTTTATGCTATATCTAACATTTTCACAGTAGCCTTTAGGCATATAAAATCGTAAAATGCTTATAGCCAGAACTTACGCAGGCAGTATAATGCCAAAATCGATCACTTTATCTGTTTTGCTGTGTAAGAAGAACAAATAGTGAATTCCCGATTGCTGTGCATCTATATTGTATTCCTATCAAGAGCCATGCCATTTTATCAAGATGTATATGCATAAAATAAATATTAGCACCAAATGAGATGTCAACGTAACATGCACTTAAAGACTTGTGCTTATTCGCCTCGGTTATTCTGCATTATTATTATTATTATTATTATTATTATTATTATTATTATTATTATTATTATCATCATCATCATCATCATTTGTGGGAAATGGTGGTGTTGCGATGGCACGTCGATAATAGCAAATATTTAGCCCCCTTGAGGAGAATTTTAGCTCGTTTTTGACTCCAGTCTAGCCCCCTTTTTAGTTCAACATTGGCAACACTGATCACAGAGCAAGCAAAGACAAATCGTAACGGTTTGCACTATCAGAATACAATCGCACTGCTGGTCTAACTTGGCGACATTCCCTGTAAATGAAAATGATATCCATTTTTTTGATTTTCCTGTATCACTATTAGGAACTTTTAAATAACTTTAAGGGTAAGTCATCTGCTCGCTACTATAGCGTACTACAGACCTAGGAAATATATTAGTTATTTTTTTTTTTTTGTTTATATCCATGTTGTGTTATGTTGGTTGCAGAGGTATAATACAATAGGACAACCAAGAAGTTAACCAGTTCCTTAAAGTGAATCATTTCTCTTAGTCAGTGACCTTCGTTGTATGCATTTTCAAACACACTCTTAAAATAGATAATAAAACATATCAATACATTTAAAATAAGAATAGCTCCTCCATATCTTCTGTATGAAAATACTAGCATCCTATCATGTCCCCGTTCAGGACAAACTTTTGTCTAAAGAATTTCGTTCCGTCACTAAAAACTGCCAAATTATTCAGATGGCCTCTGTTAAGTACCTCACTTTGTGTAACTGGAACTTCAGTAATTGCCTGGAGATAGCAGAGCTTTCCATACCTGCACCTTCAGCTGCAGGTGTACAAATACCTTGACCTTGGCTTGCTCATTAAACTTCTCTACCTGCTCCACTGATGAACGAATTTCACTCATACTTTCTGCTGTTAGCTTTTCACTGGTTTTCTACATGCAAGAAATAACATCTTGTTCAATCGCATTTTTATAGAAAAACTTTTTTTTTATAATATTTGTACAAAGAAAGTGAATTTTTTGTCTTTCTTTCTTTAAATGTAGAAGTCACATATATTTCATTCCAAGCTAGAAATGAAACAATTACTTCGAAAGCAAGGTATCAGCAGAGGCATGACGCGAACTAGGATATGTGACTTCAGAGGAGGGAGGTTAGAGCTTGTGGCTGCAATGCAAAAACCATTTGTTCATATAGGAACGCTAGGCAGAATTCAGAATCATTTACACTGCATGGTTAATGCTAAACCAGCTTCGCGTCCATAGTAGAAGAATTTATATTACTTGTAGCACAAGCATGGAAAATAAACCAGAAAATACTTTGAGACCTTGTTAATTCATGGCCATTCATGTTATTGTTGTAGCATTTGAATCAGTTTGCTGGTCATAATCAGCCATTTGGAAACAGCTTATCTTGCAAAAAATATACTGAGCTCTTAACCATTTACTTTCCATGGCGTTTTCATTGAGTTCTTTGTATCTGAAGTGAACATTATAAAGCTGGGATTACAATACAGTGTTTTACACAGTTTTCTTTAATTTCTATTGATTAGCATGCGTACCCAATCTTCTTCCCAGCGTATAAAATATTTATACAAAGTTAACAGCTACAAACAGTTGGAGAGAAAATTCTATTGGAAGAACACACGGAATATAGTACAGCATAAGCTGTACGAACAGCATTTTCATTCTAATTAGAGATAAAATATGACTTATTTTAATAAAAAGTGAATTTAAACCAGATAATTAAAACTCTATATAAAAGACAACGTTTAAAATAAAATCAATAGATAAAATAAGTTCAAAAATCCGTAATATTAAACAAAATATTGGCTCAATTCTCTTTAAGACTGGATGTGGGGGAATAGCTCTTGACTTAGTTACGAGGGTCCATAAGTTTCCGGCCTCGCCGATAAGAATTATCGCCTTCATAAAATTCTTATCTGGCGTCATACCTTATGTATTAAGTAAATAATTGCAGCTGTAACTGTTCAGATATAGCTACATAAAGAATGCTATGTGTAGAAGACTGTGACAATTTCAAAATGGAGTGTTGAGCTTTTATTAAGATCTTTACAAAAGAAGCACCTTCTACAAATGAAATTAAACAGCGATTGGACGGTGTATATGGGGAAGCATTCCCCTCATATTCTACCGTAAAAGAATGGGCCAAACTTTTTCGAATGGGTCGAGAGAGCATTGAAGATGAAGAGCGGGCAGGTCGGCCCTTGGAGGTGCTCACTCCTGAAAACAAGAGAAATTATGAAAGACCGGCGGCTCAAAGTTACAGAACTAGCAGTAAGGTTGGATCTTTCTAAAACAACAGTCCTTCGAATTATTCATGAACATTTAAATACAAATACGGTTAGGGCAAAATGGGTGCATAGAATTCTTTCCTCTGTCCAAAAGCAGCAACGAGTCATTTGTTGTCAGGCATTTTTTTTGAGCTCTGGCGTGGCAACGAGAGAGAAGTTTTGCAAACCATTTTTACAGGAGATAAAACTATGGTCCTGTACTATGATCCCTGGTCCAAAAGAAAATCAATGGAGAGGCGTAAACCTGGGCAAGCACGGTAATTAAAGGCCAAGGTCACTCAGTCAACCAAGAGGATCATGGCCACAATCTTTTGGGACTGTGAAGGAATACTCTTCATTGACTTCAAGGAGAGGAACACCACAGTAAATGGGGAGTACTATGCTGGCGTACTGCACAGACTACGGGCTTTCATCAAAGAGAAAATGCAAGGAAAGCTGAGTGGTGGTGTGCGCCTTCTTCATCGCAACGCGCCTGTATTCACAGCTCTTATTGCAAAGGAAGCTGTGAAGAAATGTGACTTATAGGATATCGACCATCCACCCTACAGCCCAGATCTAGCTCCCAGCGATTATTTCCTTTTATCAGAACTCAAGAAGGGCCTTCGAGGAAGGAAATTTAAGTGTGACTAAGAAGTGACGGATGCTGTTTATGCCTATTTTGCAGACAAGACTTCTGTCTTTTTTGGAGGGGGTTAATTTTTTTAATTTGGTCTATTTACGGACGCTCTTTAACATCTCAGGTTATCAGCGTCTCATTCTATTCAGGGCGTGAAACGGCCGACAAATTTTGGTCAGAGGCCTCTTTTTTTCAGGTTAGAGGTTCTTTATGGTGCTGTTAATGTATGACAAGTGACCCAGGGCTTTACTTCCCTTCCGAAGGAAGCCATACTTAGAATTTTTTCTCCTAAAAAATCAATTGGTCCTGTCTGGGATCGAACCCGCGATCTTGGGTTTAGGGGGGATTGAAATGTTAATTCAAATATGTGAGAAGTGTATAGCAAAAGGTAACTATATTGAAAAATGAAATACTGTTTTTGTCTTTATCATACCTAGAAAGTGGTTAGGCCGGAAACTAATGGACCTCCCCTCGTATATATCTAACTTGAACATTTTTCATTGAGAGGATAGGAAAGTAAATACATGAAATGAAGTGATAGTTGGACTATTGCCAATGCAGCTTTATATATATATATATATATATATATATATATATATATATATATATTGAAATTACAATAGTGAAGACACAAAGAATAAAGTAAATAGCAGAAAGCTTTTATCAAAATGGATTACTGCGCACGCGTAGAGCCTGCACCTTTCCTGTTCTCATCTTCGAGTTACAGAACTTGTTGGTAATTATTGTATACGTGACTGCAATAATATTTTTAACTTAATGATCGTTGAAACTATGATGTATCTCATTATTTATTTCTGACTCAATTATTAAACCCCATTCTTAACTATGAAGCCTTCCCTGTTATGTCATAATGTTATCTCATGAATGTAGTAGGCTAATACCTCTGATTTTTAATGTTTACACTGTCGAAATTCTACGAGAATGGAAAGTTTAAGTTAGTAGTTTAATTCAATGTATATTCAATAAATTGTTTATTAAAATTATTAGTAAACGATCAGATTATAATTACTGAACATGGAAGAATATTCCAAAGGGCATTATTCGAATTGAAAAAATATGTATAATAATATCTTTAATCAACGCCCTCTCAAAAGACATAGGTTATGGCGTCCCTATATAGAAGTAAGATTATTGAATAAATTGAAAATAAACTAATTGAGCAAGGTATATCCCTTAACTTTCTTGGCTGTGAATTATCCTGAAATTCTGAAAATGATATATATAAATCGATTTATACAAGTAATCAGTTTAATGGTATTATTAATATAATTTAAAAATTAACTCAGGAAATAAAAAAAAAACTAAAAGATATAAATTTATTGCCCTTCCTACAAGTTTATATGGAGCTGAGGTTTGAACTGCTACGGTAGCAAGAAAATTTATGAGAAATATGGAAGGAACCCGAAGAGTTAACAAATTGGAAATGCAGATATAAGAAGAAATTTAAAGATTGAAAATGTAAATGATATAGTGAAACATAAAAGAGAATGGTGGGTTCATTTAAAGCGAATGAATAACACTAAATACCAACACAAATTAAAAAAAAAAAAAAAACATTAGAAAGAGAAATTTAGGTTGAAAGAGATGGTTGTTGTAGAAGTGCACAGTCCAATTTGTAAAATAAATTATATATTACTTGAATTTTAGTTTTTTTCGTTTGTTATTTCCTCTACCTCCAGATTTTTACTGTGCCGCTATTATAGTATTAAGTAGTACAGTGGAATAAATAACAAAATAAGAATATCAATGAAACGTAAACGTAAATACTTACACACAATACGACGGAATTGGAATTTCTTTGGTTCAGGAATCAGATTCTGGTACAGGCAGTGTCTCAGAGTGGTCAATAGTGGAAGGAAAGATCTCCGGTTGAGGTCAGATCCGTATCAGTCAGATTCAGGACTGTTTTTAATATCTTCTTCTATTAGGCTTAAAACTGGAATTTAAAGCTGTGAATTAGAAGATTAGTGACTTAAAATTGATGTATAAAATACGCTAAAACATTTTTAAAGAATATTTATTCGACTAAAGATATCATTGCATCATTAACTTATTTATATCTGTTGAGACGCTTTTAACAATGTGCCTAATGTGAAGATTGCCTGGAAAAGTTCTTATATTGTAGATAATGCTTTATCCTTAATTCAATTACATTTATAAGTTAGCAACGCTGAGATTGACATGAACGACTATACATATATTTATTCTGAAATGGTCTATATTCACCATAGACGTGACGGAACATAAAACTACAGCGACCATGATATTAGTAATATTGTAGTAGAAATATGCGATTAGGAACAAGAAGTTTTGAGTGTCATGCTACTTTTGAAATTGATTTCATAGGCGTGTCTACATTCTAGAGGAAATCATATGAGAAATTGTTTGGTTTGGTTAATAAATTACTTTCACTTAGTCATATTTAAATCATTAAATCATATGACTGAAATAAAACAACTAAATAATGAAGTATTCATAAAAGTGTTATGAAATATTACACTCTATAAGTAAACTGTCTTTTTAGTATATACTCGTACAGTCAAAAACAACTCCACTTAATAATTTTGAATTTTAAAAACCATTTCAATTTTGCTAAATAAAATGTCACCTTTCATTTACTTTTTCTGCGGTTTTCCTGAGGCAATAAATAGTGGGCTTCTCTCAGGTTTCACCACCACGGGTGGCCGAGGTCGTTAAGGCGCGGGTTCGTGAGCGGAAGTTCTGGGGTTCGATTTCCATCAGGACAGTTCTTCCTGATCGAGATTTTCCAGGTTTTCCTCAGTCCTCATAAATGAAAAATGCCGAGGAGGTACCCTAAACTTAGGCCTGGAACGCTTCCTTCCTTTAAAAAAATAGTTTCCCAGTTTATTATTTCATCTCATGTATCATCAATATCCACCGCTTGAAATACCTCAGTGCTTAAAACGGGCGTTAAACGCCATTAAAAATATATATTTTCTTAGACGACTCTTCTTTATCTATTATCCTCTTCTTCTACGTTGACTTTCTTTTTTTCACCTCATTTTTATCTGTTTATTTTACTTGTTCGTTATTTTTTTTTTTTAATTCTTCTTCATAAATGAATCAACCTAAGAATAAAGATAATTTTTATATTTTTCTTTAGAAATGTTTCTTCTTTCTTGTCAAATTTATAGAACTTTTAAAGCTATTCCTTTTTAATATTGTTTGTTTCTTGTTTTGCTCTCGAAATTCTTATAAATCCATTAACCTTATTTTAACCTCTATAATTAATTTAAATTTCCTCTTTTCTTGTGTTCCTAACACAGATTCCTGAGAAATTTATGAAACGTGTACTTTTTACTAATGTTAAGTCGTTAAAAGTTTCTCGTACATTTAACATTACTTCCAGTATTATACATTAATATTTTCATTTAATAAAGTAGTAGGTAGGTATACTCAAGCTGAAATCTCTGAATGTCATGCATTGTTCTCACAGAGGTCAATGCACAAATAAAAAATGTAAAGCATGTGCAAGACAGTGAAATTATTTAAAGAGGGAATGTTCCACTTTAAGTGCATGGCCCACATGCCCTACTTGCGAATAAAACAGATGGATAGTGAAGAATAACATACTTCCGGTCTGGCCTTTTGTCTTCCTTTCCGTGCAGGATGTCTGCTACATCACATTCTCCAACCTTGAAGTGCAATCTTTACAGGGCGCGTGGTAGTAGGGGTCCGTGAGACAAAGGGATGGCCTCCTCCAGCAAAATAAATTAACCGAGATGTTGCGTTTACAAGGGGGAAGAAGATCTATAGTGTTCGTCAATCAAAGCTGCACAGCAAAGGGGATCAGATTTTGGAAAATCAATAAGATGTAAATGTGACAAGGTTATAGAATGTGAGAAGAAGTGTTCTGTAACATGTATAATGTTTACACAAAGAGTTAAGTGGTTTGAATAGGGATAAGCATCTTACAAATTATGCGGTGCGAGAAGAAATGGTTGAAAAGCATTGTTCTTGAATAATATTCAAGTTTAATGGTTCATGAATTGTAAATGAAGAATTTTTCAAGTCCGATGCTTCATTTCCAACTTGTGCTACACACGGCTAGTGTGAAAGTTAAAGATATATACATATACATCTTACATAGTTGATGGTTCAATTAGATGTCCGGGTTATAAACACATGTAGCATTACCTCTTAAGGAATTAATCTCTCATAGTAAAGTAGCCTTAGGAACCTCTCCGTGGTATATAGAATTAGATGAGAGACTTTCATGGTTCGGTGCTTGGAGGAAGACACGGTAGCTCAGTTGGTAGAGCATGAGCCCGGAAGGCTGAAGGCTGTGACCCGAATTTTCAAGTCTGGTTCTTCATTTCCAACGAAGTCCGAAACATGACTTGTGAGAAAGGACAATTTCAGTGCATGAATTTTTGGAAAAGTAAAGTGGAAAATTCTTGAATACAATTGTATAAAGAGATTCTGAAAAAGAAATCATTACATCGTTGGGAGGATAAGTGAACATCACCTTAATCAAACTTATATAGCCTGGCCAGAACTTTTGTGCATTGAAAATAGCAGCATCTAGGAAATACATAAACAAATTACAAACTAATACTGAATAGAATTGATATACTAAGTACATTACAGTGAAGATAGGCTCACCCTTAAAAGTCATACATATACAGAAGTACACATGATATCCTTTGGTAAATTATGCCTTTCTTCGACTAAGGTTTTCATCATTGCATCCAAACTGGTGTGTATATTAGTTCATAGCCTTGATCACCATTCTAATCCTAAATATAATGAAGTATCAGGCGATTCTTCTTAACAATCGTGTGGCTCATTAAAACCATGTGAAAGAAGCCTAAAAGAAAATAGTTGAGAGGCTTGATGAACAGTTCCAGAACGCCAGGACTTCCAAACCACCATCACAGATGCATGCTTACATTGTGAAAAAGAATATCTACACGACTCTTTGCATAACTTCTGTTGTTTTGGATGTTGAATTGTTTCTCTATCATAATTAGAGATTGGACAATTCTATCGCTAATACGATATCAGCATAAGCCTGACGCGAGCTTAGGGTACATGTCATCAGAGAGTTTGTGGCTGAATGCCAGAAACCTGCTGCTGTTTACGACGGAACTCTAGGCCGAGTTCAGGGTCAGCTACACTGGAGGGTTAGTGCTAAGTCAATTTCACGTCTATGGTAGCAAATCTTCCATCACTAACCACGATGCACTGCGCCCTCTTTTAAAGGAAGGCAGATTTCCCTGCAGCGAGAAAGAAAGAACCATTGGTATCTAACAATATCAATGTACGGCAGGGAGATCTACTTCATTTAAAATGCGGCACGGGAGGACCACCTGGTATACCTTTAAACCAGAAGCCTGCATTCTTTGTACTTTGATATCCTTCTGCTTTGTAATTAGCAAATGGTGTATACCTCATTTAAAATATTAAGGTTGCCGTTTCCAGATCCAAGCCGGCAATTAAAGCAACTGGGGTCTGGAACTTTGGCAACGGAACTTTTAAGACTAGTGGGGCTCTCAAGGAGGATTAAGATTGTCCTTGTAATTACTGCGTCATTGAATGTAATGCGCACACCAGTTTCGAAACTTAAAATCATAAAAGAATAT
The DNA here is from genome assembly GCA_030762175.1 of Metallyticus violacea. Taxonomy (NCBI): domain Eukaryota; kingdom Metazoa; phylum Arthropoda; class Insecta; order Mantodea; family Metallyticidae; genus Metallyticus; species Metallyticus violacea. The sequence goes on from CM060831.1 coordinate 111,218,524, forward strand.
TTTAGCATATTGTTGTACGGCGTCTTAGATTGATTCATTTATTTACGGATGCTCTTTAACATCTGAGGTCATCAGCGTCCCATTCAACTCAGGGCGTGAAACGGCCGACAAATTTTGCTCAGAGGCCTCTTCTTTCAGGCTTGAGGTTCTTTTTCGTGCCGTAAATGTACGACACGGGACCCACAGCTTTACTTCCCTTCCGAAGGAAGCCATACTTAGGATTTTTACGCCCGAAAAAATCCACCGATCCTGGCCGGGTTCGACCCGCGTTTTGGGTGTAGGAGGCAAGTATGGTAACCATTACACCACTAGGACCGACGGCGGCGTCTTAGAGACAAGCATTTCCGCTTCATAAAACCATTAGAACATAGAATTTAAAGTGGACTCTTGTTACATCTTGGAGCACGTAGGATAAAAGTCATAACTCGTGGTGTTGGCAGAACAGCTGGCTTAGGTCAAAGAAGAAAATGTTAGGTATTTCTTATGATGTCCCCAATCACAGGTTGCCCGTTCTTCTCCTTTCATGTACGAATTCCAAAACATTTTCTTCGATGTCAGGATGTCTTTTCTGAGTTTCTTCCTATTAGCTTTAGTTGCAAATAATGCCAATTCCTGTCGCCGCCACATTGAACTTCCTTCCCCCCTTTCTGTTACCTATATATATACTTAACGCTTGAAAGTACCATCATAAGACGTTCTTCTCTATTTGCCCTCCATTTCGAGATTACCTAGTATTCAAACGCTCTATGCAATAATAGGCCAACAATAAATGTTACGGAGTCGAGAATTGCAGCAATGCATTATGTCGTAATAAACGATAAATTTGAATAAGCTACCACAATTTTCAATAATACATTTGGACAAAAAAGGTGCGCTTTAGATTCGCGTAAATATTGTAAATAAAATCAGTTTATTTAATGGATAGTTAAACACATAATGTTATATTACTAAACCTTAGATCAAACATTAAAACTTGATGAAATCAACGATTGTAAACCGAAAAGCTGAATAGAGTAGAATAGAATTGATGTAATTGATATAACTGAAAAGTGTAAATAGTTTAATTGGTCTATATTTAAAAATGAAACGATCATAGAGGAAAATAATCTGACGACAAAGGTTCTGCAAATTGTTTTATTTTGTTGCCACAATGATGGACGTTCAGGAAATATTTTGGAGACGAATAACAATCATTCTCGATATTGTCTACAACTTTGTTCTCTTGATACTGCCTCTTAAACACAGAAATTACTTTTAACTGTAGATAAAGCTATGAGCTGGTAGTGTGATTGGATTATATCAATGGTATGATGAATGCGGGGGTTATTGCGCCGCGATACCAGCTTTAATGTTTTGCACATTTTTACGAGGTAATAAAAGAGAGGTCACAAACTCACCGCAGTAAATAACAATACGTGAATCCAAACAAAAGAATGACGGTAGCGCTGCAGTTAACAACACAATTTTTTTCTCCTTGCGAATGAATCAAACTGTTTGCCAATAACTATTTATAATATTTATTATTTGCATACATCTAGGTAGTTATATATATATATATATATATATATATATATATACACATACATACATAACTAATGCTCAGGTCGCAAATTAAATAGACACAAGAACTACATTTCCGATATGTGAATGATAAGGATCTACAAAAAGATAAATAAAATATCTTTATCTATTAATTTTTGCCAGTAGCTGTCAGTTGTTTTTCGAATTAACCTGTTTTATACAGAATAAAAAAATAAGCCATTTAATCGCAGGATGAATATAGATTTTACTTTAGTTAATACAGCTCATGTTAACTTATTATAGCAATAGAGTCTATTTCGGAACTCCGGAATAATCCGCTTATACACTTTTTAAAAAATGTGTACACAAAATTTTGAAAAAATGCATTACCAAAACAAAATATTAAATAAATTTAATATTCAGTACTTTTTATAATTATACTGTTCAAATTCAAACGACAATCCAAGCTGCCAGATGATAGAAAACAAAATACATGACAACAATTGGAATCTTTAACATTTAAGTATAATAAGATAAGGGTATCATTTGAAATTTCATAGGGATGGTATCTTGAGTGAGGGGACGAAACTTTAGATTTAATCAACATTGAATGCATACTTCTGTCTCAATTTATAAATTGTTGAACTTGTTGATAAAATTAAAGCAATTAAATTAGAAGTTTTTCAGACTTGCAAGTTTTAAAATGAAAGCGGTATATAAGTGATACTAATAAAACTTCCAATTTTTTTATTTATAAGATATCTATAGGATAAATATTAATAAAATATTCCGTTTCATTTTTGCTATTCAAGCACTGCTTTGAATTAAATGTTGAAAAAGAATATTTTGTTCTGTAAACACTGCGCCTTGATTATGTAAACAATGAATTACTGTTTTGAAATACACATTGATGAAAATTTGATGATTTTAATTATATTTAATTAACATTTTGAACTGAAACTATTAATACCAAGCGTTGTTTACATTATTTTACACAGTATGTAAAAATGTCAGTTTATTCATGAATATTTCACGACAGAAAAACAAAGCTTGTTTTTTTCCCCCACCTATTTTTGTATGAAATATTTATATGCAGTATATTTGAATGTTCTTGACATACTACACGATGTGTCAACCTCATTGGTAAACGCGCTCTCCTCTGGACCAAGGTTCGCGGGTTCACACCCGTCCCCAGTCGATAGATTTTTTAAAATGTAAAACTTTCTCCAGGAGGACTTTAAAAATAGTGGGTCTCGTGTCGTAAATTTACGGTACGTTGAACAAATCCACATCGAAAAAAAAGATGGTCCATGGATAAATTATCCGCCGTTTCACGTCTAAGAAATATCTTAGTTGCTTTGGTTGGAAATTAAGTGAAATTGAAATTTCTCCTAGGTAACTGGGACCTGACATATGAGTTGGCGTCAATGTCTTTTTATCGTGGATCTAGTTAGTGTTTTGGTGGAAAATGAGATCATCAAGTACATTCATAGGCGCTTAAGAAGGTTTAAGGGGAATAGGAAGTGAATAAAAACTTGTCATTTGTTAGGAATATCATTAAAAAAATCGTTCACACTGCAATGGTGGAAGCTGTCCATATGTAATTCTGGGCAGTCCGAATAACAGTCTTGGTTGAACAAAATTCTGCGTACTCTTCTCCACGACAGCGTAAGGCTACAACAAACTCTGCGCAACACAAAGCTTGGTAGAGTACTACAGTACGATTCTTGCACCCCTTGACTCCCTTCTCTTTAATACTTTAAATTACAATCCGCGGAGATATCTGACGAGATGACGGCGAGGAACTCTTAGGCGAAGTAGTAGGTGGCTCAGAGACAAACCTACAGAGCAGTCCAGAGGAGCGATAAAGAGGACAGTCTATCAAAGAGAAAGAGGGGAAAATGTTGAGTAATTGAGGACATACAAATATGTTATACTGTGTTGCTTTTTACCTTACTTTGGATGTCAACAGTGCCAGATCCTCTTCGTCCGACGGACATAGAACCACTTGCGTTGCAGATTATTTCGTTGTTTAAAGTAATATTTTATCGATTTACATTTAAAAAATCTCATTTTTTTTTATTTCGTTAGCACATGAAGTATGATGTGTGATTCCGTTGACGCATTCGTAATGCAACACATTAACGTGAACTATAATACCGTCCTTGGTATCCCATCAATTGTGAGGAATTAATTAGAATATTATGTAACATTTTATGTCAGCTAGCTGTAATTGAAGGATTCTGTGTGTAAAAATGTCAAGAAAAGCAGAAATTCTTGCTCGGACAGCAGAGAGACCGTTTTGGCAGTCAATAAGAGCAAATTCTTTCTTTTATTCATTGGAATGGGGTTGCTTGCCCCCGGGCAGGTATGTTAGCAAAGACGAACGCTGTTAATACCCATAATACCGTTAAGGTACGTTAAACTCTAACGTACGGCAGAAGTAGAAATTGAACCGTGGACGAATCGCCAAGTGGTTACGTTCAGATAATCTGACTAGTCAATAATATGACAGTTGCATGAAGTCGCCGATAGCCTATAAGGATGTCTAAATCCACAGTGGTGGGAAAATAGAGTTTCCTCTTATCACGTGGTCAAGAGAGCCTTATTGAGTATTTATGAAATCGCCCTTTTTGGGTAATTCAGTATTCAGCATTCATCATCATCTGGATCATCAATGTCCGAGCTTCACTTCTGCTCGGCGCTTCTTCTTAGCCGTAAGAAAACTACTGTTTGTCAAGTATTACAGCTCCGCGTGTCTGTCGGTCCTGGTAGTGTAGTGGTAATCATACTTGCCTTCTAAATCCAAGGTCGGAGGGTCAAACCCAGCAAGGATCGATGGATTTTTTCGGGCGTAAAAATCCTAAGTATGGCTTCCTTCGGAAGGGAAGTAAAGCCGTGGGTTCCGTGTCGTACATTTACGGCACGATAAAGAACCTCAAGCCTGAAAGAGAGGCCTCTGAACAAAATTTGTCTGCCGTTTCACGTCCTGATTAGAATGGGATGCTGATGACCTGAGTTGTTAAAGAGCGTCCTTAAATAAACAAATAAAAAATATCCGCGTGTCTGCCAAATGTCTCATTACTGCGATCCGAAGAGAAACGCCCTGGTACGCAGTTTTTGTTGAATAAACGACGTCAACTGACAGATATCAAGGTGTTCTTACTCGTCAACACACCTTTAAATTCTCCTCACTCAACCCGGCATTATGAAGTCCCAAAAACCAGCAACATCCTGTAGATCGACAACAAGAGTTATTGAGTGGTGAGCTGTATCTGCAGATAATCGACCTTCCATCACATTCTTCCCGCCACCAATAACTCCTTCAACTATAAGGTGAGAAATTACGTCATAGGTTAGCTTGCTCCATCATGACGTGGGCACGTGCGACTACTGCCCTACTGCTTTTACTTGTCGCTCGACCGTGCTCAGTGGAGAGAAGAGAGAAAGTGTTTGTTAACACAGTTCGCTAGGTTACAATCTATTGACATGCTTCTCCTAGGGCCTGTGGAAATAAAAATTACAAGAAGAGTGAGTATGTGTCAAAGTAGCTTGGCTTCGCCAAACATTTTAGGAACAACGAGAAGCGTTCTGAAAATTCTCGGCTTGGTCAAGAAAGTACAAGTTTTAGTCTAACGACTTTTCTGTTGTTTAATACCCTCAGTAAAATAATGTTTGTTCAACTGTGAAAATTAAATGAATGTCTCATCTTCAACCTCATCATTTGATGTGAATCCTTGTCCATCCAGCCCTTTCTTCAAGTTGGAAACATAAAAGTAATCGCTGGGAGACACGTGCAGCGAATATGACGCATGTGGAAGCAGATAGAAGCGAAAGTCATTCAACAATCTCAGACGTGTGTGAAGGCACATTATTGATGAAAGAGAATCTTTTTATCGCAAGGTGTGAACGTTCAACCTGAATAGTATGGCTTCAGTTGGTCCAACAGTGAAGCGTAAACTTCCCCAGTGATGTTTCTGTCCTGGAAGTAATCTACAAGCAACACACCATGAGAATCCTAGAAAAGCCATCCACTATTTGGACTCTCTGGCGTGTAGTAATGAGTCCTTGTTTCATATACTGTTATGAAACATCGAAGAATCTCACTGGGATTGTGTTTAAACAATTCTAAACACTGCGAAATGTTCATTCGAATGTATTTTTGCTCTATTGTTAACAAACGTGGAACCCATCGAGCGGAAATCTTTCTCATACCCTAAACTTTGTATAAAATGTATTGGACACAGTATTTGCAACCTCAAACAACTCGCGTACCTTCAATCGGTAATCATTGATTAAGGCAATGTCATTTTTGTTACAATCTTTTCGATCGTAGCAGATTTGGCACGCTCTGGGCGCCCATCATTTTGAATGGATATATGATATCCATATATGGATATACGCTGGTTGGGGTTAAACCCTTCAAAACGAAGTATTTTATTACAGCTCATACTTCAGTTTTATTCATTTTATAGTAAATGTTAACACTAATTTGTTTTCACGATCGTCACAAACAAGTGACTACACTTGCGCGTCTGAAACTATAAAAAGGAAGATATTTAACAACTATCATAGAAATTTGGCATTTTCACAACATATCTGAGTCAGGCCGACAATTTTTAGTTCGCAGTGTATTTACAACTGAAATTTAAGATCAATACATCAGAATAAGCATATGGGGAGGGGGGGGGAGTGAATTCATCCTACAACAAAACCACGGCTTCTCGTTTCTTTTATGGCCCATTCCTGATCTTTTAAACTGGGCCTCATATCCTTTATTTTATTTGTCATATACACATCCTTTACAATTCCATTATTTTTTTCTACCCACTGAATACAAGAGGAATACACAGTGATTTTGCCAAACTACGTTTTCTACAGTTCTGCAAGTTATTTGTTAATTAGGACTACAACAATTTCACTGCTTTTACATTAGTAATTTTTTTACTGAATTTGATACTAGATTTTCTATAATTCTATGAGTTTAATTGGCCACGTAGTACAATTTACTATTGCTCTACGTTTAGATTACTACTGATTGTGCTACTTTTACAATTGTCCATCCTACTTTCTCGTAGAATCACATTTCTACGTTTTCTTTTTGACAAGTTAGTTCTACTCTTAAACCTAATATTAGCAATATTATCAATAAAGTTAATAAATTATAACAATGTCTACTAATAGGTACTTAAAACTAGAGGGGGGTCCGCTGGAAAATCCCAGAGTATTCTGCCTCTTTGTTCTTCAAGAGGGGCTTCTGGAACTGCAAATGTTGTAGGTTCTCCGGCACATCAGCGGACCCCAAACATCTTGTTCATGTCCGGGAAGTGGCTGCGCTCTGAAACTTTTCAAAGCAAAGCTCGGAAAGGAGTTAGCCACAATGTTGGTATTTCTATCTCTTAGTATATGATAAAGTTGTCTTCCTTGCATTCGTCTTTGAAAATCTTATCTAAAGTTTCTGTTTTGTTATTACATTCCCAAAGATAATGCTCGGAAGCGTCTATTTGACCACAAATTGTCCAGTCTTAAACAAATCTTTGGAGGTACTCGCGATATGGTTAAATAATGAACACGACCGCGGGATGTTTAATCTTTCATCTATAAGTGGGAAGAATGTGTAAATTCTTTGATATGTTGTACTAACTTCCCACGAGTCTTGCCTATTTTCTCTATTTCTATTTCGTCAATGTTAAATGTGAGGCTTTAGCGAAGTTATTCTTTCTGGACCAATATCGCGCCCCCCTTTTGCGGACCTCCAAGTCCAAAAGCAAGTGCTTCTGTTTATTTATTTATTCTGGTAGAGCTAAGGCCATTAGGCCTTATCTTCCGCTCTGCCAATCTAATAATAAGTACATGAAGTTATAGAGACAATATTACAATCACAACATTCACAATACTCGTACACATATTAACCAATGTAAAACATTATGTGTATATAAATAAATGTATGATAATACATAAATATTGACAATGAAAAATAAAAAAATATTAACTTAATGAGAAAAAAATATGAAAATAAAAGAACAACAATATAGCACAAGCACCAGGAATGACAAATTATACATCTATCAACCTACGTAAATCCTGAAAGTGGAAACAAAGGTACAAGCGAAACATAAAATTTAAACCCTGACGATACTATGGAGGAGATAGGAACATTTATGATAGTAATAAAAATAATAGAACGAATAATTCTATAGCAGGGTAAAAAATAAATACATGCATTGTAACAAAAGGAATGTGCATCTAGGGTAATCATTATTTCTAACAATATTAAACAAGTTTTTATGAAATACTCCTAAAATTTGGCAGACTCTAACATCCCGTGACAATGCATTCCAGAGACGGGCAGTGGTTACGGTGAATGATGATGAGTAAAGTGATGTTCGGTGCAACATAATAATAGTACGTGCTGGGATTCAGAACGTGTGTTAAGATTATGAGAGGAAGACAGACTTTGAAAACGAGAAGATAGATAAGATGGGGAAGATGTATGAATACTTTTAAAAAATAGTGTGAGACAATGAATGTTTCTTCGGTCTTTCAGGCGGAACCAAGACAGCATATCGAGGGAGGATGTCATATGATCGAACAAACGCACATCGCAGATGTAACGTATGCACGTATTATGAACACGCTGTAGTTTTTGCGTTAGGTTAGAGTTTAAGTCTGTGAGCAGAAAATCGCAGTAGTCGAAGTGAGGCATCACCAGGGATTACACCAAGGTTTGAAGGTTCTGGATAGGGACACATCTAGTCTTTTAAACGTGTGGATTAGAGATATTATATTATATTGCTGATTTCAGCAACACTTACGGTATACGTAATGAGAAAAGCCCCAACCATCCAAATTAGGGGTTTTCTCTGTAGGCTTCTTAAAGATTTAGTGGCACTCTGAAGGAATAGTCTAAGCACCCAACTCGCACCATATCCAACAATTGAAGCTAATACCGCATTATTATACAGTTTTATGACCTTATAAGAAATGGTGTACGTAATTCCTAGGTAAGCTATAAATTTTGTTCATGACTAGAAAAGCCTTAGCCGAAATTTTATCATTGTGTATTTTAAACAATAATTTTTCATCTGTATAAAGTCCCAGGTATCTGCTCTCTGTGGTCTTTGGGATATTTTCATTTTCTAACTTTATGACTGGAGATCTCTGCGAATTACATCTTAACAAGTATTTGGTTTTTCTTGTGGAGGATCTAAATCTCAAGTTTGCACCCTCTATCGACATACGATTATCATGAAGAAGTATTAGAATATGTATATGTATATTTGGAATATTCTTTAATTAATTAACTAATTTTTTTAACATTACAGATTTACCAATTACAATGCCAAATCAGTACTACCTTACAATTATAATAAAATGAAAAAATAAAATAAAATAATACGGAATACAATAAATCAAATAAGACAAAAAGTTACAAAAACAAATAGAACAAAAAAAAATGGTAATGTTGGTACGTGATGAGTTAATCAATGTATATTTTGTAATAAATGATCACAGGATAAAGCAAAAGTATACAGATTCATATTAAATATATCAATAGCTAAATAATGTATTTTATCATATCATATAATGTTTGCATGCTAAGCAAGGAGAATGTTTATACGCATCAGTACTAACCCTTGGAATAAAAAAAGATATTACGAAGTCGGTTTGATGTGATGTTTGGAACATAAAAGCATATTGACTGTCTTAAGTTTCACTCATCAACCTTATTGTATAATAGTTTGTAGAGGAAAAGTAACAAGTGACGATTCCTTCTGTGAGATAAACTTTGCTACTGAAATAATTGAAGTAAAGTATCATAAGAAATTAAATTAGAGAAAAGGCTACTTTACAAACTTACATTGAATTATTTAACAGATTTGTCAACATAAGGACTCCTTATAATAGAAGCATATTCTTGTTTAGATCTGAAAAATGAAATGTATGAAATAATAAGAGTTTTCAGATCATTAAAATAAGATCAATTACAATCATAATCAGATTCTTATGTACTGCACTAACAATGGGATTAAAATGTTTAGTAAATGATAAGTCTTTGTTGAAAATTACTCCGAGACCATTCTTTGTTTCGACTAATTGTAATTTTGTGTCATCTATAGAGTAAATAAAATCAACATTACTCTAGAGTCTAGAAAAAGACATAACCTGACATTTTGATGTATTAAAATGAAGATTGTTTGCTCTACTCCATTTATTTAAGGCATTCAGATCATTTTGGAGTTTAGCAAAGTCGGAGACTGATTTTATAGAGCTAAAGAGTTTTAGATGATTAATAAATAAAAGAAATAATAGTGGACCTAAATTTGAGCCTTAAGGCATTCCAAGCGAATGAACTCTAATGCATTATGTACGGTTCATTAGCTTAAAATATAAGAATGTTAGTAATATGAAGAAAAGGCCATTTAAATTTTTTAAATTTATAAAAATGTTTATTGCTTAATAATGCAAGCAAAAGTACATTCTAGATAGAAATGTGAAAAATCATTTCTGGCTATATCTAGACGTATGAAATAATCTTTAGAGACTTTCGCCCCGTTCTCTCACTAGCATATTTTAAGCAAACTGCAACATTTGGCTGTGCAAAGACACAGTTTTAACTGTCACGAAGAGTAAGTTGCCCGTCTTTTAGTAACAAATTTGATGGAAACAAAAGAAGTTTTCTCCTTTCGCGTCTTTACTCCTTCCACGCCACATCCCTTTTTCAGTTAACGACTCCATCTCTACCTCATCGTCGTAAAATTTACGTCCCGGTAGACCCCTTTCTTTCTTCTACCCTTTTGTTGGTGTTTCTAAATAGAGATATTTTTTTCTTCTCGAGCCACGAAGGCCACAAAAGAGCTGAAAGCAGCATAACGAAGAGCGGTAGAAAAGATGTGTCTTACGGAAGCGGCTTTCCTTTTTTTTTTTTTTTTTTTTTTTTTTTTTTTAATGTTGATGTTATTAGATTTCCTCTCTGTAAAAGAGCACAGCGCGTGATTTACCCAGATCTGCACTGAACTAGCAACATCGAGGCACAAAGAGGCGAGGCTTTTAGACGCAAGTAAACTCAATTTGTTTTATAGTCGATTTGCACGATTGAGAGATGAGCCTTTTGACAAGAGAGGTGGGATAGAAACCAACGAGCTAGAACAACCATATCACACACTTGCTCCCGTATCACAAATGTTTACGATCCTTAAAGTTGGTGAATATACACTTTTTCAATATTTAAAAATGTTACCTATTAATACAGAAGTGTGTTGTCATTGTAATGAAGAGTCGGCTTTTTAACGAAAGCGAAGCACTATAAGGAATCGTAACATTTACAAGATATAATAAGAACATAATATTGTGTAAGAGCACGCTGTATATACTAGTTAGTGAAACATACTGTATAAACCCAAACATAGTAAGACATAGACATAATAAATATTAAGGTTGACTTGCCATGAGGTGACGTGACATGAAAGGGTCCTCCGAGAAACACTTGCATTAACAAAAAGCAACCCTCTTTTCCATTCACTTAAAATATTATGTCTACGTGTGCATGTTATAGATAGACCGAATTATTGTGTTATTGAGGTATTGTTTAGTTTTAAGCTTAGCAAATCAAAACCATGAACCTCTTAGAATTTATGATGTCAGGACCAGGTGACTGTTGACTAGATGATTATTACCCCTCCTTGGACATTGCAATTATATAAAAGGTACCTGAATTTATTCAGAGACAGGAGAGAAGCCTTGGTGCTTGGAGATCCACGTCCAACTATATAAGGAAACCCTTCAATAAATACTTATACATTTTATAGAGTTGGCTGAGTTATTCAGCATTCGTGTGGAAACATCTTGTTTTTCCTAGCTCGATTCCCGGAAGCTTATATCCCAATATAAGGTCCCTTCTCGTCTTAACCATGGAGATTGAATAGGGAAATTGTAGCACCGCATTAAACAAAAGAGCATCACCAACGTCAGTCGATGAACATCATAGCTTGCACTTCGTTTAAATAACATCCTGATGACATTTCGGCAGGCGGTATTACATTGTATTAGGCAGAGGTTGGCTGCTTTTCTTGTACAGTGTCCGTTTTTTATGGTGGAATACATACTCTTTCTAACAACAGGAACTGCTTGAGCTGCCATTGCAGACGAGAATAATAACGTGGCACCAATACGATAGAGAACTATCATTTCGAACTTCTTCTAGCTTCTGCATGCCAGCCGCCATCCCATCTCTCAGAACCTCTTCAATATTTTTTGCTCTTATAGTAGCTATAAAAGGTATTTAAATTACTTTGAATTTCATATTCTGAGAGGGGCTAGATCCTTAGAAAAGTGCACGATATCGCCATGGCTTTCCCACAAAATTTGAGAGTTTGCAAAGAGCAATTGGCTATCGGTAGATTCCCATTTTCGTGTCAAAACCACCACGGGTGGCCAAGGTCGTTAAGGCGCTGACTCATGAACGGAAGGCTTGCGGTTCGAATCCCGCCAGGACCGTCCTCCCTGACAGATTTTTTCCAGGTTTTCCTTAGTCCTCATAAATGGCAAATACCGGGGAGGTACCCTAAACTTAGGCCTGGAACGTTTCCTATGTTTGAAAAAACTCTTTCCTATATCATTTCGTTTCATGTATCATCAGTGTCCACCGCTTGTGGTGCCTCAGTAGTAAAACGGGCGTTAAACACCTAATTTAAAAAAACACATTACATTGCCAACCCCCGGTATTATCACCAGTATGTAATAATTAATCCCGCTTATGCCACAATAATGTGCATAAAAGAGAAATAAATAAATTAGAAGGGCATTACTGAACAATGAACATACTGTTCAACCAACAAAAAGCGAAACCATAGTTGAAATTAAAACGCTGAACAACATTAAGTTTAACACGCACACAACACTTTAGAACCACAATTGGCTCTTTTCCAAACTTTCGATGTGTTTTCAAATGCAATTTAACAGCTGTTTCTAAAGATGCCCTTTCACCACCACATCGCCGCATCAGATGCCAACCTTTTGTCATTATCACCCAGTCTTCCAAAGCACAAGAGCCCGATTCTTAATCTTCAATTTAAAATTTACTCTTCTGCCAACTGTGCTTCAAAAATGTTGCGTTATGTTTAACTGTAAATTTTGTCCAACTTTTTACATCGGTTTGACTTCAACTGTGGCTTCTCTTCCGATGAGTTGTCATAAACGGTCAGTCAAAACTAAGTTTCCGCTATCGGTTGCACAACATGCCTTATCTCATGATGCTTCTTTGAAGATTTGTTTTTATTAACTATAATTGATGCTCTATCTCTTTTAGCCTCTGATAGTAAACGTAGAAACAAGCTGATAGCCGCGGTAGTTTTTCACAAAGCACGCACTCCGTCTGGTCTAAATTTATCTTTATAGCTCTCTAATGTCTCTATTTCACATCGTTGATTTACCATATTTGTTAGTGCTTTCTCCTCATGATAAGAATACCAATATTATCTTTGAATATATTTAGTTTTACAACTTGTCTATCTTTCTCTTTTTGTATGTTTAAGTTGATATTAATTTCCGCCCACTTCAGTATTCTTTGCTTACCGGTCTGTTTTTTCGTGAAAATGGATTAGACGGAAATACATAATGTTTAGTGTGTGAGTTTTTTAAAGCGCTCAACAAGTGTTAAGTAATATATGCGTATATTTGGTTCATGTTAAAAGAACATGATTGATTACATTGAAATAATTATCATAATTTTAATTATATTTCACCTTACCTCCTTAAACAAAATTTTGCTCGTGGGAATTGCGTTAATATAAAATCAATACCCCAAAAATGAAAAACCTCTTTTCATTAAAAAAAAGTTAAATATATAGTAATCATGTAGGGATATTTTCAAAACGCCGATTTTAAAATTATAACACAAAAGGCATCCGTTATTGTTTAATAGCCAGCAATTCTACTAATACACACAGTCGCTGTTAAATGAATGCGGGGTAAATAAAATAATAACAAAACGAATAGGTAATATCAATAGTCAAGTCCGTGTATAACAAAGGGAAAATAAGAAAAATAATAATAATTACCGTGGAACACGTGGTATACATTTTAATATAATGCATATCAAAATTATTACTACTAGAAGAAACAATGTAAGTAAACCAAATATTCTCCTGTATTGACCACTTATTTACCTTAAATAAATGTCAAGAGCTGAACAGGGCAGCATATGTTTTATTCACAATTGTATAAAATTATACACTTTTATTATTACAATTATATTGTTAGTGTAGAAAGAGAAAAGTTATGAAAAAGTATGAATAAAAGAGAGATTCCACTCCATTTAATGGAAGTAATAACAAACATAAAAACATTCAAATATATGGAGACTGAAAAACAAGAAAATAAACCTAAGTTAAGGCCGCTGAGTTTGTTAACATTATTTTATAATGTACCTAAAATTGTTAGACAATGGATGGATAATAACCTGCTGTATTATTCTAGAAAGTTTAATACAGATAGGTTTGTTCTGACACCTGTGTTTACTGACCATCAAATTATTTTTCCCAATTTGAACAAGAAATCATCGCAGCCAGTATATTAAATGATTAAAATAGCAACGGAACATATGGTTTAGTTTCATTTATTTGGTTTATTAACGGACGCTCCTTAACATTTCAGGTCTTCGGCGTACCATTCAATTCAGGGCCGATAACATTTGCTCAGAGGCCTCCTCTTTCAGACTACAGGTTCTATAACGTGTCCCACGGGACCCTCGGCTTTACTTTCTTTCCGAAGGAAGCCATACTTAGGAATTTTACTCCCGAAAAAATCCATCGATCCTGGCCGGGGTTGAACCCGCGATCTTGGGTTTACGAGGCATACATGATGATATCCACGAAAAAAAGTAAAGTAATGACATTTAAAGAAAATAAAATTTAAGAGTTCGAAATTTGTTATACAACAAATAAAGAAATGAAATGTTTAGGATGTCACGTGTCACACAGAAACAGAAGAGACCAAGCAAAAACAATGAAAATGGTTAATTACGATGGTAGGTCCATACGTTTCCTACGTTTATATATGTTAACTATTTATTTATGGTATTTATTCTGTACTTCAAATTATTTCTCATAAATTTTTCATTTTCCTCTGCTTTGTTCAATGTCTGGTCACTTTGGACACACTTTAAGTGTTCGTCAATTATATAACCTACGTTTTGAACGGAGAGCACGATTAGTTAGAATAGTTCAAGCATCTCCCCGTCACTACCTAAGTGGAATATGTTGCTACCAAGCAATACTCCATGCACAGATACTCTTGTGGATTTCTTGAAGCTTCTCGGTAAACACAGACACTGTCATCGATGATAATGTTTTCTCTACTAACAAAACAGAATGTGGTAAATGCTTATTTCTGATGTGCACGCTGTAAGAACTAACTCTTGACTTTTGCTGCCATAGACCGTAGGGACGGAAGAGAACATTTAAGTATCCCAAACTTGCTCAAGGACTCTGGCCATTTGGACCTATGTCCCCAATGGGGGTACCTCTGGTAGGAAGGACAAGATGAGTGAGCTACAATCCAGGGGTAGTGGGGCTTGGACATAGGTTCTCTAACAAGATGTTTCAAGATAAAACACAGCAAAGCGGAGGCTGTCTTCCCGTTAAGAGTTGGAAACCCTTAGACATACCAGACCTTGCACTAAATAAAGGGTTATGTTCATCCCGCCAAGTGTAGCACCTCCATGACATTTGAACACTTTTCTATCGCTCACTTATGCTTTTCTGTAAGTCATGCAGACAGTATGATGTCATCATAAGAAATGTCACTATAGTTCAAAAGTTTTGCAAGGAAATGTTATCACGAAACCAATGATTCGTTGCAAAGACTACCCATTTTTACTCAGTCCCTGCTTCCTGAAGATGCAACAGAGCTGCTTGACATACATATTTGGACACTATAAACAATTACAATTAAGATATATATAATATATATATTAATGAAAAATAAAAATAAAGAAACACTATGAACAATGTAACAAATTAACACTAATAATAAAAGTAGATAAAGATAAAACACTGAGAAAGAGTCACACTTGAAATTGCTATATTTCGAACTACTGCGAATTCTTCAATGGCAAGAAGTTAGACAAGTGAAGGCGCTAAAAGTAAATATTGAGTATCGAAGGTAACGTTATGCATGGAAACAGATGAAACTAGAAATGAGAGCATGGGAAGAAAAAAACTAATATGTAAGATTTAAACCAGGTGGTATACGCGCTTTATGTAAAAATATAGCTGCCATTTCTCTATCTCTGAGTAAACTTTCACAGCATTGTGTAGGTAAAGCATCAATAAGAGTTAGACTAAAAGCATCATCAAAATCCTTACAGTGAGATAAGGCATGTTGGGCAATCGGCAAGGGGGACTTGGTTTTAACAGAACGTCTATGATTGTTCATACGTAGTGAAACAACACTAGAAGTTAAACCAATATAAAATGCTTTGCAAAGCTTACAAGATAACATATATACGACGTTCTTGGAAGAACAGGTAGCAAATGAAGAAATGTTAAATTCCTTGGATAAATTAGGGCTATGGAATGATTTGCACGGCATAATAAGTGCACAGGTTTTACATTTAGGACGTTGGCAAGGATATGAGCCAACAGCCGGACGAAGTAAATTCGGAGAGGATAGGTTACGGCGAAATATACTTTTAAGGTTAGGGGGTGTTCTGAAAGTAAGGCGGGGTACAATTTTAGAAAAATCATTTAAAGATGGATACATTAACAAAGTATCGTGACATTCATTCAAAATAGGTCTGATGCTTTCAATTCCAGGCAAGTAAGTATATAGTATATAGTTTGAATTACCTCATAAAGTTTTCTTTCCTAAGTCTGTGGATAATATTCTTTTATTCATTTCGAAAACATAATGGCATAACATGCTCCACAAAAACTGTCATCATTGGTTCTAAATTAAAGGAAAAAATGTTGCATGTTCTATTTCTCCCGTTCTCAACAGTACCTTCTTTTTCCTGGTTCACCCAAAGACTGCCTGACAATGCTGCCACATTCTGCCTTGTTTAAGTACAGGGTAATTCTAAAATCCTTCCTGTTTTTTGAGTTCGATAGAACAGTAACCATGACAGATATCGCAAAAACGCTTATATCTCCACGTTCCGTACATACCTTAATAGGTGTTTCATATGTCCTCTGTTGTTTTTTTTTTTTTTTTTGATAGTGTTTAACGCCGTTTTTACTACTGAGGCACCACAGGCGGTGGACACTAATGATACATGAAATGAAATGATAAATTGAGGAAGGAAAGTTTAGGTTATCTCCCCGGTATTGGCCAGTTATGAGGACTGAGGAAAAGCTGGAAAAGAAACCCAGTCAGGGAGGACGGTTCTGGTGGGATTCGAACCCCAGACCTCCCACTCACGTGTCCGCGCCTTAACGACCTCGGCCACCCGAGGCGGTGCCTATGTCCTCCGTTGATAATGCGGCAGACATCAACCGCGTTGTCCAGCTATTACCACACACACCCCATCTGACGGTCGTCCAGCGACTGCATGCGTGATCCTCTCTTGCAGCTGTGCTAAATCATGTGGAAAGGCGCACGAACACATTGACATTTGCCATTACTCCATAAGAAAAAATCACATGTAATTAGGTCAGGTGACCGTGTAGGCCACAAAGAAAGAGAAGTCATCTCGAGGGACACTTCCTATCCAACGAGGAACAATTTCAACATCGAGATATTCTTAGATGTCATGATGAAAATGAGGTGGAGCCCCATCTTGCTGATAAACAAAGTTCCTGCTATCTGCATGTAATTGTGGCATTAGCCGCTGTTGAAGTATGTTCAGATAGACTGGGCTGGTACAGTTTTCTCCGCAAAGAAAAAACGGCCCGTACGTTTTTGACAAAGAGACAACACAAAACACAATGACCTTGTGGGAATGACGGACAGTTCTACTACAACTCTACGTTTTTCCATTTCCAAAAGCGCACATTGTGATGGTTCACTTTGCCGGACACTTGAAATGTGGTCTCCTCACTAAAAACCAGTTTCTCAGCAAAACAGTATTCTTTTAGTCGCTCTTGAAAATCAATATAGATTTGATGACTACGATTGTTTCGGCACTCAGCGCCTGCAACAGTTGTATCGTATGGTTTCACTTTAAGTGGCTGAAGTAAAATACGCCAGACAATTGGCTACGAAATCTGCAACTCCTGGCTCGCGCGATATATTAACTTTTTAGGGCTCCTGAAATGCTTCTTGCATACAGTCAACGGTCCCAACCGACACTCTTGGCTGACCTGTTCGTTGTTCATCACACAAGCAAGCAGTCACTTCAAACTTTTTGTACCATGCACGAATTGTTTTGGCTATAGGTGGCTCTTGTTGATGTTTCTCGTACAAAATCGTCGTTGTGCCGGCACAACGGACTCACATTTAGCGAATTGTAACACACAGAAAGCTTCTGTTTTCACTATGACTGCCCTCCAGTGGCTAAATCTACAACTTCGCCATGGCGTCTATTACAAATGCAACCTTGGAGATAAGCTCTTTCCGTTGATATAAACGTTTCCGCTATATCTGTCATAGTTTCTGTTCAATCAACTCCGAAACCAGGGGAGAAATTTAGATGCATCCTGTACTTCGTTCGCCATTGAAATTGCAATGCCCCAAAGGCCTCGAATTTTCTCAGAAATAATAGCAGTGCTTATATTTAGTTTATTTATGGATGCGCTTAAACATCTCAGGTCATCAGATTCCCATTCAATTAAGGGCGTGAAACGGCCGATAAATTATACTCAAATGCCTCTTCTTTCAGGTTTGAGGTTCTTTTACGTGCCGTGAATCCACGACACACAACCCCACTGCTTTACTTGCCTTTTGACGAAAACTGTACTTAGAATTTTTACGCTCGAAAAAAATCCATTGACCTTGGCCGGGATTGAGCCCACGATCTTGGGTCTACGTTTCTCAGAGAGAATGAGTATAACTAATCGAGAATGCGATAGTAATATCAGCAGATATATGAATATGATCAAGGGAGAATTGTGGCATACTGAGGGTGTGGAATGTCAAGAAATTGATGCTCGTTTGGACGAAATACGTCCACTGCGAAATGAGTATGAGATCAGTGAATCGAGATAGAACGAACACACAGACGTGAAAGATAGCTCGATCTCTTTAAACAAACGAACGAGAAGATAGACATCGTTCCCGCATGACTATTATGAACATGCACAATATGTTGCAATTTTAATGGTCTGCAGTGCAGTATATAGTTTCGTATTCTAAGTTAATCAATTGCTTGTTCAAAAACATGATTATTTTTATTTTTGTAGAAACGCTTTACAAAGTAATACTTGCATAAGTTCTATTGACGTTAATGTTGTCATTAGATTATTTCTGTGTCGAGTTTAGAATTAAAATTTATACCACAGTAGTTTATAAAAAGTGTTTTAATCACTGCTTTTATTTCTTTCCTTTTACATGTTCTGTTATTCTTTTCGTTCCTGTGCATAAACTTTTGTATTCGCAATGGCCAAGCTCAGTTTCTAGAGGTAGGTTTTTATAAGCAATGCTTAATAAAAATAAAATACAGAGATCATTTTAAGATAACGTTCACGGCTCAGGCATCTTTATGTGCTGCTATCCAGCTCTTCATTTGTTTTACAGAGGTGTATGTTACTACACAAATTGTTCATAGCTTCAACAGCCTCAGAGAAGTTTCATGTTTATTGAAGAATTGAAATCCTCGCAATTGTATTTTTAGTTGATAAAAGGAAAAAAATAACCCAATTTTAAACTTTGTTGATGACGTTACAACTCAGAGAAGGAAAACGGCTTGTTTTCATTAAAAAAACTTTCAGAACGTAGGATACCCAATGCGACTGTGGAAAAACTCAGTTCAGTTTTAATTTAAATTGCAGATAATGAAAAAAAATGTGTGTTTGTTATTCTTTATGTTATTTCAATAGTTTTATTATTGAATTTCATTTATAAGGGTTTTATTTTAGATAAACAAAGGGAAGTATATAAATAATAGAGAAAACACTATTCTTGAAACTACGTACAGTGAATTCTAACAAATTATCTGCTTAGAGCTTAGTTACCAGTATACAACTGACGGGCAAAATGTCCAAAAATGGCATATTTAAAGGAGGGCGAGGAATGCGCGCGCATCTGAACACATGAAACAAACATGATATTTGTAATTATTTTACACATAAATATGCATCGGAAATAATATACGTATAATATATTAAGACCGATATCGTGAGTGAAAAGTCTGCTCGATTCCTGCCAGAATTTTCCTTCCTGACTAGGATTTTTTTTCTCGGATTTTCTTTGTTCTTGAAACACTTCCCTTCTTAAAAAAATCCTTTCCCAATATATCATTGCATCTCGTGTATCATCAGCGTCGAAGTGGCATTAAATACTATTTAAAAATTCTTATTTCTGAGTTGAAATTCAGGCAAAACTCTCCCTCTACATTTCCATTTGAATGTGGTGTTGTTGGAACCGAAAGAGTCAAGGCAGTTAATTCTGAAAAAGAAAATTTCCTGCAGCACATTTGTATTGTTATAATTGTACAGTGAAAAATATATTAAACTTATTTCATCTAATTTTTTATGTTGTCGATATTCTCTTCGAATGACAAAGTTTAAACAAATGAGTTACAAGCTCTTTAATTTAGTTTTAAACTGCACTAACGCTAAACAGTGGCCTCTTTAAAGGCATTCATGTGTTGTCAAGAATTAGATTTCCTTGACAAGGAAAGGTGTTTGTAGAAAGTACACCGCTTTAGTGGAAATATGCTTTAACATCTTCTAGGAATTACAAGTTTTCAGTTCATTGTGCACTGGGTAGTTGAGACAAGACAATCAGATTCAATATTTTCTTTCATTCTCCTTTTCCTTATTCCTTATTCGATAAACTTAACAAAAAAATTATAAAGATATGTACCAATATGAAAAATGACTCTTAATGGTTAAATGAAAAATGAGAAAGTGCTTAAAATGGTCCTGATAGCTTTACAGTAAATTTATGGCTAGATAGATTTTTAAAAAGGTCAATATTAACCTTAAAGTACCAAATTGGAAGGTAGAGGTGATATTCTCAACTTCTCATTTAAGCCTACATAGCCTATACCATGGGCTACATGTATAAGTAATGAGGTTAAATGTCTTGGGACAAGTGTGATCTTGTGTACTCGGGACATACTGCCACTCCATGACATGTAACGTATCACGTGGACAAACATAGCAGGATGAGATTGGTTGTAACTCAAACCGGAATTTGTGCACATAGCTAGGAATACTAAAATAGCAACTTGTGCTTCATAATCTAAGAACGTTATCGTATGATGTCAGCACGATAACAGATATAACTAAAAAGATACATTGTATATACGAGGGTAGGTCCATAAATTTCCTGCCTAACTATTTTATAGATATGGTAAGGCAAAAACTATATTTCACTTTTAATTATAGTTACTCTTTATTACAATACACTTGTCAAATCTTTGAATTAATAGTTCAATCTCCCCCCACCCAAAATATTCAAAATCTTGTCTGCTGTACAAACAGCATGCATCACTTCTTCGTCACACTTAAATTTTCTTCCTTGAAAGTCTCTTGGGTTTTGAGAAGAGGAAATAGTCACTGCGAGCTAGATCCGGGCTGTAGAGTGGATGATCGATTTTTCTTCACAGTCTCTATGGCAACAACAGCTGTGTCGTGAAGAAGGCGCACACCACCACTCAGCTTTCCTCGCCTTTTCTCTTTGATGGAAGCACGTTCACTTCGCCCTGTTTACGCCACTTTTGATTCTCTTTAGACAAGAGATCATAGTAGAGGACCATAATTTCATCTCCTGTAACAACGGTTTGCAGAACTTCTCTCTCGTTGCCACGGCAGAACTCCAAAATGAGTGACAACAGATGATTGTTGCTTCTTTTAGACTGAGGAAAGAAGTCTAGGCACCCATCTTGCACTAACCTTATTCATGTTTAAATGTTCATGAATAATTCGAAGGACTGTTGTTTTAGAAAGGCCCAGCTTTGCAGGTATTTTTTAACTTCTGTAACTTTGAGCCCCCGGTCTTCCATAATTTCTCCTTCCACAAGAGCGATGTTTTCAGAAGTGAGCACCTTCAAGGGCCGATCTGCACGCTCTTCGCCTTCAATGCTTTCTCGACCCATTCAAAAAGTTTGACCCATTCTTTTACGGTAGGATATGCTTTCATTTGGAATAAGTCCTAGTTTTGTGAAGAACTTAACAACAGGTCGATACTCCATTGTGCACATGTCACAATCTTTTACACATAGCCTTCTTTATGCAACTATATCTGAGCAACTGAACACAGCTGAGCGGAAGTTACAGCTGCAAGTGTTTACTTAACAGATAAGGTGTGACACCAGATAAGGATTTCGTGAAGGCGATAATCTTTATCGGCAAGGCCGGAAACTTATGAACCTACTCTCGTATATAGTACGGGACATGCCTTGATGGCTGTTATTCCTGGAACTAAGCCTACACCTATTCACTGCTTATTTGTGTTACTTATGAAGAATGCGGTATGAGAGAGTTCGCTCAGGAAAATAACGTTGTCACGTCTCTGCAATATTTTTCAGTACATGTTTAGTGCTAACAGAGATTGAGTGTGTGAGGGTAAATAATTGATTAATTTATTCTTTATTTATTAAATAAGACCCACTCAGATATTATTAATGTAACAAACAAAAGAGACTTCTTTTTGCCCAATCTTTGACGTATGCATATAACAATGACAACATTGAAGAATTTCCGGGTACCTTATGATAGTGTGTTACTGTTTAGACGAAAGCGATAACACTAGACACTTGAAATTCGGTAAGATGGGCCCAGGTCATTGTTTGCTTGTCACGCATTTTATATGCATACACTAACCATAGTTAGCCAGCTCATTGCTGCCTTATTTCTTACACTGAAGAAGAAACATTACGTTTTTAGTTTTGTTTCCTTACATATAAAAACAATTACTTCGCAAATTTGTTATGTTCGAAGATATATTATTTTAGTTTTTTAAAACTGAAACCAGCATAGTGTAAATTTATTTTCAATATGTACTTCCAGTGATGGAAACTGTATAAAGAAGCATTACTATTTTATTAAACTAAAATCTCGAAAGTCACATGATAGAGCACCAGCGGGATGCCTGCATGGTTCTCACATGTCCCCCTGCAATACTACCCTCTTATCCTTGAAATCGCAAAACGGAAATAGAGGAAGCAGAGGTCGCTGCGGTAGGCCAAATGAGAAGAAGAAACACTCGGAAATTAGTCGTTTTCTTTTATTGTGAATCTCATTTCTTGGAAAAGTATACACTACACATAAATTATATACTGTAACATTATTTAACATTAACCCATTCAAGAAGTTAGAAAAGTGCATTATTTACATTATTGTTGCATGAAATGCCAATTATATTCAGCGCATAAAGCATTTTATTTGTTGCTGCTGTGCATATTATTTTTATTCTAATTTTATAGCTAAGGCAGAGCCTACTGAGGATAATTCCATGAAGTCTGAAATTTCATGAGTGGGGAAACGGAGCGAGGGGAGAGAAAGAAATTTGCAAGTATATTTTACGTTCAGCAAATCAACTCGATATTCTAAATTACACAAATCAGAAAGGAAACAATAAGAAAGTTAAGTTTTAGCGCTCATTATAGATAAATAATAAATATTAAAATTAAAGGAGTTTTTCAGGTTAAAAAGATAGATAAGATGTCCAAGAAAATGGGAAGAAAAGTTAAATAGAGAAAGAAATGTTTAATTTTGTTTTGACTGAGCTGAGCGCAGCGTGCGCTTGGCCAAGGTCACTGTCATAATAATAAACCTTTTCCACGTTGATAGCTGCTATCAAAGCACACATTATGTTGTTTAAACTCAACTTGTGGTTAAGAAATTTATAGCTTAAATCTGTAATTACAGGTTGGCGCGCTAGTGTTATTAATTACATTGCATTAGTGAAATAAGTTTTACTGCAGTGCATTTGATTAAAATATTACCACTAGAACAAACAATAATAACACCTTTAAGGGAACTTACAATACCAGAAGTGGATGCAAATTTCATTAAATGCCTCAAATTTGTAATCGCAGCTGAACTCCTCTTCAAATAACTCCTGTAATGTGAAATAAAAATAATTTTATACGCATGCTATTGTTGATCAAGGTTGCGCGAGTAGAAATGTTAGGGGAACTTGTTCATCAACTAAGCCGATAACAGTGCGACCTATCACTGCGCGGCTTCTACTCAGCTGCCCGAATTTTTTTTCCATTAGTTAATTTAACAAATTAATAAAATGGAAAAAATGGAAGAGTGTTATATATATTCTCACAAATGATCATTCAGGACTCATGGATAAAAATGTGTGAACCCCTGTCTACTGTACGTAAATTGTTTTCTCCTTTTCATTTACCTTTTTCTTTCTCTCTATTTTTCTAACACAAAATAGCACACTAGCTACTATAGAAGAGTGTTTAGAACATCAATTATATTAGTCGCTGCTTAGTCAAATAAATATGATTTAGAATTAAATAAACTCAAAATTTAATGAAAACAGAATATTTAAGATCTATTTATTACACATATGATGCTGAGTTAGACGTATAAAATGTTGATCACACAGAGTGCATCAGATGAGGTCATGCCTCGGTTTCCTGGCCCCCTGACAGGCTGAACAAACTGAACAGAACGAAAAAAAAAAAAAAATGGCAAAATATGCCCTTGCTCACGCTACAGAATCACAGAGGGGGAGCAAACAGCAGGGGACAGGGGACCTATTTTCAGGACCGGCAACAAACAGATTGAAGCCAGAAAGCGGAAGTAGCAGACACATTGAACAATGATACCATCCTTTGCTCCGTCGCGGTAACAGCTGTGTGTAACGTGTGTGTGTGTGTGCGCGCCGTTTGTGTGAATTATAGAGGAAGAGGGTGGTTGCTAGCGCCCTCCGCGATGCTCTTTTCCAGATGGTTTCCCTTCAACTTCTAGAATTCCATGGTAGTCGGCTAACACCATAATTACTGGCTTTCATCTTACGCAATAAGAGGTCTACAATTTCACCTTAAGTGACGAACCGACAACTCTCCTTCATTAACAAAGCAGGTTACGATTTGACCAACATTTGGATATATTCCCCCACATTGTAAAATCAAGTATTAGGGTTTCATATAATAATCGTAATAAATCTATTGTTCCATAAATATTTTTCATGCTTAAAGGTATGCATTTTTCCCCCTGAGATAATCTCTTTAGTTCTTTTTAAAACATTGCCTTGAATTGCCTTTTGCACACATCTGAATTGATTTAGCAAGTTAATTTTAAACTTTAAGCTTTGTTCCATTTTCTGCCAAATTTCCAAATTGCAATTTTTAATCCGTGAAATCTCCATCTTTATTAAAATATCAAAATGAAAGGCTATGAAAGTTAAAGCCAAACTGAAAAAAATGTCTATGCAAATTAACACGAAGCACAATCAGTTTTGGTTTGTGGAAGTAAAGCACAGCATCGGCTTGCGACAGCATAAACCCGATTTGTACTACTTTACTACTCTGCTATTGCTATTGCTGATTGCAAACTTCTATAATCTCAATAACTAGAATTAATGCGTGGCTGGTTATACAGAACAGAAAAAGAGAATTTAATAAAAATATCATAGTAATGGCCTATTTAAACAAAAAACTAATTCTGCTGATTTTTATTGCAGCAACTTTTTGCGTGGCCGTTTGATTGCAGTTTGGAATTTGCAGGATAAACTCTATCTACAGAAAGCATGAAGGGGTCTGAAATGACAGTTTGATTCAAAATAATTCTTGGAGTTGGCACACCCAATTTTTAATTTAAATTTTCATTGCTTGGCAAGTACACTTTGGTTGTTTTCATTTTCTTTACATTCAATTAACATAAAACGCAACAAAGCTAGTACTTGACAAATTCACAATAAGTTTCAATACCCTGTCAATCAGCAACAGCGGTCTACGAACGAAAATACTGATTTTCGCTGCTGTGGAGTATTATTATTATTTCAAATTTCAAACTGTTCCATTTTGAAACAAGTGCAATTTTTCCCATTATTTAATATATGTACTATGTACTATTTAATATATGTACTATGTTGTTTCACTATAATAGCCTTTCAAAATATCTAATTTAACTTTCTATCACAATAACAATCAGTCGTATAAAATTGGGCTTTCCTGGGAATGCGCGCGACGAAAGATGACGTTTTAAGTGGTGCATGCACATGACTTAATGCTAGAGTTTCCTTCTACCGCTTCCTCTCACCTCTACCGGTTAAAATGTCATACAAACAGCGGCCGGTTTTTTTTTTTTTTATGTGGGGGAAGGGTGAATTTGATTAAAGAGAGGGAAGGAGGGAATATATTGGTGTATTAATTAGGTGGTGTTGATTGTATTTGTAATAAGCCTCTTCTTTCCACGTCCTCTCTGATTTGCCGCCTGTGCCGCAGCTATGCTTCTCAGTTTGATCTTAGGGAATCTGGGGTTTCGTGACTCGTTTGAGAATTGCAATTGGTTCAATTTATTAATCAGTTATTTAATGTCATTTAATACATCTGGGTATTCGTAGCATCTTGAGGACTGTTTTAAGAGTTCTTTAGTTCACTTTTGCACGGTCTAAACTAAGCTAACTGCAATAGAATACACTCGAGACACATTTTTTTGTTTAACACTCAATATTTTAGTCACAATTTATCTCTGATTGTTCTCTTTCACTGTCTGTTTCGTTATGCACTAGCACTATGTAGCTGATGGCTGAATTAAACTGCCCTGATAACTCAAACGAACTGATTTCCTATTTGTATGACAACGAAGTATTTGACCAACTGTCTCTTTGACGACGACAGACCGACAACTCTGACTACTGAATGACTAATGGTTGCCCGATATCAAAATCAGGTAAATTTCTATCACCATAAAGTCGCTCGGTCGTGATGTTACAGAAATATCCTATGTGATGACTTCCTTGAATATGCCTATCCGATGCGAGATTTTCTATTGGTTAAAGCTCAAGTTTTAATTTCCCCTGTCTTCGCGGGCTAATACTCTATTTACAGAACATTTCCCGTCGACAGAAATCTAAGAGATATTTTTCAACCTCCTCCCCCGCAACATTTGCGTCAAAGTTAGTTTATGCTTAAGTTATTTTAACAAAGTAATCTTTTTCACTTCCACACAAAAGCGATCACTGTTTTATGGTGTTATGTTTTCTAGACGCGCGGCCAGTCATTAAGGCTAGCGGAATCGTTGTTACAAATGCAGGCATATACAATAAACATGGGTCTGGTCGCTTCCCCAATTAAGAATATATGATGCAATTGCCTATAAGATCCTTGCACAAATGTTTCCTGTCAAAGCATGAAAATAAATAAATGTCAGGTTCAATATGTCATAGAATATATTCATGATATATTAACGTTACTAGTTATCAATGTATGGAAATTAAGCTTGGAGTTTAGCTCTTCTGAGATATATACGTATAGAAACCATGCTTTTATATTAACTGTGTGTTAAAACTAAGTTGGAAAATGACGAATCAAACTTGGAAAATTCAGATCACTGCAGGGATTCGAACCACGATATTCAAACTTCTTTCAGAAGTTCTGTATGCTTCTTAGGGGAGTGTGTGTGTAGGCGTAAAAATCCTAAGTATGGGTTTCTTCGGAAGGGAAGTAAAGCCGTGGGTCCCGTGTCGTACATTTACGGCACGAAAAAGAACCTCAAGCCTGAAAGAGAGGCCTCTGAGCAAAATTTGTCGGCTGTTTCACGCCCTGAATTGAATGGGACGCTGATGACCTGAGATGTTAAAGAGCGTCCATAAATAAATTAATAATAATTAGGGAAGTGTAAAGTATTATCTTCTTAATGGGAATGAACCCCTGTTAGATTTTATTCTTCATTAGTGACGCATGAATGTATCAGCAATACTCTCTGCTTTGCTGTATATTTCAAAATATGTGAAGTCGTGCTTTGGTGCAAGTAAATACTTGGCTCGATTGTCTTCAATATGAAGTACATGTACATATTTGGAAATTTACGGTGTGACCACTTTGTACAAACGTATATATATATATATATATATATATATATATATTAACAGTAACAATAAAAGTAGATAAGGATAAAACACTTAGACAAAGTCACACTTGAAATTGCAATATTTCGAACTACTGGAGAAGAACTCAACGAGTTCGAAATATAACAATTTCAAGTGTGACTTTATCTGAATGTTTATCCTTATCTACTTTTATTATTACTGTTAATTTGTTACATTGTTAATAGTGTTACTTTATTTTTATTTTTCATGTATATAACATTTATGAGCTTATTTGATATTAATTTAATTTAAACACCTATTCATTTGATTTCTGAATACAGGAAGAGAACAACATTGAAGAAGTAAAGAAGTTATTCATACTGTAATTAACGTTAACGGAGGACGTAAAAAGTTATTGCTAAGTCATCCAACTCTTGGGGTATTTCAAAACCAATCGGAGCTTCCATCTCATCTTCTTGTGCAGTTCTGCAAAAACTTTATGGCCTAGTCAACTTCTTTCAGTACTGATGGGAATTTCTCTGTAGCTCCTATAACAGCGCTGAATGACGCGCTAAACGAAAGATTTGGACACATCGTTATTTGGAAATGGTTTGAAAATTTTGAGATGTGAGCTTTTCTGCTTGGTAAAGCTCGAATTATTACGCAATTTTACATCCAAAGAAGGTAGTGATGTTTTGAAACGCAATTGGTAAACAAACACATAGTTACTTAAATTAAGCATATATGTAAAATTAGTTTAAAGTTTGTCCAAAAACTTAGGAGTACAGTAGTAAATTTAATTGATATTAAATTTTGGAGGATGGATACCAGGACTAAAAGCAAAATGAATGTCTACTTAGACATATGAGGTAGGTCCATAAGTATCCGGCCTCGCCAATAAGGATTATCTTCTTCACAAAAGCCTTATCTGGTGTCATACCTTTTTTGCTAAATAAATAATTACAACTGTAACTTCCGTTCCGTTGTGTTCGGTTGTTCAGATATAGTTGCATAAAGAAGGCTATGTGTAGAATACTGTGACATGTTCAAAATAGAGTATAGACCTGTTATTAAGTACTTCACAAAAGAAGGACTTACTCCGAATGAAATTAAAAAGCGATTGGGCGATGTATATGGGGAAGCATGCCCCTCATATTCTACCGTAAAATAATGGCCCAAACTTTTTCGAATGGGTCGAAAAAGAATTGAAAACGAAGAGCGTGCAGGTCGGCCCTTAGAGGTGCTCACTCCTGAAAACATCGCTCTTGTGGAAGGATTTTTTATTTGTTTATTTATGAACGCTCTTTAACATCTCAGGTCCTCAGCGTCCCATTCAATTCAGGGCGTAAAACGGCCGACAAATTTTGCTCAGAGGCCTCTTCTTTCAGGCCTGAGATTCTTTATCGTGGCGTAAATGTACGATACACGGCTTTACTTCCCTTCCGAAGGAAGCCGTACTTAGGATTTTTACGCCCGAAAAAATCCATCGATCCTGCCCGGGCTTGTAGAAGGAGAAATTATAGATGACCGGCGACTCAAAGTTACATAAAAAGCAGCAAGGTTGGGCATTTTAAAACAGCACTCCCTCGAATTATTCATGTACATTTAAATACGAATAAGGTTAGTGCAAGATGGATGCCTAGACTTCTTTCCTCAGTTCAAAAGCAGCAGCAAGCCATCTGTTGTCAGGCATTTATGGAGCTCTGACGTTGCAACGAGAGAGAAATTCTGCAAACCATTGTTAAGAGGTGAAACTATGGTCCTCTACTATGAACCCTTGTCCAAAAGAGGATGAATGGAGTGGCAAAAAACTGACGAAGCACCGTCTCTAGAGGCCAAGGTCACTCAGTCAACCAAGCAGATCATGGTCAAAATCTTTTGCAACTGTAAAGGAATACTCTTCATTGACTTCACGAAGAGAAACATCACACTAAATGGGGAGTACTATGCTGGCTAACTGCACAGACTACGTGCTTCCATCAAAGAGAAAAGGCGAGGAAAGCTGAGTGGGGGTGTGCGCCTTCTTCACGACAACGCACCTGTGCACACATATCTTGTTGCAAAGAAAGCTGTGAAGAAATGTGGCTTCAAGAAGATCGACTATCCACTCTATAGCCCCGATCTAGCTCCCAGTGACTATTTCCTCTTTTCAAAATTCAAGAAGGATCTTCGAGGTAGGAAATTTAAATGTGACGAAGAAGGGATGGATGTTTTTTATGCCCATTTTGCAGACAAAACTTCTGACTATTTGGGGGGGGGGGGGTTGAAACGTTAATTCAAAGATGTGAGAAGTGTGTTGCAATAAAAGGTCACTATACTGAAAGGTGAAATATATTTTTTGTCTTCATCATACATAGAAAATGGTTAGGCCGGAAACTTTTGGATCTACCCTCGTAGTCTACGTCATTTAGTGTATGAACAAAACGTTAATTTAAATGCTATATTCTTAATTTAAATTCCAATTGGATTCGCCATTAACTTAATTTTAACTGATATCATCACTCAAAATAATCAATCTTAACAACGAAATTCTCACACAAATCTATCCCTAGCGCCATAACCATGTTGGAAGAATTCTTTAAGAAAACTGATCCAAATGGAGCATAACAACAATAAACTAGACTGAAATAATACACAGAAGTAAAATTAAATTTTACTGTAAGACAGTGAAAATATAAATATAAATAAAATCAATCATACAAGCAATAACTAATTAACGCAGAACACTGCTCTCGTTACAGAAAATGAATTGGGCACCAATTTTACCAAACTTCAAAGAAGAATTGTGTGGAAAATATAGTCGCAGAACGATGGAAAACGAGTTTCCAGCTTCGAGTAAGTCAAACCCAGAGGCCAAACTAGTTAATTATGCCAAAGAGCAGAGCTGACTGCCATGCGCCGACAAATAGAGTGGGAAAGACAAATGAGAGAGAGAAATAAAAAGGAGTTGGAAAGAATGGAGCTACCTAGCTGTAAGAGAAAGAAGAAAAATCTCGAAGATTCGAGAGGAAGTCAAGGTTCCTAGCAGAGTAAGATTAGCCAATAGGCGAATGCTGCATACCGCTATGGAATGTAAAGATTTAAAATCGTCGGCTTTCCTCCCCAAAACGGACCTGTTTCTGGGTTATTGTTTTTCTGTGGACCAGAATGTTATGTTTGCTGCATTATTAACTGATAAAGTTTCAAAAACACATTCAAATTATGCCAAGACACTAGCAGCAATTTAGCATTGATTTAAATTCGAAATAGATGGTGACACACTGCCAGGATCTATTTGTCCTGGAAAACTGACACCAGAATCATGCTTTAATTTTGTCGGAACATATGAAGCGATTATGAAAGTAAGTTCCACTTAATGTTGCTTGCCGTATGTGGTACTTGTAAGATGGAACATCACCTTTTTGCGATGTTGTCAGTTTCAAGTATACAAAACAAATCGTCGTGGTGGAGAACTAGTAATTGGTTAGTTTTTTTTTTTTTATTCTTAGTCCATTTTCTACATATGGAAATATTTGAAAACCATCGTGAATCACTTCCTCTCGAAGCAAGCATAGCAATATACAACATATTGCATTATTATTGAAACTAGAAATGAAATAACCATACCGAGGGCAGCCTCCCCCTCACAAAAAAAAAAAAAAAAAAAAAAAAAAAAGGCATACACATTTTTACAGTAGATATATTTAATATATTTCAAAGTTGGACCGAAAAACCATAGTAATGTGTAGTATGATGTTCTGTAAACAGATGTGACACATACATTATGATAGCGTTGTTACGTGACAGGTAAATCAACAATGAACAAATGAAGTCAAGATTGTCGTACGATATTCTGTAAACAGACGTGACTCATTACGACAAAATGGAGCCAAGATTATCGTTTGAATAGCGGAAAGCAATTTTGAAGTGGTATTGGAAAACCGAGAATGTTGTTGAAGTTCAAAGGCAATGGACACGTGTGTACAGAACAGAACCGCCAACGCTACTAACAATTGCATGCATTCAAGACACATTTGAGACTCGTGGTACCGTATGCGATGTTCACAAGGGCAGATCTGGGAGACCTCGCACAGCAACAAGCCCCGCGTCCTCGGCTAAGGCTCTGGAACGTTTTGATCGCTCACCGCAGAAATCTACAAAGCAATGTGCACGTGAGACTGGGATTAGCAGAACCAGCGTATGTCGTATTATTAAAATAAGAAAAATTGAAAGTTTTCATCCCAAGACTTTTGCATTAGTAATTGTAAAAGTCTAAGATCGTTTTCTGTGTGAATTCAGTTTTGTTATGTTAACACACTTTTTCTTTGCTTGAAGGGTGTATACATTTTGGCACTCTCTGTATATGTATATATACATATATATACACATATACAAAAGGAAAGGAAAGGAAAGGAAAGAGACAAAATAAATATTTTATTTCAAGCCTTTGCTACTAGTCTTATTTTGCAGAAGTGAGGCTTCGACGCATAGAAATAAATATTTACCTGCTTTATTTTTTTAGTTCATTTGATCGAATTATGAAGTAAAAGTCCGACGTAAGCAGTGGCAGGAGTATCCTCTGTCACCGCACTCTCGACTTCTACATCTGCAACATAATATAACATTATCATTACAGTGGCATGCTTCACAAAGCGGATTCATTTCTGGTCTCTAAGAAATTGTTAATATTTTTTAAAGATCTCTGTAACAGGTTACAGGTAAAAG
Organism: Metallyticus violacea; assembly: GCA_030762175.1. Classification (NCBI taxonomy): domain Eukaryota; kingdom Metazoa; phylum Arthropoda; class Insecta; order Mantodea; family Metallyticidae; genus Metallyticus; species Metallyticus violacea. The sequence goes on from CM060831.1 coordinate 111,250,852, forward strand.
ATTGTACTTTCAAGACAAAGTTTGGAAGACCTAAAGGAATGAGATTTACGGAAGCTAGAACAGCCAAAGGCCTAATTCAATAAGGCAGAAAAATGTTAAGCTTATTTTAGCTGGAAATTTGCTCGATTTTCAAAAAGGTCCAATTTATAAATATAATAAGAGAAAGCATGTAAATTAGAACTGCTGATAGTAGCACTAATTGCAATGTCAGTTAATATGCTGAAGATAAAAAAAAAACGATAGATTATCAAAGAACTTTTTACAGCTAATAGAGTCCGAAGATATCAGCAATATCAAGAAGAACCTTGAGGTCCGGATCAAATAGCATTCGTTTTCTTTTGGGTACGGGCATCTCACGTCTCGTTGTCCAATGGGTTTGTTGACCAGATTGAGTCGTCAAAATTTCTGAATCAATCCGTAATATATGATTCCATCAACTCTACATGCATGTCATTTTTTCCTTTATATAAATTACAATATTGAGATATGGAGCAAACACCACCACTGCACTAAAGGTTATTGAAAACGTATATACGATCGCTACCACGAAAGTACAACTGAGATAGCCTAACTTACAACAGCAACAACACATGGCCATTGATTTGGATATCTTTACACATTTTTGGAAACATTAATCAAGTTCTTCAAATATTTTAGACCTGTTGGTTTGGTAGCAAACACTCTGATCTTCATAATCCCCCACATAAGAAAATCCCAGGGAGTAAGGCCACTCAAAAGTGCCACGCCTACCTATTCACTCATTGAAATGACCATTAAGCAATTCGTATGCTGTTAGTGCTTAGTGCATAGTGGGGTTGAGCGCCATCTTGTAGTCTCAGGTCTTCAAAAGTGGATTATTTCCAAGCCAATAGTCATTTCATGCAACATATCCTTATAATTTTCAGCCTTCACAGTACCTCCCCACTCAAAAAAACTGCCAGTCATACCAGTACATTGCATATGCTTGCCCAGTGCCCATGCTAAAACACGAGGAGCATTTTATTCTTCTTCTGTTTAAGGACTCTAGGCAGACCAGTAGACACAATTATGTCTGTTTGTCCTTCCATTTAATTTGAATATTGCCTTATTTGACCACAAAATACCTTATACTCTTAAAAATCAGGACCAACTTCGTGCGAATCGTAAACGTCTCACAAAATTCTAATCTTCTATCAGGTTCATCCTCGTGTAAGACTTTTAGTAATTCAGGTGTGTAAGGTTTCATTCCTAATGTAGATAAGAACTTCTAAGACTTCTATTCGAAAAGTAATTCCTTGGAAACACGTCTTTCTGATTTCTTAGGAGTTTTAACAAATGTTTGTGTAACGTAATATAAATTTTCTTCGATAGTCACACATCTTTGTTGGCCTGACCTTGGCAATTCTTGCAATTCTTGAATTTATATGCTCAAACCGTTTATTTAAATGGTACATACTCTTTCTACAAGATCACGTATACCTGGAAAACGTTCTTAATTCAGCATAATTGTGGTCACTTAATCACAACCAATACAAACTGTTCAATTGGTAATTTTCCATAGGGCGGGAATTCTGGTGGGCTAGGGTTCTTCGGGATTTTTATTTATTTTAACCATTTGTTTTGTATTAAGTAAATAACTGTTTTATTTATTTTTATTTGTTTGTACATGGTTTGTAATATAAAAAGGTTTTTTAGTAGTTGTGTTTTATTTTTGCTTACACATAAACTTAAGTGTCACAAGCTTAGCTGCTACTGTAATTGTCTTTTGTCATTGTCTCTCTCGTTTAGAAAATGCTTAACGCGCATTAATTCGTGGTGTAGCGGGATAACCAATTTTGAGCCACAGATATACATAGATACAAAATACCAATTACCAAAATAAAAAAAAAAAATAAAATAAAATAAAAATTTATGTGTCACGTCTCTGTTTACTTCCGCTGAACTGGAATGCAGTTCCTTGAGCTGCTAATTATAAGATGTGCATGACGATGCTAAGCAGGTTTCCTGTGAGCGGAAGACAGGGAAGCAGGCAGTACTTCATTGTGTGAATAACAAGCAAGGCCCTTGACCTCGTGGACGGTGTCTTCACATCCGCTGACCAGTCGCCAGCACCGCAGCATCACCCACCATGCCCCGCCCAGTATGTGACTAGACCGGGCGATGATTTCATCGCTGGCACTTGCAAATTGTTGCTTAATAATGGAGCATTTCGCACCTCCTTCCTCTTCCTACTTCAGCTTGCACGCTTTTGGATGTCGTGCAGACTTTGGCATTCACAACTTCTCAATGTGGTGAAACGCAGCACTTGTGTATTTTAAAAACTGTTACTGCATTTATTATAATTCTCCTTTTACTGTTTCTTCTGCTTTCTTCTATTCTCATTTCTTTGACATTTTCGAATGAGTGCTTAGATAGTACTACAAAGAACGATAAGTAAGGAGTGCGGAGAGAGGGAGGCGGGGGAGAACAATTTCATCATCTGATTACTGTTCCATCTTATTGCAGGAAATTTTAAGAAATTCTGCATTTTTAGGTTAGATAAGGCTATATACGTTATATTAGGCTATATACGTTATTGTAATTGATCCAGTCATACAAAGTAAGTCACTTTTGTTTACCTTTAGATTAATTCACTCTTTACCTATATATTAAAATTCACTTACTTATTCTTGAAAAATTATTTTTAACAAAACATACTTTATCATGTTAAACGTCTGTAATAATTAGTGCAAAGTTTTTAATTCAGTAATGAGTAATTATTAATATATTTTGTACTGATATATGTTCCATCTAACAACAGATAATTTAAGAAATGTCACATTTATAGGTTAGGTATATGTTATTATAGTTGAGTCAATTCAGACAAAGCGAGCCACTCTTTTTCTCCATTATAGAACTTTTGTAGCTCACTGTATCTCTTTAATTTCTTAATTCTTAAAAATATGTTTTGAATAACATTCAACTTATCATGACAAAGATCCATAGCTAATACTAGTAATGATAATTCAATGTTATTGATGTTCTGCAGGTCTGCCTCTTGACCATCAAGGAGGCAGACATATTATGTGAATCCAAAGCTGTAGTGGGAAAAAAAATAATTAATGCACTGCTAAGTATATCATGGTTAACAAAAAATGCTATACCATGCAGGTTTCCAAATTACCCTACATACTTAAGTATGACATCCACATTTCATTGAGAATCACCATTAGCAAAATTTAAAATAAATAAATAAAAAATCTAGAAGCAAGTATTGTAGAGGCAATCATTGAAAATAGTTTTAAAGTCTTAAATTAATTCACAAAAGAAAAATGATCATTTGAATTGGGTTAATTCAATAATTGCCAAATTAAGTAATATAAGTGTATGTGTAAAATGGTCAGTTATTGCTAAGAGTTATCACATTATTTTATAATATATAGACTATGACAAATTTCAACATTATATATATTGTATGTAATTATAGACAAAAACTTGAATGTTAGTATCATTTTAAGTGATTATAAAATCAGTATCTTCTGTTCATGATATGGAAAATATTAAGAAAAATCACCAGAAACACACAGCATCTTTACTATTTCTCATATTTGCTCATGCTTATAAATTTTTGAGAAGCTATAGCACAGATGTTCAATCTCAACCAAACACAATCAGAAAGTAATAGTAAAACTTTATGTTTTATATAAAGGAAAAAGTACAAAGTTTGCAGGAGCATGAACATGCAGTAACTCTTATGATAGATGAGAAACATTGAAACCATTCATGAACTACAAAGGAGATAATGTTGTTTGTATGGCACATAAAACTATCATGCTTGTGACAAAAGCATGTATTTGTGGTTCAGGATGAATATTCTTTTTTAAAGATGTGGTTCATATTTTACCTGTCAATAAAATGATTGACTGCAGAGAAATTATTTGATGTAATAAAAATATGTTGTGGATGAATTGGATAAATTAGGCTTAAAGCTAATTTATTAAAAAAAAAAAAAAAAAAAAAAAGACCTGTTTCATTTTGTAAATACTCCTCAAATAAATATTGTGTTCAGTTACTTAGCTGAACCATTAATTCTTTTTAATCAACTAGTTCACACATTAAAGAGCATAAGAAATAAATGGATAAATTTAACTTGGTTAATCATATTGAACAGCACCACATTTGATTATCTGGTTTCATTGATTTAAGAAAAACAAACTATGATAACTTTCTGCTCTGAGAGACATAAAATTACTTAAGATTAGGTATGGTTTGAGAATGAAGGCTTTATGTTATCAAATTTTGAGAGGCAAAATGTTACGCTTTTAGTGCAAGTATTTGGAGACCAAATTGAAAAGTTTTTTGAAACTTGGTCCAGTAATCAGTCTCCAAAATTATGAGGGTTCAATCACATTTATAGAAATAATAAACAAATGGTGGAGTGTTTAGGTACCACTGTAACTTTAGTCAAGGGAGGAGATGCAGAAAGCATTAACTAATAGTCCAAGAGATGTATGAAAAGAACTGCTTGTAAAAGTTCCTACTTTGGCTTGATCACTGGGAAAATATCAATTTATGTGGGACATGTATGAAAGAAACTTATTCTTCTCTGAAGTTATCCACTCGTGGCTTGAGAGATTTAACTGAGCTCAAAATGTCAAACACCCTGTCTGGAAAATTTCAGACAGATATGCTGAAAGCAAGATATGGTTTTTACAAGTGGCTATCTGAATGTCAAGACCACATTTTAGTTACGCAGATTTTTGAAGCTGAGGGAAAGATAAGATTGCCAACTTTATTAGAACTATCTTTATAGTAAGGTAGCTTACTTTAACTAACCATATGTAAATTAGATGCAAATGACAAAGATAAACAATTTCATAATAATGATGCTCAAGAAATTAAAATTTAATTAATATAAATTTATCTGAAGCTGATTTACAAGACAGTAAATCAGATTTTCCAGTGATGACCTATGTTGCTTGTTACTGTTGCTATTCTATTTTAAGAAAAATTTAAAATGTGATAGTTTGTTTAATATTTAGTGCTAGATAAAATAGTAGTATGTAGTAAAGATCATGTATTAATGAAAGCATTAGATAGGGGAGAAGTAGAATAACCCTTGCAAAAGAAAGATTGTTATGTATACTTTTGTATTCATGTAGAAAAAAAAAGTTAAAAAAATGTACACTCAAAATCTGAGAATGACAGCACATAAGCTGAATATACACAAATCTGGTCCATTGATTACTTTTATTTGGGAAGGATTTTGCACACAGCATACCTGTAAAGAGATTTGGGGGGAAAAAATAATATGTATTTACATAAACATTTTGAATTACTGCAGAATGGTGAACAATAAAACAACTTTTAAAACTGCAATAAAAGTACATTGTGTACTGTTCAATAAAGTAACCTCAATGGTTCACAATAAGAAACAAATTTAACTATCTTTTTATTGAATATTAAATGCTTTAAAAAATATGTTAAACTGTATTGTAGTGAAACATTTTTATCAGCAGGTCTGTTTTTATCTTTGATAATGTAACATGTTGTTAGTGATATTTTGGGCATAGCTGTTGAGAAAATAAAAGTATTTTTAATGTTTTGTTACATTTATGATACCTATTGTATTAAAAATGCTTTGTTCTTGGCCTAATATATGTCATTGTTTGTGATATTTTTCAATATAGCTATTGTGAGGAGGGAAAAGCAAAAACAGAATGTTTTATGCTACCTTCTTGGATCAATATAATTTATAATACTATTATTACTTATATAAATCATTTATTACAGGGCTTGAAGGAAGAATTTGTGTTTTCAGAGACAAGTGTTGTGCATAACTGCACTTGAAAATCTATCCATTTTTCAGGTTTTGATGTCTTCGACTTCTAAGTATTTCATATTTATGTAATAAATACGTCTTCTATTCCTTGCCTTGCGGCAGTTGTTCATGGTTGATTTGGTACAACGCCACCTAGATAACATGGTTCGCATTGCCCAGAAGCAATGACGACATTTGAGACGCAAAGCCTGTTATCTAGATGGCATTGCTCTTCCCACATTAGAAATACATTTGTTTTTAATTTTTATTTATTAACTCCTGTCCAAACTTGGTCATATTACAATAACGAATTATTAGGAAGTATATGGAGGGAAGTGGCTATGAACTTACCCGAAGGGCATCTTGCTTAACTCCACACTGCAGAAGGAAAACCACAAGGAGCCTCCGTGACGTAAGAATATCCGGAAAGACTGTAACTCGATGCATTACGCTATGACCCAGAAAGTTTCGCTTCACTAATGTACTACTCGACATGTATTCCTGAAGCCTGACATATTCTAAACCTTTCCCTTCTACTTTCGTTTTATTCAAACAAAACATCAAATATCACATATTATCCTGGATTATGCATTCCGATTTATAATATAGCCGTTGAACCTTCCATATTCTAAACCTTTCTTTTTATTCAAATAAATCCCCAAATATCACACATTATCCTGGATTATGCATCCCGTTTTATAGCATTAATATTTATTTATTGTTCATGCCAATTATAATAAAGTTTCCATTACAAATATTTCTTCAGCCTTATTATTACATCCTCAATCCCCTTATGTTTTTATTTCCGATTTCTCTTAAGTCCAGGGTACTTTTCTTCATTAACTGCTACTACATTCATCTATACACTGTTAATTTTGATGTTGTTGATGTTAATTTTCTACTATGTTGCAAATATTTATTTCTACTCTGCTAATTTTGGTTTTTTTCTTTTTCGGCAACATGAGTCATCGCGTCTTTGTATTCATTTATTCGGCGACAGTTACTTCACATCATTCCCGTCACTCAATCGCCATTTTTCCTTTCTTATACCGAAATGTGCTACTGTTAAATTGCTTTTCTAAGGTGTGAAGTTTGTGTACAGTTCGCATCTTCTCTTGATGACTTCTGCTTCAATTCCATTTAAGTTTCGCATGTTTCGACACTTGTTGCTGCCATTGGGCGGCTTCGAGTGTTTCACAAAAACTTTCCCCCCCTTCCAGAAAACTCGATTAATGCATAATGAAAATCACCCATGGTGCACACTATTGATTCGTAGTATTTAAGCTGCGAGTAAATATTTCTTCCATGTCATTTTAATATAACAATTCTATTGCATTAGATTCACTGAACCTCACGGGTGGCCCGAGGTCAATAAGACGCGGATACCTGAGCGGGAGATCTGGGGTTCGAATCCCACCAGGACATTCCTCCTCAACTGAAGTTTTATCCAGGTTTTCCTCGGTCCTCATAAATGGCAAATGCCGGGGAGGTGCCCTAAATTTCCTACGTTTCCTTCCTTAAAAATTCTTTCCCAATATATAATTTCATCTTATGTATCATCAGTGTCCACCGTTTGTGGTGCCTCAGTAGTAAAAACGGGCGTTAAGCATTAATCAAAAAGAAATCACTGCTTAATTATATTAATGACAGATTTATGTCATAATGAAGTATCGAAAGAGAGAGTTTACCTTTAATGATATAAACATTTTATTTACATAACGGAATAAACTTAACTTTGTCCATACAATTATTAAAATCTGTGGTGTAGGAAGCAACATTAGTATTATCCTATACTTTTATTTGTAGCATTTATCAAGGCAAAAACAAAAAATCTTATATAACTGAAGATAGGAATACTTTGATTATTCCAGATATTTATTTCACATATACACCAACGTTTAATTTTCCGGCAGAGATAATGGTACATTATGTAAATTTGTGCAATGGTTTTCAGCATTAATTAATATTTGTGTTTCTATTGTGCTGTTGTTTGTTTGTGTTCGACGCTGTTATTATAGTGCCCTCTATAACTGAATTATTATTATTATTATTATTATTATTATTGCACTTTTTACAATTAAGCATACAGTCTTTTTGTACTAGATAATTTCAAGATAAATAAGATAGATAAAAAGAGTTTATAATTGGTTAGTTAATTTACAGTTGTTTTTATTATTACTTTTTTCTGTAGGAAACTTTGTTGATAGCCCATTGTTCTTATCTCAAAATTTGCAGATGTAGGTGTAGGGGTGGAAATAAATTAATGATAGTGTAAATAAGCTTGGAATCCTTGACCATTAAAACTATCTGACATTCAGTTTTTCTGAGTAAGGAAAAACTCTGAAAAAAGGTTAACCAGACAGCTTGACCTGGCCGAGAATCGAACCGAGCACCTCCAGATTAATAAATCTAAACACTACCACTAGATCACTCAGGCGGTCGGGAATTGTTTTATATCGAAAAAAATACCCCGGCAAATGTTCTTGGAATTTACACACACTAATTGGCCTTATCAGCGGCAATATGCGTCCTTGACTTTTGGTGTGTTCAGCTGTGACCTGCCAATTTCGGACCCGATTCACTTGCGAGAAAAAACAAAACGGGCACTCTCATATATTGCTAATCTGATCCGAATTGCCAAATTAAATGAAATATAAAGGATTTTAGTATAACGGCAAGATATATAATCTCAAGTTGTCAGCTGGATTAAGTTTGAAAGCTATCACTTCGCAACATGTAGGTAAATTATTTTATTACTTTAGTTAATGATTTATTAGATTTATGATGATAATAATAATAATAATACATTATAAATATTAAAGAATTATTGTTACGTTTTCTAAACATTTTCAGCAGTACTGTAATTTAAAATCCAAGGTTTTGCAAAATTACAAGTTAGCAAAATAAATCCTTTATACTAGCCTTATTCAGTTTTTGGATAATAAATGATATTAATTATATATTTCATAAAGAGTTAAACTACAAGTTTTTAGTAATTTTGAAACCACCTAGTTTTTATGTTTGTTAATCTATTTACCTACTTAAATACAACGATATGGGATAACTATAAACTACTGCAACATGTGCAATTGTTAGTTCTAATAACATACTATAGAATTATTTTAGAGTCACTGCTAACTGGGGAAGCACAGCCGCTGAAACCAAAAAAAGGAAGGTAGTCGCCGGGCGTTAAGTTAGCATTTTTTTAAGTGTTTATATTCAACTGAATTTATACAAATGTTACTGTATTTAAAAATGATAATAAAAACTAACCGATTTGAATGGGATGTGAAAATGATGCCCCTCAGAGGCAACACAGGAAGTGCCTGTATTTATTTTTTTTTTCCTTATTATCAATTCGTTTCTGTCATTGAGATACCATATCTCTCGTAACTGTTTAACAAGTTAACGGACAATTTTTCTATCTGGAACACTATTGCCAGGATATTTTCTTGCAAATTACCTCACCACTTCACTACAGAAATCCGTTTTTAATATGTATCGTAGTGCATGAAACCCCGTTCTTGAAGACTTTATTTGTCTAGTGGTATAACTAATGTAGAACAATTAGAATACAGTGAAAGCGCCGAGTAACACACGAACGCAAAACCATCCTTGATCTACCTCAAATTAATTACTTGGTGCTACCTGCACATGTAGTATAGGTCTTGACAACTGGCTTCTTACGGTACGCAGCCGTGCTCTGTCGTCCCACAACTCAAAGACTTGTACTACTATAGTAATTGAACAATAAAGACACTAGAAATTTTAAGAGCTATATATACAAATTCGTTTTGTCTTCCTAACCATGCATTTTATCATTCGTAAATAAAATCCAAAAGTGAGTGCATACAAGCTACAAATATTTCTATGAATAACAGACAAATCACTGAACTGGAAACGATATGTACAGATTTCTCGTAACATGCACAATAAAACATTAACACAATGTTAGTTTAAGATTTATCTGTAGTTACATTTTTTTAAGAATTTTTTTTTTCCTTCACAATGTGCACTAGCGTATTTAATTGTGTTTTAAGGTGTGAACATATAATATGAAAAGGTTTTAGTTTCCAACAATATTATAACAATATAACTTTTTTCATTTAAAACACAATCTGAAGTTTTATACAGTATTTTAATATACTTAAACCTGGTCTTCTAACAGCTCAATAAATAATAATAATAATAATAATAATAATAATATGCATAAACAGTAACGGCACGACAAAGAAACCTAGTTTTATTGAATGGAATACAAAGGTGCAGCTATTTTTAATCTTATTAGAACAAAGCATAATTCTAATAAATGCAATACATTTAGAAAACATGTTTCAGTATATTTACTTCATCATTACTGGACTAAATCTTTTTTTTTTTGTTTTATGTTACAGTTAAAGTCTAAAAGTATTAGAGACAGCTGATGTTCATAGGCATAAAGATGAGGATGAAGAACGATGTTGAATTGGACTTAGAAACTGCATAGGATGAGAATGCTGGTGATGTTGTTGATGTAAAATAATGCGACTCTTCTTGATTGGTTTGTGTGAGTAATGAAAGGCGAATACTTATAATACAGTCAACATTCCGTAGTGAATATTAACCCACGCTAACATGTCACGGTAAAGGTTGACGATTTTTACGCTTGACATCATCTGGTGTAGCAGTTTTTAAACGTTTCTTGACAACAGGTCCCTTTAAAGATCTCCTTCTGTTGCCGATTCCTAATTCAAAATTAAAATCTGAAATTTACGTTCTATATATTCACTATTATATGAGCACCTTGTTTTTATTTTATTTATTTATTCTGTGATAATGTTTAACGCCCATTTTTACTGTGTGGCATTACAGATGGTGGACACTGATGATACATGAGATGAAATCATAAATTGGAAAAGGTGTTTTTTTAAAGACGGAATTACTTCAGGCCTGTTGATAAATACCCGGCATTAGCCATTTGTGAGGACTGAGGAAAATCTGGAAAACTCCCTGATTTTATGTTCATGATCGTGCATTAATGACCTTGGTGGGTTCAATTTGTTTAAAATTTTAAAGATATAAACTAATAAATGCACGTTTCTCAATATATGTCTATTATAGCTTATTTTGACATAATAGTAATAACCACAAAGCTATTGTCACACTGGAAATACCATCATGGATGGCCGAGGTCGTTAAGGCGCGGACTCATGAGCGGGAGGTCTGGGTTTCGAATCCCGCTCGCCAGGACCGTTCTCCCTGACTGAGGTTCTTTCCAGGTTTTCTTCAGTCTTCATAAATGGCAAATGTCGGGAATGTTTCCAAACTTTGACCTGGAACGTTTCCTTCCTTAAATAAATACTTTCCCATATATCATTTCATCTCATGTATCAACAGTGTCCACCGCCTGTGGTGTCTCAGTAATAAAAATGGGCGTTAAACACCAATAAAAAAACACACTAGAAATACAGAATGTAGCAAAAGAATATATCAAAACTTTTGAGTTGCTTAGGAAATCAAACCCTGTGCATTATTTATGGAGTAAAATTTATCCATTACTACAGTTTTGTACATGTTTCCAGAATGATTTTCGCTTTTCAATGGCCATTGCCTCTACAGTTTAAGAAATGAGTCCACGAAACTCCAGCGTTACAACTGGCCGTCCTGAGCGTGATCATTCTCATTAAATGTTGTATAATATTACGCAAGATTTAATAAGTATTAAAAAAATGTGAGTTATCATATAGTGTTGTTATTTCAGCTTTCATGCTACCGGGCATCACAAAAGTATTGAAAGAAGGCAAGGATGGTATAAAAACTAATGGACACTTAAATTTTTGTACATCTAACGGAAAATAGAGCGAAAGGCAAAAAAAGAATAGAAATAGAAAAATCTATATATAGAGGGTCAAAAACACCTTTAATTAATAGATTTTATACCGTTAATAAGACCTTACTTACCATCAGTATCCTCAACAAAGCACTGGGAGATAGAGAAAATTTAAAACGTGAAAGAGAACATTTCAAAATCAAGAATGGAAGAAGTGTAATTTAATTTTTTAATTTGTTTTATTTATGGACGCTCTTTAACATCTCAGGTCATCAGCGTCCCATTAAATTCAGAGCGTGAAACGGCCGGCAAATTTTGCTCAGAGGCCTCTTCTTTCAGGCTTGAGGTTCTTTATCGTACCGTAAATGTACGACACTGAACCCATAACTTTACTGGAGATTTTAACGCCCGAAAAAATCCATCGAACCTGCGATCTTGGGTGAGGAGGGAAGTATGAAGTGTGAACAGCTTTCTACCACCGTCATTACCAGGTGTGAATAATTGAACATCATGCAGGGCCGTAGCCCATTCCACTGCAGATATCAAAGTACAACATATTTTATGTCTATCTGGTAACACTATAACAGCAGCATCTTCCGTTCAATTTCTTAAAGACACTTGTCTGATAAAGAAAGCTTAAAAAAACCAACCAACAATAGGTTATATAGCTATATAACCTATCAAAGGTAAACTACATATGCTTAGCTTCCACATCCTGAAACACTGTTAAAAACGACTAAATCAAATTGGTTATCTCCAAAACGAAAAGACAACATAGACAACTTTAGGTTTCGTATTCTGTTGGAAGAAAAGACCGGTAAGAAACTGGATATCCTCCGAACCAGGTTTTCTCTCACACTTATAGAATAAAGAAGAGCTATAAACCACAAATTGATACGTCCTTGGATAAGCTCCTCACAGAAAACGAGGTAATCTGATATCCGATTCCTCAATCAACCCGATTAACGCTTTCATGCAGCGCAACAGTCGCCGATATAGGACTCTCAATAGAAAAAACCTGAAGTGATGCGAAAAATTCTGAAATAAATTAGTTTGTGCTCGGAAGAGTGGATGATCAAATTAGAGATTATACGAGATATTTTTCAAAACTGAGGCGATGTACTGTTTTAAAACAGTAGCAAAATATCCTTCCTATATCAGAATTCAAAAAGGCTCTCAACGCCAATATACAATGACTTTTAAAGTGATAACACCAAGACGTGATTGCCATTTTGTCCTGTTTGTTTGTACGACATTTTGCTTCCCAAATGCTCTTTCAAGGAAAGGCGAGGTAACAGAAATACAGGGAGAATCAAAGGATTTGTGTTTCAATCATCGTCATCATATTCTTTTTTGGCTTAGGCTACTAGCCGGTTTCGTTTTATCGATCCAAAGTTTCGAATTCCAGATACTGTATAATTGAATACTACACTGCAGGCCATTAAAATTGCAACGTCCACCACGTTAAACCGAACTCGAAAATTCGACAGGTGTCTGAATTTGATCAAGGAAGAATTGTGGCATACCGAAAGTGCAAGATGTCATTCTTGTTAGACGAAATCGTACATAGCGAAACGAACACGATCAGTGGATCCAGGTAGGACGAACACACACGTGAAGGATTCAGAGTGCTCCGTCAAACAACTGAACGTGAAGACAATTTGCGCATTGCTATTATGAACACTCACAGTGTGCTGCAATTTTAATGGTCAGCATTGTAGTTTAAAAAGACGATCATCTAGTATTTTATTTATGTTGGTCCCTTATTTTTGTGAGGCTGGTTCTATAATGTTTAACTCTTCTCTAACATCTTGATTTCTAAGCCCATCTTTTCTCGCTCAGCTCTTCACCGCTCTCAAGAATCTCATCTCTGATGTCTGTATTCTTTTTATGTCATTTTACGGTGAGCTCGTGTTTCACTACCATAAAGAAGATATGGTAAAGCTTTAGCATGGTGTCTTTTTCGTTTTATTTTTAAAACTCATTCATATCAACATTTCTTAGAATTCATATACTTTATTTCATTTTCTATATCATTAAGAGATTGTATACTACAGCCTAAATATTTAATATATGACATATGTTCTAATACGCACTATCTATACCTTTGATCAAATATGATTTCGTCCTCCAAATATCAAGAGCTTAACTTTTTGTGTTGAAAAATTTAAGGTTGTATTCTTTACTTAGTAGATGCAATTTAATAACTGACATCTGCAAATCTTGTTCTTTATCTTGGTTCATCCGCGTATGACAATATATTCAAATAAAATTATTACATTGCAGACAAGCCTTGGTAGCTTTTTCCTGGAACTATGATTACATCTATATAGCTCTTATTAATATTACGTTTATATGATATGTGAGAGGAATGCGGTGCTTCGGAGTTTGCTCAGGAAACAACGTTGTCACGTTTCTGCAATCTCTTTCACTGCCTGTTTAGTACAGACAGAGTTTGAGTGTGATAGTGAGAGTAAATAATGTATTCATTGATCCGTTTTTATTAATTAAGGCACCTTCAGATATGCTTAATAAGAGGGGAAATGAAATATTCCTATGCTTACCCTTTGATGTACAAAGTAACAGTCCTGGTAGTGTGTTAGTTTACACGAAAGCAATAACACCAGATACTCGGAACTCGATGGGATGCCACGAGGTTGTTCCACATTTTGCCTGTGTTATTTCACCTGATCCTATCTAAGTCTCCAATCCAAATCTCTGTGGTGCCCCCCCCCCCCTTTTTAATTATATCTTCATAGTTCTATATTTTCAGTAGATTTTTGTGTGCCCCAATGATGATATACACAGTATTTTTCTTAATACTGATTCGCAAAGTTAGGGCATACATAATTAATAAGAACGGAGAAAAATTGCAATTTCAGCACAATATTATATTTAACGGAAAAATGTTATTTACATATTGTCGCGTTAACTTTACATAAGCCATATCACATCAGTGACAATTGCATTACAATTGCGATCTAACCGTTTTGTTTACACGAGTTATTTGTTTCAAAAGTTTAGTGTTTTGTGTTAAAACAATAGGTCATGACTCCAAGTGCTCTTGTCCCTTCATAGGGTGCAGTTATATTTTACAGCTGCAAATGTCACGGATAGCTGGGCGACTCTTGTTCAGCAGTTAGGTATGATTAAGCTTAATTGGCCAATGCGATTGATAAGAACCTTATATAATTGAGTGAATTTATTAACTCGCAGGTATAATGCAATGAGCAATGCATTAATTTCTTTCAGTTTGCTGGTATATATTACAATCTAACTGTTGTATAATTTTCTTTTGAGGTAAGTGATTATATGGACTTGCTAGATTAATTTAAAGGAAAATGACAGACCTTTGTGAAGGAGGGTGCAGACTATTTAAACAGTATTAAAAAGATATCATTAAACTTTTAGAATTTAGGTAAGTACGAATTTCACTGTGATAGAACTCTTTAGGCGAGCAAAAATTACTCCCCAGTGCAGTTTTTAGAACGGCAAAGCTTCACAATTGCTGTCCCCGAAGATGATTATCCAAAAAGATGACAGTCTGATTGACGCAATGTCTGGAGAATAAGATGAGTGTACCAGAGTCTTCCAATCAAAGTGATTTCTTCAATCACCTTAGCTGGATTCGGTTTTGCATTAACATGCAAAAGAATAACACGAGTTTCGAACTTTTCATGGACGAATTCCAGCAGGTTAAGAATTCACAATAATATTAAAGTTTGCCCGGTTGGCAGCAGTTCACCATACACAATCCACCAAACACAGAGCATAATCTTACTTTCGGTTGTTTAGGAATATATTTAAGGGCTATCAATCAGTTATGACGGCGTCTCTTGGAATGTAGTAGATGATTCCCATCTCATCGCGTGTCAACAACGGGCAGCCCATCAAGAAAGGGATTCCTCTGTGGAACCCAGCGACCGAGTTAGTATCTTTTGTCTAACTGATGAAGAAAGGTCGCGTGGTTTCTGCACTGATGTTGAATTGCTGTGTCACCTTCTCGCAAATCTGTCTGATATTCGCTAAAGAGTCTCGTTTTCCTGTACGCTGTTCATCCTCAAGGGTTTCGTTGCCTTCCTGAAAGTTCGCGCATAATGTCTCACAGTCCGTTCATTCATAGCATCAGCATCAAAGGCCTACCATATTTTCAGCGCCGCTGGAGTTGCATTGTGAGCCAGTTAAAATTCATAGAGTATTCAAATCTTATAATCAATCATCTTCGGGGTGCTCATGTTTGACCACGCTGCTCGGAATATTGGCTAACACAAAGAAAAATTACTTAAGCTCACACACAGAATAGGACCTGCTGCTGCAGTTTCGAAGGGCAGCGGGTAAAGCGCAACTCCTCAGTCCCGAACGGCGAAAGAACTTCCAGGAAAACTACGCGAATAATGCAAAATGCAGGGCTTACTGTCACAGGTTGCATGCTGGGCTTAACACAAAAATGTATATAGAACGAATACGTCACATGCTCAAACATGTCTATCTGCATGGAAAACTGGAAACGTCTGGATAAAGCAATATTTGCTTAATGCCATTTGTTGCAGACAATCTGTTTGAAGGAAAGTTGACCAGAAAAATGAAAGACGTTCGTCGTAGGTCCAAAGCAAACTTGGAAATAAACAAGGACATCATATTAAGGAAGAGTGTGTTTGGAAGATCCCATCCTCGTCGAAAGTGGCCGAGATATAATTTGTGCAATCTATTGCAAATGCAAATGAATCTTGCACATGCTTCGATTCCAGTTATTAAATGAAATATGACGCATAAACACCATATGTAAATTTCAGGTCCGCTATGAATTCTAATAGGGTATACTGAAGATAATGGCTTTATAATAGACAAAGAAGATGTTTCTGTTCTCAATGAAAAGGAGGAAATTCTAACCCAAGTGAGCAAAGTCTCAGTTGTTCTGTGCCCCCAATCAAAACAAAAAGAAAAAAATTGCGTGCGAGTTTTGGAATGTCATTAAGGGAATTTCCACAACAAGAGAACTAAAGTTGTGATGATGAGAAGAAACACGGCATTGCAAAACTTTTGAAATCATAAACATTTTCCCATATCAATACTATTTCCTAAACGTGTTACATTGCTACATTAAAGTTTCCCATTTCATTTTTCTGTATACTAAAGATGATTAACATGTAGCCTACAAAGTTAATATTAAGCGTACCATTACTTGTTTTTCTATGAAACGATTCCATGGCGAAAGCGTTCTGTTCTTTCCGCCTGCATTTGTTGCACAGTATAATACAATTTACAATTTTCATTTCTCTCAGCATGGTTCCAGCATTCGGCTTCTTTTGCTGCTGTTACAGACTGAGGAATTCGGCTTTCTCCGCTGCCGTTTAGAACTGCAGCAGCAGGATCACATTGTCTGTGAGGTTATGTTTAACATATAACTCTGGGCAACAATTCGTTCCCACCTTAACTTTCTTTGTTGTGCATTTAATTTATGCCTAGGCTAAAAATTTGAGCATCGCGAAAAAATGTACAGAATTTTCTTGGTCTACTGTATAAATTGTACTGTTATATACAATAAAAATAGACGAATGTGTTATTTTTGGAGGTTTATAAAATGTTGAAACTAACCAACCATCCATTGAAACATTTCATTTTCCATGACACTTTTTTTTAATGATGTTGAGCATTACATGTGCTCTATTTCCCGGAATGGGATAGAACCGGGCTGAAAGGCTTAATTAAACGATTCTACATCACTGCCAAGGCAGTTTTATGAATTAAAATAATTAAATATCCTATATGTATTAATTTTTGGACAGAAAGAGTATTCCTGGATGAGTATAAGTTAAACGTTGGAATAGTGCACGAGTTTTGAATAGTGTCTACTACTTCGAAATAGAAAGCGTTAAGTTGTAATTTACGTCAAAGTAGAATTTAAGTTGTCAAGCTGTCAATTTCTGTGTCCCCTTTTCCGTCATGTGATTTACAACTTTCCGGGTTTGAATGTCAACTTGTGTGAATTATTTGCAAACAGAGAGGGAGTACAGTGTGTTTTTGTTTGCAGCATATCTTTTTAGGGTATTAATAAGAGATAACGGCATTTATGGAATTTGAAAAATTAAGATAATGCTAATAAAGAGAAAATAAAATGCAAAAACACTGACAATTTTCATTTTTGTACACTGCTTGTGGAAGCTATGCAAAATCTATATATATATATATATATATATATATATATATATATATACATTTTAAAATAAATTCATTGCCCTTTTAATTTTTTTCCCTTTTTCTAAAATATTAATTTCTAAAAAAATAAATAAATAAAAAACGCTGCATTTGGTTTATTTACGGACACTCTTTGATATCTCAGGTCATCAGGGTCCAATTTAATGCAGAACGTGAAACGGCCATTAAATTTTGCTCAGAGATCTCTTCTTTCAGACTTGGGTTTCTTTTACATGCCGTAAATCTATGGCACGAAATCCACGGATTTACTTCCCTTCCGAAGGATTTTTAACCCGAAAAAATCCATTGACCCTGGCTGGGATAGAACACGCGATCTTGGGTGTACGAGACAACTACTAGGCCACCAGGGCCGATAGAAACTTGTATAGTTTTCCAAATAAAGTTGATAATTGTATAGGACTGACTGAGTGAATGAAGAGATTTGGATATGTAAATACAAGTTTGCACTTAAGCCACAAGGACTAACTTTGCACTCCTGGATTAGTTAGTACTATAGTAAGCTCTAGCATTTTTTTTTTTTTTTTGTGTGTGTGTGCCAGAGTTTTCCTCTCTGTTAAGAAGTGTATCGTACACTTCAAACAGATGGGCATATGAGTTTTCCGTTACAAGAGTTCCATCGTCCGTAGTGTTCCGGAATAGTCCAGTAATCAATGGAATAGATTTCCCGGTTTCTTTTCTGTTCCTACTCTATAGATGTTTATCCCGGGTGGTATCGGATATTTTAATAAGAATTTCGCCTGTTCTTAACCATGAAAAATTTGTCTTATGTTCCTTCTTGGTACATTAACCTACTGGGATTCTAGCAGTTTTCTTTCTAATGCCGCAGAATTGTTGCAAAGTTTATAGTAAAAGTTTAAAAAAATCGCTAAAGAATACTTTTTTTAAGGTCTGAGAAAAAATATCCCCGTAAACTATTATGTGAAACGCTATACTGCAATTTCAGAATATTTTTATGCACGTAGATAACATTTTACAAAAGAAATAGGTTTTCGGATATATCTTACTATAAAATACTTTCGAGAAAAATGAGGTTAAATATTTGAATGCACGTAGCAATAAAAATCATCTATACCTTTGCCTCGCAGGAATTATTTCTTCACGTTTTCCATGGTATGATTATTTCTTTTAGAAAGAAATATATAATAAAATTTAGAAGAGGTTGGACTTTCTACACACACAAAACTGTATTATCACGGTCATATAAGTGTCCATACAAAAAAAAAAAAAAAAAAACAACACAAATTTGGTTCATAACTATCAACAATATCAAACAAACATAAATATCATAAAATCAATACATCACTATAATGAACAAAGATAATTTGGGCTACCATCTGTCAGTCATTTGCGATTGAATACCATTGCCCATACAAAACGGGTATTAGAAAAAATCTAAGTGGCTTCAACTTTTAAGAAAACTTCTATAAACCTCATAGTATTTTTAAAACCTTTTACAACCCAATCATAAGATTTCAGCATCTTTGCCACATTTAGCTAATTGGTTCCTGGTAAAAATAGAAGTGTTCTAATTAGAAATAAGAAGAAAAACATTAAGACCCCATTAACGGGTCATTTACATTACATACCACTGAATAAGTGGTTATAAGTAGCCCCAGATCTTGGCATTGCTGGTAGGCACTTTCCCTTCTGTCTGAATGACTCACCATTTCGCATGAACATACACACTTGCATATAGGCTGTAAGTGTTGTAGCACTTTTTTTCTTTTTCTTCCTTGTTCTTTTATAGCAACACTCTTGATAAACATTCCTGACGGTACCCGGCTTTATAAAAGCAAGTTCTTGGTGTTATTACTTTGTTATTTTGGACTCTTAATTAGCAAACGTTATAAAATCGAGACTGTGGCACATAAGATGCATTCAGTATAATCCGGTACATAGCAGAATTCATGAAAAATGATTTATATCTTTATTTTACAATTATTTAGAATTATATTTTTGTGAAAGTATTTCATAATAATAATAATAATAATAATAATAATAATAATAATGATGATGATGATGATGATGATAATGACAATAATAATATACTTGATGCCAACAAAGCAAAGGGGGTATGTCAATGTTTTTATCAACAACAGTTAATTCTTTCAACGTTAAATATTGAGACATTCAGAGGCTGTTAACAATGAATGTCATTGCAGAAGAGGGACAGAGGATCCAAATCTCACAATGCTTCTCTTTTGCATAAAGGAAAATTTATAATAAACACATTAATTAGTTTTTGTATACTCCATATACACAGGATGCCAAAACATATATACACTCTTCAAGTCAAAAAAAAAAAAAAATAAATAAATAAACTGTCTTTCTCTAACAACATTGAATTCACACAAACAGAAAATGATGAGCACTAATCATTTCAAACTTTTACAGTTACAACAGCTGCTCAAAATGCCCACTATCGGCGTCGATACATCTCTGAGTACGTTGAAGTAATGATTGAGCAACGTTGGCGAAAGGGTCCTCAGTGATTGCAGCACATGCCGTTTCAATTTCTTCCCGAAGTGCTGTCAGTGTAACTGGTTTTCTACAGTATGCGGCATCCTTAAGAGTTCCCCATAGGTAGAAGTACAACGGAGTTAGATCCAAGAACGCGGTGGAAATTCAATCGGACCTCTTCGTCCTATCCAGTGCCTTGGAAGATTGTCATCAAGGTACGCACATACATTTCGGTGGTAACGTGGTGGTGCACCATCCTGTTGGAAGTAAACTTCCTCATTTCCATAGAGTATATGAATGGCGGGTAAACTGATGTGCCGATCATGTTCAGCTACACTGGACCTGTTACTGATCCTTCAAAAAATAATGGTCCAATTAGATCCCTAGATGACAACCCACTCCAAACATCAATTCCTGGTAAATTAACAGCCTTTTCCAAAATAATATGTATATTGTCTTAGGATGTGCCACAGCGGACCAAACAACTTTCCCTACCAAGACCTCATCCTCTTGCACCATTTTCCGAAGCCATTCACACAGTAATGCATTCTCCGACCAGTCGGTCCTGGTGGTGTAGTGGTTACCATACTTGCCTCCTAACCCAAGATCGCGGGTTCGAACCCGGCCAGGACCGATGGATTTTTTCGGGGCGTAAAAATCCTAAGTATGGCTTCCTTCGGAAGGGTCGTGGGTCCCGTGTCGTACATTTACGCCACGAAAAAGAACCTCAAGCCTGAAAGAGAGGCCTCTGAGCAAAATTTGTCGGCCGTTTCACGCCCTGAGTTGAATGGGACGCTGATGTTAAAGAGCGTCCATAAATAAATCATTCAAAAAAAATTCTCCGACCAGCGTCATCTTCATTTAATGCATGCAAAAGTCTTGGAATAAAAACTTTCAAATTTGCTATTTTAATAATACAGTCTACGCTGGTTCTGCTAATCTCAGTCTCAGTGCACATTGCCTTGTAGATTTCTACGGAGAGTGCTCAAAAAGTTCCAAAACCATAGCTGAGGACACGGGGCTTGTTGCTGTGCGAGGTGTCCCCATATCTTGTGAACATCGCATACGGTACCATGAGTCTCAATTTTGTCTCGAATGTATGCTATTGTTACTCGGTTGGTGGTTCTGTTCTGTACGCACGTCTCTATTGCCTTTGAACTTGAACAACATTCACGGTTTTCCAATACCACTTCAAAATTGCTTTCCGCTGTTCAAACGAATCTCTTGGCTCCATTTTGTTGTAGCAACGCTATCATAATATATGTGAGTCATATCTGTTTACAGAACATTTAATACACATTATTGTTGTTTTTCGGTCCAACTTCGAAATATATTAAATAGATATCTACTGTGAAATTGTGTATACCTTTTTGGCACCCTCGGTATATAAAATGTTATTTCAAAAATGTTCTTATAAATGTGCCGCTCATTTGTTTACAGTTGCTATGTAAAAACTACTTAAGCATTTAACGCGGAGTGATTTTCGTTTCTTCTACAGTAAAGTTATTTAAGTTACTGACCGTCAGAGTGTGACTGCCTACTGGGAGAAACCAGTCGTCAAGGTCGTATAATGTGCAGGTAGCAGCTTATAGTTTGAGGCAATCAACTAGTGGTTGCATGTTACCTTCAGTGTATATTAATGGTATGCTAAGTGTTATTCATTATTTATGCCACTACATAATGGTAATTTTGAAGAGCAGGTTTTTATTAACAATACATAAATAAATAAAATCTGTATAGTCTTGTATCTGGTTTTCTAAACCAGGGCATATATCAACATTTCTATTTATTATTATAAACTATACAATACAATAACCTTTACTTCATCAATTTACAGATTTTCCCAATAACTAGAGTAAAATAATAGTATGAAGAAATAAACAAAACTAAAAATTAATTAAATTAACTAAAATATAAGTGAACTAAACTAGTTGCAAAATCTACAAATTTAACAATTGGAGTCAGTAAGAGTTATAGCTGGTAGGCAGCTATTCTAACCTAATTTATTATATCATTATACTACTGGCCACTGCTTACCAGCGGTATGTACACCCTATTCAGTACTTGTACAGAAATGTCTCTTAAATTTACACTCATAATTTAAACATTACACTTATTGTTTCTCAAATAAACGAATAATTTACGATACATATCTGAAAACTGATTCTTGCAGAGAAGTGGTAGAAGATTTGTAAGACAATATACTTACAGTCATGTTCCAGATAGAGCAACTGTTTGCCAACTTGTTAAAAACTGCAATAGACAGGACTTCCCATTGATAAGACATGTTCTTACTGCAGAGAAGTTAGATGATATAATACACAACTTCACTACGCAGAGACCAGAAATGTTGCCGCTTAGGAACATCGTTTAAACATCTCTTACATCACATGTTATTATTGTTGTTATTGCAGCTTAAATACAGTATAATTCTATAATTTCATTACAAGAATAAACATGAAAATAAAAATATTAACTTTAAACGCGGCCACTTACCTCCAATTTTTCCGTTTGCAGCGGCTGCTGGAAGTACGGCCTGTAACTCAATTAACCTCACTGTAGAAGAAAGATAGTAGTAGTAACGATCGCTTTATTGTACGTTTTAGAATGCATTCAAATAAATACAACTGTCACACATACATGTATATATATATATTTATACTTCGATATATTTGCGCTTTCTTTTAATAATTTTATATATAAAAATGATTAGAACCCTTACTCTTGAGCCCCCCTTCCCTTTACTCATATCCCCTCTCCGACTCCCCCCTCTTCATTACAGTCATTAACCTTCTTTATTGGGTCTTCTCTAGAAATGTTCCCAAATTGTATGAGTATCTCGCATGCACCAACACTTCCCGGCAAATGTTCAAACTTCTATTGGAATTCAGAAATTGCGGTGATAAATGCTCATTTCTTAAAACCTCCGTTTCCCTGCATTCTGCCAAAATATGCCTCCAGGTATCGCTTTCTCCGCACAATGGGCAAATTCTTTCCCCGAGAATATTAACTGTTTTGTTTCCTTTCCAAGCTCCTAGTCTGAATCATGCGATATCATTTCTTTCTTCTGTACCACAGATATCTAAATAATGTCCCTTCCCCCACACCGGATGTATTTGAGCCTGCAGGTTAAGCGATACTTTTTCTACGCATTGAAAAAAAATATTTTGTCTATCTATATCTCGCAAACGTCGTAGGGACCAGTGAGTAGTCAATAATAGTAGAAATGTATGCAATGGGCATTTTTAGAACAGCATCAAAGTGGTTCATACAACTCTTAGGAAAAACACTGAAACTCTTCCTACCATATTAGAGGTATAGCGAAATGCAAATTGTAAACTTGCTCTTTGAAGAAAGCAAAATGTGTTATTTTGTTCATTTTGGAACGTAAATAAATTACTAGGATTAGATCCATAGGAATTTGCCAAAGAGGAGTAACAGCTGCTTGATAGTCTGCAAAGTGATCGGTTTTATAACCGGCAATGAAAAATGGGCATTTTTTTTAATTCTAAAAAGGGAATGCATTAATTAATCATTAAAAATCTGGAATAAATATTATAAAAACACTGGAGATTAGCTATAGTAAACGTTTCACTATTATTTAATGCAGAACGCGGCATAACTTCGAACTAGAGACAGTATCTTGTCAAACATGCCTATAAAATGCACACGTATTAAACAGTGAGTTAAAATAATAGATGCCCAGTTGCCTCACATTTCTTCTCGCACACCTTTGATCAGCACACAATATTAATTTTATTTCATAATGAGTACTAGCCTGCGTTTTAAGGGCTGTTCCAAATAGTGCCCATCTGCAGTTACGCGTTTTAGATACCTTTAATAAAACGTGCATCATTCGTAACAGCTCTCAGTTTCTGTCTTAAATGTCTACTTAGACTTTGTTCTTTTAAATTTCGCTACATTATGAAGGTAATTATTAAAGATTTTATTTTTTTTTTTTTTCCTCTCATCTATTGATACATTTCAAAGACTTGAGTTATACTAATCTGTTAGCGGCAAGCTGAATTATAATAACACGAAGACAGAAATTATGCTTCCTCTCGTTAATAGCAAACTGCGACTGACTGTGCAACAGCGCGGTAAATGTCCGTTGTTACGACTAAAGCCTTCTATTATACAAGTGTGAACACGCTCCATTTGGGGCCTAACCGTCCCTAACTCCCATAAGAGTTAGTTTCAGTCGTTTTACTCGATTGTCATATAGTTAGTTCCTAAAATATTTGGGCTATACTGTTGAATGATGCTTTCTACGTCTGCTCTTGTTCTTCTTTTAGCATTAGAAGACCTAGGTCAGACAGAAAATACGTACTTTTGAGATCTGTACCGCATCCGAACTCAGCGTCCAATGACGGATTATTGGCCGGCAGAGGAAAAGACTGTCGTCGGTTAAAACAGAAATAGTAATATAACGTGGGCCTTAATAATTACATCCTTTTAACACGTGGAACTTAAAATAAGAATTCACTATTTAAATTATTTGTTATAATGCATTTATTATATCAGTATTGATATAAACTGTATACAGTTAACCATTATAAGAACTATAGGGCTTAGAGGGCTTCCTATCAAATCCAATTTAAAACAAAAACTTTATATAGTTATTACTCTGCTCTAAATTGGTCCAATGAGAATGACTTTCACAACCAGAAATCTATATTTTCAGTTGGTGTGTGAAAATAAGGGATAAATAAACTAAATGATATGCCTGAAAATTGAAACTATTCATAATCCAGAGATGTGCGTTTTCTATTTCTTTTCTTCGAATTATGAACTTATATTTAGTTATCTTGTTGTGCTGCATTTTTTAATTATTTTTTCTGAAATATAGGCATTGCAAATGAATTTTATGACTGTGGCAAACTATTTTATGCCAAAAAAATTCAAAACACCCTCACAAATTACATAAATCTGTCTAATTTTTGAAAGCTATGTTAAATGTATTCCAGAATAAGCGCAGAGTATGCTGCAATACAGTAATAATATTGTAAGTATAATGCACTTAGTAATAGTCACTGCTAAATACAAAGAGCCATATTGACAAATATTTTGTTATATTATATAAGTTATTTTGAATGCAGTTTACATGTCAAATTAAATCTTGATTACGACATAACGTAAAGCCTTTCTTTTCTCGAGTTGTACAACTAAATGCATAACACTCAAACATATTGACTAAATTACAATAAAAAATTAAAAATGTTCTCCATATAAGCATATGACAAGACAGTCATCAGGCCCAAAATGGCTGCTGGTGCTGGCGAACCAATCACGAAGCTCGGTTGTCGGCAAATTCCGCCGCAAATCGTGTCCACACATAATAGAGGGCTTTAGTTACGACAGGCGACGAGTGTTGCGCTCAGCGAGCGTTGCGCTGAGCTCCGGACTGAGTAAAAAAAAATTCATTTTAATGTACAGCACTCGAGAATTGAGAATAGTTTCAACATATTAATTAATTAGCATCCATAGGTTTTTGATAGGTATTTACATTTAATACTAACTGCTAAGGCTTTCAAAATGAATGGAGTGAATGAATAAATTATAGCCAATGAGCCTCATCGGTCTCTTGATTTAATGACACTTCCCTTTTCCTAATTGGGAGAAACATGGGGAAGAATGTGACAAGCACAAACAGAAACTGCAACTTTTTTCAGCAAGATATATTAACCAAATAAACCACAAAAGCAGCTTCAAATATTTTAGAAAATAAAATATTTTAATGATTGACAGATGCCACTTTTGAAAAATTATGGACAAATCAAATCATGTTATAAATTACATTAAAGATTTATAAAATTGTACCTAACGTGCAGAAGAAAAACTCTTTAAAATTAAGGAATAAGACAACCTCTATGTCGGAATTAAAACGACGTCTCTTTAAAGCATTAAGCTAAATATTAACTAAAAGACCGGTCTACCATGTGTTATTTAAATCCGGTCATCTAATTTACTGAAGACATAAGTCGGGGAGAAATTTACGTTGGCCTACAGTCTCAAGCCATTATGAGCATCATTTGGAAGTAAAAGAAACAGTAGATAGTAGAGCAAAGTCTGCAAAAAATATTAAATGGCAAATACCATTTCCAGTTATTCTATTCCCACACAAGCGAGCGATTTATAACTAAACGAACTTAAGATAAAGTTCATTACATAATTGTAATGTTTTAAATGAATTAGAATTGTATTGGTCAATTTCCTAAACACATGCCAGAAATGTGTGGAACATGAAAGCAGGAAATCTCCATGGGTGAGTTCATAACCTTTTAAGCGCATTAGACAGAGGTGCCGCGCGGTGTCAAATCCAATTGAATTAGCCCGCAAAGCACAGCAGCGAAGGATCGCAATGACGTTACATTATGCCGATTCTAGATTACTGTTCGCTACGTAGAAACTAAGTGATGCAAACCTCTAGTTTGTCTCAGCGTTCGCCATACCTGCTCCTAGTATTAGTACCACTTGTGTTCAACTGTTCTTGCCATGCCTGTCCACCTCCACTCTGTTTCGGTCATCTGGCCTTGAGCGACTGTTTAACGGCCGATGCAATCATCGCCACCGCGTCGGTCATCAGATAATTTGATGATTCTATATAACCACAATATTAAATATGTCTACTTTTAATACATAATTTTATACGAGCAATGAACGAAATTATTTCTAGAAAGGCCAAGTTACGAGACCAAACAATATAATATTGCAGATCTCAAAATTTTCTATAACACTGACGTTCTTACATTTTAATAACATTATGGTTTCAATTTAACACACTGTTTTCTGAGCTTTAATTGTTTTATATTTTCATATATTTGTACGTTTCAAATACAAATTTTAATTGAAAGATTTAAATGTAATAAAATATTGCTTTTTGACGTTTGTTAAAAGAGCATTAAGAATTGCTTATGTGATTCCTAAATATTAAATGTTACAAATACTTTCCCCAGTGGTTTCTTTGTCTCTACCAGAGCCTGCATTTCTGACAGATTGATTGGTGACACCATCTCTTTACCTTTAGATGATAACAACTTGAAAAGCAATGACATAAAGCCGTATATTGAATAGCCTCACTATATCGATGATAGCCTCAGTTGTGTTACCGTCACGTTTCGGCTCCAGGCTTCTCCTTTGACTTGGACGTGATAATCTGCACGTGCTGGAACCCAACTTGCGACCAGTTCGAGATAAAGCAAATTCACGACCAGGAACAACTAGAGCAAAATAACTTAACCCTAGCATATGAAACATGTCAGCAAGGGGCATGGTTAGTAGTAGAAACACTGCCATCTTTTACCACATCGGAATTGCCACATGTTATATCAACCTTAATTGAAATATAGAGTTGTGTTGAAGCATTTCAATAACTTATAACACATTTTATTAATATGTGACATTTAATAGTGGACCGAAGGAAGAAATGCAGTGACCCGCTGCAAATCCGAAATTAAAGCTCTAGACAGTGGAACGGTTATTATTTTGTGGGTTCCACTATAGGGGGAGATGATGGGTTTGTTCTCAGGGTAAATTTGGACTGTTTTTAACGACTTGAAAGTCGTTAGGGGGGGAAGGAGATTGTTCGCTGTATTAATAAATCCGGCACTGTTTGCACATTTAATTTATTTAATAACTTAGCAGGTTACTTCCTGACGGCTCGTAGCTGACCTCACTACACACTTAGACTAACTTTAGAAAATGATTTACACTGCCCTCAACTGAACTTTAGAAATGATCTAGACTGATTACTTTCGGATGACTCGTATATTTCTTTCGCGTCTCTCGTATGATGTCCTCTGTTTCTCTTGAAGGTCTGAATCTCAATCTGCGAAGGTCTGAATGTGCGAGAGACTATGAAGGTCTGACTTCTGCGAGGGTGAATGTGCCTCTCAATGTGTCTCTACCGAATGCGTGAATTTTTTCTCTGCCTTCTGTACTCTAGTTTTTCTACTACATCGCCATGCCTTTCGCTAAATTAAATTCCCTCGTATTTAATCTATTTTCGTGTTGTACTTTTATCATTGGCTATCCTAAAATTATTATTTATATCTAAGTTCTCCTGATTCGTTAACTTTTATCCGAAGACCATTGGCTAGAATTATTCTTTCCCCCCTGATCTAACGTCTTCCCACGAACTTGAATTTTCCCAGAACAAGCTGTCATAAATTTCGGCCCTTTCCTTACATTCTGATTTCTATTGAAAATCTTTTGCCTTGCTTAGTTTGTAGATTCCTAAATGTTCCCGGAGATAACGCACGTGTTTTCGGCTTTCCTGTAATAAAACATTTTCGTCTCCGTTCTGACATTTTCATTTTCTCTTAAAATATTTTTAAGTCTGACTTTGTTAAATACTGTCCCGTTACGGCCACATGTTTCACTTATTGTCAGCTCCTAAGTATTTCCTGGGTAGAAGGTTCGTGACCTAACAAAAGATAGTTTACTCTTTCTTCAGCCTTGTCTAAGGAGCGGCCAGCGATCGAGTCGTCAGGTATACTCTCTATCTCTCTCTAACATCTTAACTACAAAATGTGTACAAAACCGTTTTGTAAGTTACAAGTTACAAATTATTTCTATTTCTGATACCTATCTCTAAAACATTTCTTATACCTATATATAATAATTATCCTTATCAATCTAATGCCTTTATAAATATAGCTCTGCAGCCTTTAGATATTAAATTAATAAATGCAGCATTATTTCCTGCTTCAACAGATTTAAAGGTCTCAAATTGTCAACACATACAAGTATTTAAGCAATGAGAAATGTGCGGAAAAAATATATAAAGTAAACAGGGGAATGTATAATATATGCATATCCCAAACTTGTTCAATTTTATTTCCATATATGTAAACAAATAATTGCCAAATTATCGGCCAAAAGTCACAAATTATTTAACATTAACTAAGGCGTGTTTGTAAATTCTGAAAAGTCATGTTAAGTCGGAGATTTTATCTCCAATAGTTGAACGCCTGTCATATTTTTTCTTCAATTTGTATTAAATATAATTTTAAATGCACAGGGTGAGTTCTCTTTATTTACACCCAGCTTTTTGTACCCTCGTCTTATAGGTTTTGAAATATCAATGTTTAAAAATGAGACGCTCAAACTTTTAGCGCGCACTTTTAATTTGGTGCACACCCGTGCAATTACGTTGTCAACTTCAAAATAAATAAAAAAAAAATATGTATGATACATTATCTTATATATAAATTCTAAATTAAATTTTCACTAACATGCACAAGTTTAGCGTTTTAGTGTTTTTTGTTTGTTAGCTAACAATGTTTTGATAATACACAATACCATTTTTTTTCTTTCAAAATTTTTGTATTGTCCTCTTTTTTAAACCAATCGCTTCTGAGGTTTTCGAGTTGTTTGCAAAGTATTTTTTTTTTTTTTTAATTTTCCATCTTTGGTTTATAAGCTCCTTTTTCTTCCATTCTCTTTCCTTCTTTTTTCCATCTCTCATATATATATATATATATATATATATATATATATATATATATACAACCACGTAAGATTTGTATATACCAGGGTAGGCCCATAAGTTTCCGGCCCCGCCGAAAAGGATTATCGCCTTCACAAAAGCCTTATCCGGTGTCATACCGTATTTGTTAAGTAAATAATTGCAGCTGTAACATCCGTTCCGCTGTGTTAAGTTGTTCAGATATAGTTGCATAAAGAAGACTATACGTAGAAGATTATGACATGTTCAAAATAGAGTTTAGAGCTGTTACTAAGTTCTTCACGAAAGAAGGATTTGCTCCAAATAAAATTAAACAGCACTAGGACGGTGCATATGTGCCAGTATCCCTCTCATATTCTACCATAAAAGAATGGGCCATACTTTTTTGAATTGGTCGAGAAAGCATTGAAGATGAAGAGCGTGCAGGTCGGTCCTTGGAGGTGCTCAATCCTGCACTTGTGGAAGGAGAAATTATGGAAACAACAATCCTTCGAATTATTCATGAACATTTAAACATGAATAAGGTTAGTGCAAGATGGGTGTCTGGACTTCTTTCCTCAGTCCAAAAGCAGCATCGAGTCATTTTTTTTTTTTTTTTTTTTATTTCTGCCGTGGAAACGAGAGAGAAGTTCTGCAAACCATTGTTACAGGAGATGAAACTATGGTCCTCTACTATGATCCCTTGTCCAAAAGAGAAACAATGGAGTGGCAGGCGTAAACCTGGCGAAGCACCGCTCTAAAGACCAAGGTCACTCAATCAACCAAGAAGGACATGACTACAATCTTTTGGGACTGTGAAGAGGTACTCTTCATTGATTTCAAGGAGAGGAACACCACAGTAAATGGGGAGTACTATGCTGGCCTACTGCACAGACTACGTGCTTCCATTAAAGAAAAAAGGCGAAGAAAGCTGAGTGGGGGTGTGCGCCTTCTTCGCGACAACGCGCGTGCACACAGCTCTTGTTGCAAAGGAAGCTTTGAAGAAATGTGGCTTCATGGAGATCGACCATCCACTCTACAACCCAGATCTAGTTCCCAATCGACTATCTTTTCTTCTCAAAACTCAAAAAGGAAGGAAATTTTAGTGTGATAAAGAAGTGACGAATGCTGTTTATGCCCATTTTGAGACAAGACTTCTACTATTTGAGAGGGGGGGGGGTAAATTGAAATGTTAATTCAAAGATGTGGGAAGTGTATAACAATACAGAGTAGCTATATTGAAATATTGTTTTTATCTTTATATACCTAGAAAATGGTTAGGCCAGAAACTTATGAGCCTGTTCTCGTATGTGTATGTATCTATGAAGTTTTACTGTGACGTATTTTCATCAAAGAAAGGCAGAATATATGAAGAAAAATGCGACAAATATTTATATTTTATGCTTATATTATATGGGATGTTATATACACAGCGTTTTAAGAAACTGTCATTTTTATGCTTTTCATACAATGGTCGTACTTCCCATAATTTCTGAATGAACTTCAGTGACCTTTTTCTTATGAAAAAATTTTATTTTAATGTAATATCTCCTCAAGTATTACATCAATGTCCATATAAAACCACTTCTACAAAGAACTTATTTCACTTGAAACCCATACGTCTAACCCATACCCAAACTTAAAAAGAACAATGCAACAAGCCCTTCTTAGCAAGATCTCATCGTATCGGGAATCAAGCCAAATTCTCTCATCTATGGTATCACTGAATTACGTAC
This sequence comes from Metallyticus violacea, assembly GCA_030762175.1. Classification (NCBI taxonomy): domain Eukaryota; kingdom Metazoa; phylum Arthropoda; class Insecta; order Mantodea; family Metallyticidae; genus Metallyticus; species Metallyticus violacea. The sequence goes on from CM060831.1 coordinate 111,282,300, forward strand.
CGCACACAGACGACAGGACGTTTCTTTTAGGTTCTAAAATTGTTTTAGACTATTTTACTTTATAATTAATGCAGTCTATATTAATTTTGTTTTCATACGTAAAAATTGTATTTTTAATAACAGTAGCACATGGAATAAAACCATAAATTGGTTTAAAATTAAAATAACACAAAGTACTAAAGAACTTAGGTTATTTACTTGCTCTTGCTCTGCATTTATTGGAATTTTATTCCTTACATATTTTTGTGTTTACATATATTTCTCATTAAAATTAACTGAACATGCAAAAATTGCTTCAAAACTGTTTAAACAGTTTTAATGAGAATTTATAGACATTTGTACACATTTTTTTTAGGGGGATAAACAGCTAATTAGTGAAAAGTTGTGTAAATGTGAATATTCACAGTTGTACCCTCTTAAGTGCAAATAATATCATCCTGTTCTTTATAAAATAGCTAAATAGTGCAAAATTAAATTTGCTCAGTTAAAACTATTTGTGCATAATATAAACTTCAGGTCGCTACGAATAAAGCAGTAAATAATTAAACATAAAAAATTAATCTATTGATTAAAATAAACTCACGAACTGAATGTGTTGTAATTGTAACGTCTTTAATTTTTCCTTTTCCCCATGCCATTATTTACTTTTTTTTATTGGTGTTAACGCCCGTTTTTGCTACAGAGGCACCATAGGTGGTGAACGCTGATGATACCTGAGATGAAATGATATATTGGGATAGGATTTTTTAAGGAAGGAAACGTTCCAGTCCTAAGTTTACCTCCCCGGCATTTGCCATTTATGAGGACTGAGGAAAACCTGGAAATAACCTCAGTCAGGGAGGATGGCCTGGTGGGATTCGGACTCCAGTCCTGGCGTTCACGAGTCCGCGCCTTAACGACCTCGGTCACCCTTGGCGGTATCCTTATTTACTGTTTATTATTTCTTGTATACAGGTACATGCTTATGAGTTATATAAATTTGGCACCCTCGGTATTTTTACAGATAGGGTGAAATCGGCAAAGCATCTAAGGGGCATATTCCAACATGGTATACACAGTGACTTGCGCGTACGTGCCATAGGATTGCTGAGGAAGCGAAGACACAACTTCCTGACGTCGTAGATTTGTAACTAATGTTAAACGATATTTCTTTTGGCTCCAAATCGTCTTTCCGAATTCAAACAACACCATCTTCTGTTGATAACACGACTTATTTATACTATTAGCAGAAATATTATTATTTTACTTCATTGTGTAATTTCTTCTCAATAAACTTTACTGCTTCAGTCATCGAATAGTCATCTCCATGGTCGTTAAGGCGCGGATTCATGAACGGGATGTCTGGGGTTCGAATCCCGTTAGGACCACCCTCCCTGAGATTTTTTCCAGGTTCTTCTCAATCTCATTAATGGCAAATGCCAGGAATGTACCCTAAACTTAGGCCTGGAACACTCCCTTAAAAATATCCTTTCCCAGTTTATCCATTCATCTTATGTATCATCAGTGTCACCGCCTGTGATGCCTCAGTGGTTAAAACGGGTGTTAGGCACTATTTAAAAAAAAGAGTAACCCGCTGCTATTAAACCTCCACTATTACCACCACTGTGTGGCAGGCGTATCCTGCAGTTCTGTTTGTAAACACATTGCTAACTCTTAGTAACGCTTTTTCTGAAATATAGTAACATCTACTGTTTTGTTACACAATAAACGTAGGAAGGACTGCTCATTCATATATCTAGAAATTGTTACTGTTTATATTAAAACAAACCAGTTTATAGAGAACTATAGTAAACTTTCCGGTCTAATTTTGTACATTTTAATATAAACTTTGGAAATTTGTGAAATGTCTTTCTATAGCCCTAGAATTGTATTATTTTAGGTTTCCGAGCTAGAAATTTCACTTCAAAAGACGATTGTTTTACTACAATAAGTTGTATCGATATTATAAAATCGCTATTTTAACTCCCGTCAAGAAAACAGTAAGTAATTTTTCTTGAAAATTTTAATTTTGGCGACTATAGAAGAGGGAGCTATATATTAAATATTTTGTGGAAAGTTAAAAGGTAAATCTGATAATGGCTCAAATTAATAATTAATATCTTATTAAAATAAGAAGCAAAGGATTATTAATAACATATCTTAGTAAGAAATTATTAATCCAAGTAAGAACCTTAAGTTGAAATTCGGAAGAAATAAAAGCACAACAAGGTTAAAAGTAAAAGCGTGAAAAATTCCTGATTTCTAAACGTTTACATAAAAGTTACAGTAGTGATTCTGGCTCTTAACTTCGGCTACTGGTTTTAATACGCGCGCGTGTGTGTGAATTAGGTAGGGCAGAAACAAGGCACGTGCCTCTTAGAGATTAATTATTTCAGCTTTCCCGAAAGAGTTTTCGTATTTCCTAGAAACAGTTTCAAATACTTTGGGACCGCTTCCAGATTTCTTGGAATTGATATCCCTCCGCTCAACTCCTCCGTGCTTCACGATGTTTTATAAATGATCCAGAAGGCCATGGTTTTTGTTTTGCTTTCCTTCCCGGGAACTTGCGTGATCTAGCGGTGGAAGAACGGCAGGAAAAACTGAATCTACCCCTCGATCTGAACCAGTCGGAATATTTATGATTCCCATTTCCTTGATCTGTAGTTTTACATCGGAAGCGCTTCATCTGGACGTTGAGGGAACGCATTTAGGTGGTAAATTATCCTTTCTATCATAAACTGCTATTACCAGACTGCGCAGGAATGCCTTTCAGTGGCGTTTCGCCCTTTTGTGAACTGTTTCTCTTCCCCAACTTTAATTGTCATGCTGGATAAGAATTAATTGTTACTAAATATTTCGATAATATGTTCTGGTAAAGTAACCACTATAACAATAGTTTCTGAATCTTATGAATATTTTTCTTAAACAAAAGAATAAAATATATTACCAAAGAGTGTGTTAATAACAATAAATATAATAATACAGCAATTTTTTTATCAAAACCGGTAATCAAAATGGTTTCTTCTTCTGCATTAAATCTTTGATCCTACGACATGTGGTGCTAAAAATATTGTAGCATTAGGTAATAGCTTTTATATTCTCCCCCACACTATAATCAATATACGAGGGAGGTCCATATGTTTCCGGCTTCGTCGATAAGGATTATCGCCTTCACGAAATCTTTATCTGGTGTCACACCTTATCAGTTAAGTAAATAATTGCAGGTGTAATTTCCGCTCCGTTGTGTTCAGTTGTTCAGATATAGTTGCATAAAGAAGGCTGTGTGTAGAAGATTGTAACATGTTCAAAATGGAGTATCGAAATGTAATTAAGTTCTTCACAAAAAAAGAACTTGCTCCAAATGAAATCAAACAGCGATTAGATCGACTCTTAGAGCTGCTCACTCCTGAAAACATCGCTCTTATGGAAGGAGAAATTATGGAAGATCGGCGGCTCAAAGTTATAGAAATAGCAGCAAGGTTGGGCCTTTCTAAAACAACAGTCCTTCGAATTATTCATGAACATTTAAACAAGAATAAGGTTAGTGCAAGATGGGTACCTAGACTTCTTTCCTCAGTCCAAAAGCAGCAACGAGTCTTCTTTCTTTCTTTCTTTCTTTCTTTCTTTCTTTCTTTTTTTTGAGCTCTGCCTACAAGAGAGAAGTTCTGCAAACCATTGTCACAAGAGATGAAATGATGATCAAAAGTGAAATTAAATTTGACCAACCCGCGTGGCTGACATCGTAAGGGCACGGACTCATAAACATGAGGTATTATGTTCGATTCCTGCCAGGACAGTCCCTCCAGGTTTTTGTATGCCTCATAAATGAACAACTTCAAGGATGTACCCGGAACTTAGGTCTAAGACGCTTCTTCCTTTAAAAAAATACTTTTTATTTCATACCATACGTCACCAGTCTCAGCAGTAAAAACGGGCGTTAAACACTATTCAAAATGAGATAATATAAAATGTTTATTGGCTGAGAATTTTGATATAAATGGAAGAAACTGATCAGGAAAGTAAAAGAGTGTAGATCCAAATTTTAACAATACAGGGGATACATCAGAATATTTGAATGAGAAAGAGCTCTAGTGAAGAAGGAAAACAAATTAGACATAGAGCGTAATAACATCAACACAGACATGCCTCAAGTTCTCCCAACAAACGCAATATTCATAAGTAAGCATTCGGGAAAATACTAAATAAATTAAACAGCTTTAGTAATATTCATGAATAACTTTCTTTAATTGTGCTTAACGCCCGTTTTAACTAGTAGCAACACAGGCAGTGGACATTGATAATACATGAAATTAAATGGTAAACTGGGAAAGGGTTTTATTTTTAAAGGAAAGAAGCATTCCAGGCCTAAGTTTAGGGTACCTCCTCGGCATTTGCCATTTATGAGGATTGAGGAAATCCTGGAAAAACTCTCAGCATGGAGGTCGGATCGGTACTGCTAGGAATCGAATCCCAGACCTCACGAGTCTACGCCTTAACGACTGTGGCGGTATCCATCCATTATTAAGAAACGGTATGAGCATTATAAACGCATGCACAATGTCACGGCTATATGGTTTATTTACCTGAGTTAGACATGATGCTTAGACAAGTTTTTACTTTCGAAGTCAACTGGAATGGAAAACCCTAGGTATGGCCGTAGAAAGGTAACTTTTCAATATGGGAGAAGAGAAATAGTTTACAGTTTCTAACAGCGGCAAAATTAGTAAAATGTATGAGCAATAATAATGCATATACGTATAAACATTTTAGTTCTGAATAACAACAAAATTGCACTAAAGCACAAATCAGCTTTAAAGATGAAAATTGTAAAGTCGTAGCTCAACAATACGCAATTTAGATTGTTGTTTTATCTTATTATTTATTCTACCAGGGTAGGTCATAAGTTTCCGGCCTAACCATTTTTTAGATATGATAAAGAAAGCAATTTATATTTCACTTTTCAATGTAGTTACCATTTATTCCATTCCATTTCTCACATCTTTGAATTAACATTTCAATCCCCCCCCCCCGAGTAGTCAAAAGTCTCGTCTGCAAAATGGGCATAAACAACATCCATCACTTTTTCGTCACACTTAAATTTCCTTCCTCGAAAGTCCTTTTTGAGTTTTGAGAAGAGAAAATAGTCACTGGGAGCTAGGTACGGGCTGTGGGGTAGATAGTCTATCTCCTTGAAGTCATATTTCTTCACAGTTTCCTTTGCAACAAGAGGTGTGCACACGTTGTCGGAAGGAGCACACCACCACTCAGCTTTCCTCGCCTTTTCTCTTTGATGGAAGCATGTAGTCTGTGCATTAGGCCATCATAGTACTCTCCATTCACTGTGGTGTTCCTCTCCTTGAAATCAATGAAGAGTATTCCTTCACAGTGCCAGAAGTTTGTGGCCATGATGTTCTTGGTTGACTGAGTGACCTTGACCTTTAGAGGCGGTGCTTCGCTAGGTTTACGCCACTCTGATTCTCTTTTGGACAAGAAATCATAGTAATGGACCTTAGTTTCATGTCCTGTAACAATGGTTTGCAGAACTTCTCTCTCTCGTGTCACGGCAGAGCTCCAAAAATGCCCGACAACAGATGACTCGTTGCTGCTTTTGGACTGAGAAGTAGGCGCCCATCCTGCACTAACCTTATTCATGTTTAAATGTTTATGAATATTTCGAAGGACCGTTGTTTTAGAAAGGCCCAACCTTGATGCTATTTCTGTAACTTTGAGCCGCGAGTCTTCCTAATTTTTTCTTCCACAAGAGTGAGCGATGTTTTCAGGAGTGAGCACTTCAAGGGCCGACCTGCACGCTCTTCGTCTTCAATGCTTTCTTGACCCATTCGAAAAAGTTTGGCCCATTCTTTTACAGTAGAATATGAGGGGATGCTTCCCCATATACACCGTCCAATCGCTGTTTAATTTCGTTTGGAGTAAGTCCTTCTTTTGTGAAGAACTTAATAACAGCTCGTTTGTCTTAATGTTCTACACATAGCCTTCTTTATGCCACCATGTCTGAAAAACTGAACATAGTAGAGCGGAAGTTACAGCTGCAATTATTTACTTTATAGATAAGATATAATACCAGATAAGGCTTGTCAAGGTGATAATTCGTGCGAGGCGGGAAACTTATGGACGTACCCTTATATGTCGCTTAACTTACATTGGTAGTCATATCGCGACTATATGTTAATTACAGAATTTGCAATTTTATCTGGTAGATGCTTATCATTATATTATATTTACAGAAATTTTAAATGTTGCATTATATTTCGTGATGTAAATTTATTGATTTTATGAATTTAAACGGAGTTTACTGTCAGATGGATGGATGAGGACATCTTGAAGGTCTGGTAAATTATATTGTGCTCTCTGAAGTTGATACTGTGGACATTCTGAAAGTATGTGTCTTACAGATATAACAGATTTTGGATTCAGGAGGAGTTATTTTATTCAGTAAATGCGAGTGTGTTAGTTTAGCGTGCTCAAACCGAAGTGCAATAATGGTGACTTGGTCCTTACGATTCAATTTCTGCAGTGGGCATGATGTTCTTAAATTCTATTTTATTTTGCGTAGTTTGCTAGGGTGTTGTATCTAGGTTGTTTGTCATAAATTATAAATGCCTCTGGTTATGAATTTTGAGGCATCTTGGTGTAGTATTGATATTTGTTTGTTTAGGGGTAGTTTTGTAACTTCCTTTGCTGTATGTTCGTTTCCTGAAATGTGCTGATGTGAGGGTATTCACATTATAATTATTTTCTTCTCTTGTTCCATCAGAAGTGTAGACTGTTCGTGAATTTTTTGATTAATTCGTGTGTAGGGAAGATGTCTTGAATAGCTTGTATACCGGATTTAGATTCAGAGTGAATTAGAAAAGATTTATTTTTATCTGTTGTTAAAACATATTGTGATGCTTTATTAATAGCATATAGCTCACATGTAAATACGGAGTATATAGATGGTAATGTGGCATCGTGTGATCTGGGTAAACCACAGCACATCCACAACCGTTTTCATCCATTGGTGTTTATGTACAGATAATTTGGATATTGATGCTATCGTTTTATTATTATTATTATTATTATTATTATTATTATTATTATTATTATTATCACCGTCATCATCATTATTAAATGTTGGTATATGAGATTATGTAGGATTTTTAATAAAATATGGAATTTCCATATTAATTTCTGGTAGCATAATTTTCCAAGGAGGAATATCAATGTTTTGATTAAGTCCAGAAACGTTGGGGATGTTTATTTCTTGGAGGTACTGTTTCAGTCTTAGTGAAAATGCATTTGGCGCTTGTTTTGGGCATTTTCTTTCAAAAAATATAAGTGTATGTATCAGAACTATGCAAGGCTGCAACTTTAACAGCATACGAGATACTCAACTGTTTTCTTCGTATTTCAAAGGGGGGCTCATTTGTTTCAATCTGTAAACTAGTGATCGGGTTGGTTCGAAATGCTCCAAAACAATTCGGAGTGCTGAAAAATGAACTTCATTGAACCTATTTAGTATTGGTGGTTTCGCAGTTTCTTGTAATATAATGTACGGCGAATAAGTACGCAGTAAGGTCTTAAGTCCGCTCTCCAATTCTTTGCTGCAAGTGTTTTCTGGGTGGCGATTCGTCTTTTGCAATCTTCTTTGAGAGCAGTTATTTGGGGAGCCCATGTTGCTTCCTACCGAATATGGGTCCTTATAGTTTCATTGTATTTGCCATTGGTAACATTTTACCATTTAAATAAATGGCTGGCTGATTATGCAACTTCTTTTGCTTCGAAAATAATTTACATTTATTTTTAGAAAATGAAAACTTAAATCCAGTTTCCTTTATCCAGTATTTTAATTCTTGTAAAGAGCACTGAATGATATCTTGTCTGTTAAGAAACTTTTGTCTTTACAAAATCGGTAAGATCATCTGGGAAATGATAAAATTTAACTGGTGCTTTTATGTATAAGGCCATTCTATTAACAGCTATCAAAAAGAGAGTAACACTAAGAGCAGATTCTTGGGGAACTCCATTTTTATTTTTATTTTTATTTTTTTTTTATATTTTATTATTTACACATGGTTGTGTTGTTCGGTTTTGTAGAAAATTGTAAATAAATTAAATCATGTTTCCTGTAATGTTGCGTTCCAGTGTTTTAATGATATCACTTCGCCAAACAATATCATATGCTTTTAGAATGTTCATAATTTAAACTTACTGCAAGATGATGTTGCTTGATAAGAAAGGCGCTTAGTATTTCAGTTTGTAATGTGATCAGGGTGTCGTTCGTGGAATTACACTGTCTGAATCCATTTTGTTCTATAGTGAAGAAGTTTTCTTTTCAAGAATCAATCTTAGACGTTTGTTTATGCTTTTTTTTTTCAAGTAGCTTGCACATTGTACAAATTAAAGCAATAGATCGGTTTTTCTCTGGTACATTCCAGTCAGTATCATTGATTGGGAATACTTGGTCACACCAGATGTGATTCAATATTTCACAGAGATATAATATTCCATCAGTAGGGAGTTGTTTTAAGAATTCATATGGGATATTATATGGTCCATTAGATAGTTATAAAACACTTAAAACATTAAACTTGAAGCTTTGAAACGTTAACTCTTTGAAGTTCTGAAATTTTGAAGCTTTAAATCTTTGTTGTGTTTACTATGCAATAATTAATAAACTTCCTGGAAATTAAGTATGGAGCAGCATTAAAGAAGGCGAGGGCGTAAGTTGGATATCAAAATATGATTATAGCCCCACGTTGGGATGCCATATGGGGCCGAAGTTGGGGGGTGGCGTGGGCGTATGTTTGATATAAAAGTGGTCCATGCTAATTGGCGTCAGGTGGGAGCAGGGTTTTTTATATAGTGGATTTCGATTTGGTGTGTAAGGTGGATGCGGTTTTGTTGTTAACTTCTGGCCATGGTCTCGATGTTTCCCCGGCTGCTCGCTGTGGCTTCTGCTCCAATTCGGTTGGGTTCGATCTCAGGGTACTCTGGAGTGTTTTGTGGATCAGTTTAGATCCACGGGAACGAGAAATATATTACCCAAAAGATACATCAGGTTGACTTGTTCCAAATATTTTATTCACATATAAAAATACTGGGGGCTACTTCCTGACTACTCGTCGCTGACGTATTACTCACTGCTAGGTAACTATTTTTCTCAGGACTTCCTACGAACTATCTCTCACCACTCACTGCTGAAAATCTCTCACTGTTAACTCCTAACTGCCCAATACTCATAAATAGAACAGTTCAGAATAATAATCAAGAATAACCTAGAATACCCAACTTCTGATCCTGTACTCCAGTTTTCTATAACATCGCCACGCCTCTTCCTAAATTAAATCCCCTCGTTTATTATCCTATTCCCGAGTTATGTGTTCACCATTGGCTATCTTAAAATATTTATTGTATCGCTAAGTTATTCTCATTCGTTGATTTTAATTCGATGCCCATTAGCTAAAATTATTTCTCCCCTTCTGATCTACAATATCTTTCCACAAGCCTGGATTTTCCAAGAGCAGCCTGTCATACATTTCGGCACTTTTCTTACATGTTGATTTCTAAAGTAACGTCTTTTTCCTCCCTTGTCAAATGTTCTCAGAGATAATGCACGTAATTTCCCCATTTACTTTAGCAAATTTGTGCTTGTATAGGTGGCATATTACTTTGTACCCCCTTCTTGCCTGTAATAAATTTTTTTGTCTCCGTTCTGACATTTTCATATCCTTTCAAAATGATTGCTATATCTTATTTTGTTCAAATACTGTCCCGTTACGGCCATGTGCTTTTCTTACTGCGGACTTCTTCTAAGTATTCACATGGGCAGAAATTTTCGTGACCTGACAAAGGAATCTTTTACCCTTTTGTATTTCACACTAAGGAAGGGTCAGCTGACGAACTGTCAGCCAGGTACATATCTCTGTCTCTTTCTCACATCTTTTATCTAAATGTATACAAAGCCCTTTTGTAAATTACAGTTACATGCCAAATGACATATATATAGTACAAGTCTTAAATTATAGCAATCGCTGTAAAACCTATGTCTAAATTATTTCATTCTAGCATATACATAATAAATATCCTTATCCGATCAATACTTTATAAATATAACTCTGCACCCTCAAGTTATTAATTTAATAAAGGTAGCCTTATTTTCGGCTGCAGGTATTAAGAATATTTTAAAATCGACGGCGGCGGAAGCAGTAATGTTGACGTGTACCATTTGTTTCCTGCATTTTCAAAGGAAATATAGTGCAAACAAAAGAACGTGCACAAGACATTTATATTTGTTATTCAATCTTTGCACTATTTTCCTTCCTTTTCTTTGTTTTTTTAATAATTTAAAATTCCTTGATGATGAACATACATATTGACCCAATTTTGATTGTGTGTGTGTGTGTGTGTGTGTGTGTAATGTACACACACTTAAGCAAAGAAAAAACTGTGTTAACAAAACAAAACTGAATTCACACAAACAGAAAATGATGAGCACTAATCATCGTCGATACACTTCTGACTGCGTTGAATTATTGATTGAGCAACGTTTGAGAAAGTGTCCTTAGCGATTGCAGCGCATCCCATTTCAATTTCTTACAGAAGTGCTGCCAGTGCAGCTGAGTTTCTACGGTATACAACATCCTTAAGAATTCCCCATAGGTAGAAGTCCAACGGAGTTAGATCCAGAGAACGCGGTGGAAACTCAATCGGACCTTTTCGTCCTATCCAATGCCTTGGAAGGTTGTTATCAAGGGACGCACGTACATCTCGGTGGTAATGTGGTGGTGCAGCTCCATTTTGTTGTAGCAACGCAATCGGAATATGAGTCACATCTGTTTACAGAACATCATACGATAATCTTGGCCTCATTTGTTCATTGTTGATTTACCTGCCACGTAGCAACGCTATCATAATGTATGTGAGTCACATTTGTTTACAGAACATCATACTACACATTACTGTTGTTTTTCTGCCCAACTTTGAAATATATTAAATAGATATCTGCTGTGAAAGTGTGTATACATATTTTGGCACCCTCGATATTTGTATATTCTGAGATTTCACAGCAGTAAGCAGGTAGCTAAACTATTTTAAAAGGTGGCTGCCTCAAGGAAGAAAAATATCATCTTAAAAGTTCTAATTGCGTAAGTCACATTACGTTAACAACTTCCAAAACTCATTCAAGACGGATTACTAACGAGTCTGGCTTTCCGCTACTCCCCTTCTAATCTGGCTACATATCTCCTTAATAAAAACACCAAGCTACTACACTTTCAAAACTGCAACCATTAAAATGAATACTTAACAGAAATCTTACTGAAAGAAATGGGGCCAGACACACAAACTCAGACGTAACAAAAGCAATTCAAACAGCAATATATGTGACAAATGTCCCTAAAATGCTCGAGTTCTAATGAAAACAGAATGTAGAGGATGGTACTCAGCGAACGGATTGGACAAAAAAGCGATAACGTGTACTAAGCGTGGGATTTCTACCATAAAAAATTGAAACGTTTAAGAAATTTTCATCTACTACTTTACACCTTCTAATCTCTTTAAAAAAACATTTATTGGTTATTAATTACTGTATTAGAAATCAAAATTTCTACTTCATTTAAATTGAAAATATAATACTGCAATTAGGAACCTATACGTCTGCAGCAATAATATGAATCCTTACATTGTTAGCAAGTAAAGCAGGGACGCCAAGTCGACACGTCAACTGCACTTTTGCTACTGGAGCCTAAGTTTTGGCTGAAGTAGCTTCACGAAAATAATCAACCGATAGATTAAAGATAACAAATTAATTATCTCTACAAGGAACAATAGATATGTATGTATGTATATATATATGTGTGTGTGTGTGTGTGTGTGTGTGTGTGTGTGTGTGTGTGTGTGTGTGTGTGTGAATCCCTGCATATTGTGAGCATTTTCACGTGTTATAATATATACACGTTACAATTTTAATAATTCTTTATATTATCCCGCGTATATAGACGGGTGAGACAAGTAAACAGTCTATCAATAGCCGCTGTGCGCAACGCAGTAGATCCTCAGTTGTTTCTGAAAAGCAGCGCATTTGGTGGAACATTTGAGTACTAATTCCAGCATCACATGTAGTCGAAATTACATTTATTTGGTTGTATTTTAATGGTTGTATATTATTATTATTATTATTATTATTATTATTGTTATTATTATTATTATTATTATTATTATTATTATTATTATTATTATTATTATTATTTGTGCTTTATGTTAACGCTGCGCTAGATGAAACTCAAAAAGAAGCCTGGATGACTATTCAAAGCTGTCTCCATCATTATATAAATATATTATTTTCATTGTTTTTTTTTTTCCTTTCTTAAAATGAAACTGGTTATTTATATCGCTGTATGTGCATTTTATTTATATAACATTTACTTGTACGGGTTAGAATATTAGATGTTTTCATTAGGAAACCGAGGTCAATAACAACTATCAAATCGAAGGTTGGCTTTTTTTTTTTTTTTTTGTATAATGTTTAACGCCCGTTTTTACTGCTGAGGCATCACAGGCGGTGACAGTGATGATACATGAGATGAAATGATCAATTGGGAAAGGATATTTTGTTTTAGGAAGGAAACGTTCCAGGCCTAAGTTTAGGATACTTCCCCGGCATTTGCCAGTTATGAGGACTGAGGAAAACCTGGAAAAAATCTCAGTCAGGGAGGACGGTCCTGGCGGATTCGAACCCCAGACCTCACGATTCCGCGCCTTAACGACCTTGGCCACCCATGGCGGTAAGTTTGGCGTGGTCCTTGCTAGATCCTAAAGTTTTAGCCTGGCTCATCCCCCCCCCCCCCGGTTAACATTTATCTCCAGTTGAAATCTTACTAGTTTTGTTTTTCTTAAAGCAAAAGCAAAGAGGGTGCATACTAATATTCTGTCTGAAATGATTTTAAATTCTCTTGATTGTTTTCTGCAACAATATTGACTGTTTATGTTGGACAGGCTCCATTCTTTTCGAATATTCATGCTTGCGCAGACCAAAGCATTTGTTCATATATAGTATTTTAATTAGGTTTTCAAGACACCCATGGTCCAGAGGTGCACAAGACTTTGAATTACATGTTTTAGAAAGACAAATTGAAGCGGTGCTTGGAATTATAAGGTTTACAATCTGCAACCCAAATACGTGATTAGACATTGTTGGCCAAATAGGATTGATATATTAAAGGTGACTTACATAACAGAGTGGCAAGAGGTCGTAATAGGCCACTAGGGATGATAATGCGTGTAGGATACTTCTCCAACTTGGAGTTCTGGAGTTTATAACTCTTTCATCATCTAAATTCTTCTTTAAATGAGAAATATGCTTTTATATGGATATATGTCATTTCTTAAAGTTGTTGGACAGCTCCGCTTAGGAAGAAAAGTTTGACTTGACGTTACAGACAGGGCTGAAAATGCTCCTAGCGCCCGAGCTGTTAGCCAGAAGTGAACGACAGCGGAGAGAGCCGAAGGTGGTGTGGCACAGTTGTTAGCTAGTTAATAACATTCAAAATCAAAGGAACAATAGCTCAGGCGGTGAGAGCGTCATGCTTTATTTGTGCAGAGAGGGTCTTGGGTTCGAATACTTCCAACCCGTACTTTTTTTTCCTGGCGGAGTTAAAGGAGATTTGCTACAATTACATTGATTTACCTCGCTAAACCACTGGATTCACTGATTTCTAGAATTTGCCTAAGGTTATATTAGGTTAGTGTGTATATATATATACCCACACAAACACACACACATACTAATTCATATATTTGAATTAGTTGCGAATTGGAATAAGAGCACAATACTTCACCCGTCTAACAATGTCCTCATTAAAGGGATTTACCCGTCCCTATTCATTTATATTTACAAAGTACAGCGCATGTGGATAAATTCCGCCCTCTCTGGTGTCGCTCACTTCTGGCTAGCCGCTCGGGTGTTAGGAGCATTTTCAGCTCTGTGTGTAACATCAAGTTCATGTTTACAAACAAGTACAGATGTTCTAGTAGGACTGATCGTACCCTAATCACTCGTACACAATGCTGTAGAACGCACATTCTGTTAATTGGCAAATTAGTGATAATTAGAACCAGTATACAGTAAGTCGTTCACTTTGCTTCTTTTTGTTTAACTCTGTAAGATGCCGAATGAAAATGTAAGAGGCTGATACTCAAATTTCAGATGCTACACAACCTGTGATATGCAAACACTATAACAAGGGGACGAGTAATTATTTATTTATTAAGAAACCATTCTAAAGGGAAATAATATGCACATGACTAATACGCAAACGTTATTACATCGTCACGTCCTACATCATTGGTGAACCGCCCCCCCCCAATCTTTAAATAGATTTCGATAGTGTTCAAATAATAAAAGATACTTCTTGAGATAGAATACACTCACACACACATACGTATATGTATAACATTTTCTTGCACACAACCGGGATTCGAACATGGATCCTCGGCATTCTAACCGCATCCTCCTTCAAGGCGGAATCACAACCTCTTCATATATACACCGCGGATACTTCTCTAACTATGAGAGAGGCAAGAATTCTAACGGAGAGAGGTTCGCGGTTCCGTGCTTGGAGCACAAGGTAACGCTTGCTTAGAGCGTCAGCACGGAAGGCTGAAGATCCTGACCCAAATCCCAGCACTGGCCCGAATTTTTCAAGTCTGATTCTTCACTTCCAAAGTTTATATTTATTATATAAAAGCTGTTTGTTTAATAACAAACGCGACTAAGAAAGCACATAATGTATAACATCGCAAGTTTGAAGTTCTTTACTTGGGTACTAAACGAAACTTTAAATTGTTACAGTTCATACATTGTATGTTATTAAAATATGGATTTAAAACACGATATATATTTTTTAATTTTTCACTCACATGTCCGCACGCATAAACTTTAACCTCGACAACACGCTAAAAGTAGGAAAAGAAGAATAAGAAAAAGAAGAGGGCAACATATACTCAGACATCATTAACAACTTCTGCAAGTTGCTATTGCCTAATCTACCAATCGAAATCAATTTGCTTGAATGAATGATGTTTAAATTTTACTACCGAGGCACTACAGGTGGTGGACACTGATGATACATGAGATGAAATTATATAATAGGAAAGGATTTTTTTAAGAAAAGAAACGTTCCAGGCCTAAGTTTAGGGTACCTCTCCGGCATTTATGAGGATTCAGAAAAACCTGGAAAAAACCTCATTTAGGCAGGACGGCTCTGGCGGGATTCGAACCCCATACCTCCGCGCCTTAATGACCTCGGCCACCCGTGGCGGTAATCAATTTGCTGAGGAACTGTATGATGCTATAGTAACGGCAAATGTAACAATTAAAATTTTAGAAAATGAAAAGTTGAGGCATTTTGATAAATTTTACCAATAAAACTGTGTGATTTGAGGCAAATTCACTGAAGTTAGTAACTCACAAAATGGTAAGAAGATCATATGATGTGTAGCGCAGCTTTGTATTCTATAAAAGTATTATAATTGAGAGACTGTATAAAAAAGAGCAGAAAGGCTTGTAATTTATTGGAGTAATAGCGTACTGTACGAATAAAATTAATGTACTGTAATAATTTAATATATATAAATAAAATCATATTATATATTTATTCTTTCAATTTGGATGCGTTAATAATCATTTCAATTTTAGATGCGGTTTTCATGTTTTGTAAATTTTTTCTTCTTTCTAATTATCACATAGTAGTGTGCATAACGGGCAGGGATGTATCTGGGTTTTGGAATTGAAATTGTTCGGATCGGTTGCCAGTGTTCTTGAACAGAAGAAGGCTGTGGTTTCTGACAAAAGACGGAGAAAAAAGAAACACTTGCCAACGTGCGGTAAAGAAATCCGAGAGATGCAAATGGTGTGAAAAGCACAGTAGTTGTTAGTTAGTCTGTAAATAAAGATTCTTTAGCACTTTTCACGGTTCGAGAGCGGTTATGCATCTTGATGTCCGCTTCAAGTGTTATGGTGTGTTGTGTATCAACAAAATTGCCATGGTAGCGTATTTTGTGGGAGGACATTTTCCGGTCATGAAGTACTTCAAAATGCGTTCTGTTAAGCAATTGAGAACCTTTGACCTCATATTTCTCGTTCATTAAGGCCATTATGTGGGCTTTAAAGTAAATAATTGCCACTCTTAGAAACCATAAAGGACTTGCATTTCAACTATAATAAAATGGCTGATTATAATCTCGTCACATAAATCGTAGACACGGAAAGGTTTACCTTCGAAAAGCTATAAATGACAATCGCGCGATAAGAATATCAGTCATACTTCCTCGTTCGGTTTACTCAAAACTCCCACGGTCTTGTATGAAAAAGCCGACAGAGAAGTTATGCCGATTAACGACATTAGAGCCATAAAATAAAGAAAGGCTCTATTTTATAACGTCCTTGATATATGCGAGTAATGTCGCATTAGGCTCTGTATTCTCAACGCGTAAACGCTCAACTGTTTCCGTCGTCTGTAACTTGCTCATTTCCTTCGCAGCAAGCAGAAACAACTAGATCATAAAACTGTCTGCGTGATTGTTGAATTGTAATCTTTATGGCGTCTTTTATTAGAAAGGAGAAAAATCCCTTACTCAATGAAATTCTTTTAGGACTATTTATCTCTTGTTCGCTTGGGGACTTGTATACAAGTATAAGCATTCAAACATGTGTTTAAGAAAACACAATACATAGCAATCAATAAGATCAAAACAAATCTAGTGATAAATACAATACCAGCAAAATTACTAAAAAGTATATTATCAATGTTAATCATTTATATACCCCTGAATGGAATAATATGAATTATCTTGCAGACATAGTTTCAGCTATTATTTTAATTTTGTCATGGCTTTGATTTCTTAAGCTGTTAAAATGTTGTAATGGGTCATCGACAAGTCCCTCCGCACTCGGGTGATTTGCACAGCACAAGAGAAAGTTGGCATTCCTGTATTTCTGATATTCCTTCCTTCGAAATTGGTTTTAGAGGGCAATCCTCGCACCGTTGCTAAGGTTTGAACTTTGAACTGTGTAACTTGCCTTGGTGGTAATGTGAACACAATAACTATAGGCTCAGCGCACACTTGGCCATACAATGACTGTGGAACGACATCTCGATGAGCCTTCATAATTGTATTCCAGTTCAGGAAAGATTACGTTCAAATAGTCATATATTGTGTTGAATACATTACATATTCCACACGTTTGTAATACATTATGTAAGAACGTCTGTTTTCATAGTAAATTTTGCCATGCTTCTTTTAACATGTTTAACACCTGTAAGATATATGCAGAAGGAAAGTTCGAAATGGCATATTTTGCTAAAATGTGACTTACAACTAGTTCTGTCTGGTATGTTCATCAATGATCTAATAATTGTCTTTTTCTTGAAGCTTAAATATATGATCACATTTATTTGATTTCCCCTAGAAGTTGATTTCATATGATAAGGTGAAATTTTGCATAATACATAACTTTTAGAATATTTAAACTTACAGTTTAATATTCAATGTTAATGTTTTTTATTTTAAATATATGAGTGCCTGAATAAAATGTCCAAAAAAGTTAGTATCCATACTTTATTGGATAACATTATCTCATGGGTTAATACATTTTCTTGTTCGTTTTATGTTGAAGTGGAATGCCTGCATTTTGATTTTTATTGATTATAAAATTGTTTTTATTAAGCCATAAAGAAAAAATCTAGTTAATAAACTTAACTCTTAGTTATAACCTATCATTCTCTGATATTGTCACGAACCCTTGATTCCTTTACCTACAGATGCTAAATACATGACATCTAAATAAGAAAAACAATGTCGATGACTATGCTTGTGTGAGGACTCTTGTTAAATCAAAACTCAATAGATCACATTATAAAATAAAGTACAATCTTCCAGGTTATCCAAGAGTGAGTGTAACAATCACTACATACTTGATTTAATTCTCTTATATAGTTTCAAGCTGCAGGGAAGCAAAGTCCTAGTTGGTGGTTTGTTCGCAACTAAAGCTTTCTTAACACTTGACGTTGCCCGCCGGGCTGAAAGAACTCAACTGCTTCTGCTGATGCTGCTGGGGTGGTAAGAGCACATGTGCCCGAGTGAGCGACAGCGGAGAGAGCTGGTGACACAGCTGTTAGCTACATAAACGCCTCAGAATCAATGCATTTTTAGTAGTGTTTAACGTTTACTGAGGCACCACAGGCGTGAACACTGATGATACATGAAATGAAATGACATATTGGGAAAGGATGCTTTTTTAAGGGAGGAAGCGTTCCAGGCCTAACTTTAGGGTACCTCCCCGGCTTTTGCCAGTTATGAGGACTGAGGAAAACCTGGAAAAAACCCAGTCAGAGAGGACGGTCCTGGTGGAATTCGAACCCCAGACCTCCCGCCCACGAGTCCGTGCCTTAAAGACCTCGGCCATTCGTAGCGGTAGAATTAATGGTGCAATAGTACAGGAGGTTAGAGTATCATGCTTCATCTATGAAGACAGAATAGTGGGTTCAAATAATACCATCTCAGGCTCCTTTTTATTTATTTAGTTTTATTTTATTTTTCTGCCGGAGTTAAACAAGATTTGCCACAGTTACAATGATTTACTCGCTGAACCACTGGGTCCACCGGTTTCCAGGGTTTACCTAGGTTAGCAGACAGATTAGGTTTGTGTGTGTGTGTGTGTGTGTGTGTGTGTGTGTGTGTGTGTGTGTAAATTGGTTATGAATTGGAATAAGAGCACTTTTCCCACCATTACAATATTTCAACCCCGTAATAATGGTTTGTCTCAATTATAATCTTTTACTCGCTGAACCATTAGGTCCACCGGTTTTTCTTGGATTTTCCCGAGGTAGCCGACCGATTAGGTTAGTGTGTGTGTGTGTGTGTGTGTGTGTGTGTATGAATTAGTTGTGAATTGGAATAAGATTACATTTCCCATCGTTGCAATATTTCACCCATCTAATAATGCCCTCATTACAGTGATTTACCTGTCCCTATTCATTTATATTTACAAAGCAAAGTGTGCGTGGATAAGTTTCGCTCTCTCCATTGGCTGGTCTGGCTAGCCGCTCGGGTTCGAGAGCACTTACCACCAGCAGCAGCAGCCGTTGTTTTAGCCCTGCGGGTAACGTTAAGTTTTCTTAACGACTTCCCTTATGTAGGAAACTACCAACCACCAATAAGGATACAGCACAAGACTTGTAACTGATAACTAGATAACACTAACAGACATTGCCCTTAATGCCCCCCCTCATAACACTAAATTAACGAATACACTGCAACAACCTAAACAATAATATCATCGGCACATAAAGATAATGTCACAGGTTCTTCTCTTGAAACGTGCTCAACAATGTCATTAATATAAATAACATCGAGCTCAGTATAGAACCTTGTGGAACTTTACATATTTGTTTTAAATAAGTGTATAGTATTAATTTCATTAATTGTTAAAATAATTCAATTCCACAAACTGTTTCCCGTTTTCTAGGTATGCTTTAAACCAGGAACGTGCTACACCTTTAATGTCATACCTGATAATAAATATCATGGCTTACTGGATCAAAATAATCAGATAAGTTCAGAAATAGCCCTATACATGATTCTCTTTTATCTGAAGTGGCATTTAAAGACTTTCCTCTGTAGAATCCATTAATATCTGTTGACATTCAAAGAAATTTTAACACTCTGATTTACACTACTTTCTTCAAATGGAATTCAGAACATATTTTTATTTTTAAATACAAAATTTAGAATTGATTCCGTATTTTGTCGCATTCACTGTTTGTAATACGGATAAATTTCTTTCAATTCTCATTTAACACCAAAGAATAACAAAGGAAGAAATCTAATAATTCGTTCCCTACAAACTTCCTCTATAACGTCGAAAGAACGGTTGACTATTATTACATCTTACAGCACGTGGGATGAAATCCATCACTTGCGCTGTTGCCACAACAGTTGGCGTAGATAATAAAAGAAACAGTTATTTCTTATGGTGTCACTAGTCACAGGTTGTCCGTTCTTCCTCCTTTCATGTACGAATTCCAAAAAATTTTTCTTCGATGTCAGGATGTCTTCCTTTGCGAGGACCAGTGAATTTTATCTTACTAGCTTTAGTTGCAAATATTGCCAATTTCGCGGTTCCGTGCTTGGAGCACGAGGTAACTCCGTTGGTTCGAGTGTAAGCATGGAGGTCTTAAGATCCCTGGCTCAAATTCCGGCAGTGGCACGAATTTTTCAAGTCTGATTCTTCTTTTCAAAAATTTATATTTATTGTATAAAAACCATTTGTTTTTATAAGAAACGTGACTATGAAATCAAATAATGTATAACATCGGAAGTTTGAATTTTGATACTTGAGAACTAAACGAAACTTTTCGTAAATTTTATGTTTCATTTATTGTTGGCCTGTTGTTGTATAGAGCGTTTGAATGGTAGTCACGAAATGGAGGGCAAACAGAGAAAATCATCTTTAATGCTACTTTCAAGCATCTTTAATGGTTTTACAGATACCAAAAATACGTGACGTTACGGATAACTGCGTAACCTTCTTCATAAACGAACAAATATAAAAGGTTACTCAGCTATCAGAAATATTCCGTAAGTTTTGTTCTTGTTACCTAGTACTATCCCATACAAATGCGTATGATTACTAATAATTAGTATGTAATTATGGTATGTGTGATTTACTAACAAAACGTTGTCACTTTAAAGTATGAGCTTTTTGATGAATTTACTAAAAGAAATAAGTCTTTAAAACTCCAATTCCATAAACAATGCTCCATTAATATTGTGAGTATTCAGATTTTACTGAAATCGATGTTTGGGTAAGCTCACCCTTAGGTTACTTCGATAAAACGAATGGGTTACTGAAGAACAATAATTCTTCATTGTATAGTCTGGCCTAACCTCCCACCCTCGGCGGAAACACTGAATAAGCATATTTCACATGCTGGGGTCAAGGTCACCATGAAGGTCTTGTTGCAGCAGGTGGGCGTGTTACCATATATGTGTGTGTGTGTGTGTGTAGCAGAGTGGGCATATGTCTGGTTTTCCATTGTAAGGTTGCAGCAGGTTCGTGGACTCCAGATGACTTCTCTGCTTTGAGGCCATCTGGTGTTTTATTCGGAGTTTCTTTTTGCAGAAATTCCTACAAGTCCAATTTCTGTGAATTTTCAAGAGATGTGTAAAACTTTATAGAACTGCAATTAGAAAGTACACCTGCTGTACCTAATCCGAATGAAAAATAAATGTCTTTAATCAGGTGCACATGAGTGGTTACTTTTTATACCGGGCGAATCATCTAAAACTTGCACCTTTGAAATGGAAGATGCTATTGATGTACTGCTTTCACAGAATTGAAACTTAAGGAGGGGCTCAAAATTGCAACCCATACAAAGATGTTAATAATTATTCTTTTGGGGGGGGGGATATTTACGGATGCTCTTTAACATCTCAGGTCATCAGCGTCCCATTTAAAACAGGGCATGAAACGGCCAAAAAAATTTTCTCAGATGCCTCTTTTTTTTAAGACTTGGGGTATCGTGCCGTAAATGTACGACAAGGGACCCACGGCTTTACTTTCCTTCCAAAGGAAGCCATACTTAGAAATTTTTGCCAGAAAAAAAATGCATCGAACCCGCGATCTTGGGTTTACCAGGCAAGTATGGTTACCACTACACGACCAGAACCGACATGACAGATTGGAAGCTTTAATTGTAGCTGGTGGTCATCATTTTGAACACAACCTGTGAAGACCAGTTTTCGCATTTCTTAACAGAGTGCTGACACATGATACAGTAAAAATACATAAGTACAAAATGTAACGTGTGTTATCCTGGAAATTCAGAAAGAAAATACCCCCCCCCCCAGATAACTATAAATATTTAAAATGTTCGCATTACTATATCTGTAAACTGCTTGCTCAAGTATCGTTCAAAAACCCATTGACATTCTAATTTCCACCAGTTTTATTTTCTCGATGCCAATAGGCATTGTTCCGTTTGAAAAAAAATACAACTTTATACAAACAATGAAAATATTAATACATCTGCATGAGTTGCAATTATTGGTCCCTTCCTAAGCTTCAATTCTGTGAAAGCAACACAACAATAACCCCTTCCATTTCAAAAATATTTACAATGCAAGTTTTTAGATGTTTCACCCTGCATAAAAAGAAGTGTCTTCTGGGGAGTACATTTCATGAACTCATATTTAACAATACACTTTTTTATATAAGTTGAAATTTAACTTTTTCTACACAAGCCGTATGGTCAGATTTTGAAATCAATCAAATGAGAAAAGTTGGTAGTAAAATTACATTTCAAGTAAATTAGCCCTAGTGAAGTGGTTAACTATGAAGCCCGAGTCATAAGTACTTGAAGGTTTTGAGTCCCCTCTTAGGGATAAAATGTGTAGAACGAGAGAACCTTACAGGTCTCCAGGGTATAACAGACTCGCGGCATGGCAAGCTGATATTCATGTTTAAAGCGTGGTCGTGACATCGAATTTTTCTGCTTGCCTGGTTCCATAAGAATTTTGTAATATCAACCATCCATTTTAATTTATTCGAAGTATTCCAGCATAGAAATTTGGCATTTATAGGAAATTAGAGACTAGGCCGTTCGGATATCTGAATTCATTCCTGCATGAAGGAAAGTTCGAGCAAGTCTGTTTTTGCTGTAAATCTGGGCCTGAAAAATTCTCTTCTATATTTCTATGAACTTACTTTCATACCAATACAAAGAGATTACAGTTTTTGGTTAATACGACTTAAAAATATTTCTTTATCTGTACTCAGTAAAGAATTCTTCTGGAAAATAATTATCCTGTGCAATGAATTGAAAGCTAATAAATTGTCAGCATATTCATCCTCACACTCCCTCCATTTCAACATATAAAAAATGTATACACACTTTCACAGTAGATATCTATTTAACATATTTCAAAGTTCGACCGAAAAACAACAGTAATGTGTAGTATGATGTTCTGTAAACAGATGTGACTCACATACATTATGATAGCTTTTCTATGTGACAAGTAAATCAACAATGAACAAATGAACAACAAAACGGAGCCAAGATTATCGTTTGAACAGCGGAAAGCAATTTTGAAGCGGTATTGGAAAACCGAAATTGTTGTTGAAGTTCAAAGGCAATGGAGACATGTGTAACAAAACCCTCAACGCGAGTAACAATTGCACGCATTCGAGACAAATTTGAGACTCAAGGTACCGTATACAGTAGAAAACCAGCTACACTGGCAGCACTTCGGGAAGAAATTGAAACGGCATGTGCTGCAATCACTGAGGACACTTTCGCAAACGTTGCTCAATCTGTAGTTCAACGTACTTAGAAGCGTATCGTCTCAGAAGTGTAAGTATAAAAGTCTAAGATGGCCTAATGCTAGTTATTTTCTGTTTGTGTGAAGTCAGTTTTGTTATGTTAATACAGTTTTTTCTTTGCTTGAAGCGTGTATACATGTTTTGCACCCTCTGTGTATATAGAAATGAAATATATTCTAAAGTATGGTATAGAAACAAGTATTTAATATGTTCTTTATAAAATATAAATATATTACGTATTTCACAGTGTTATTTATAAATTTTTTCATTGCATCCCAATAGCACACACAAACAATGGAACTATCCACAATAGTTGGTTGTCTGATTTTGCTGACTTTTACGATATAGTATTTGTTCTTGTATTCGTAGTTTAAATAACCATCAGCAAAGAGCATTCCTTTGGGTGTTGCAAAACCAAGAAAGCATTCTTAAATTTAACTTCAGCAGCGTTAACACTCTTCTTTCCTTAGCTGCAGCAATATTACTGAATTGCATGTGTTACATGTTGCACCTTCGACTTTCCATTTCAATTTGGCTGGGTTAATATTTCCCGAGCTTCTACTAGAGCATCACTGCAGATTTCTGTGCACAATGAACTCAGTTGAAGATTATAGTTTGACACTTATGAAAGTCACATATGGCATGGTGTCAATGCTGCCCCGATCATTCATTGCATTTGTTTCTATTCCATATTTTGATCGGAGGGAGCAGTTTATTAGCTGCTCTTAATAGTATATTAATCGAAATATGTCCTGAATTTCTAAAACATCCAAAATTTCTTTCATTCATAAAAAGTAATATTAACAACTCAATATATTTAGGTACATGTGTTTAGTCACAATGATCTCTACAGTATTTGAAACTGATGTTACAAATCAAATATGTGATTATTTGAAAGAGATGAATTTTTTATAATAGCATGAATTCAGAAGAGGTCTGAAAACAACGCATATTTTAAGTTTTAGAAAATACTAATAACAGTATTAAACTATGTAGTTCATTAATAATGATCATAATTTAAATAATCATAAGTAATATGTTATATTAAAGGCCAAAGATTTTAAATTACCAACAGACTATATGAAACTGTGGAGTACTGCAAGGTTCTGTCTTCGGTCCTCTTTTGTTTCTTTGCTACTGTGGTCTATGCGATTGATACCACATCTTTCCATAAACATAAAGATATTAAGGTGCTTTATAGGAACAGCCCATCTTACTGTTTGGACAGTTTTTATGGAAGTGTCAAGCAGGTTTTATCAGATATAAATCCGCAATCGAACAGCTAAACGTGTTTATTAAACCTACAATAAATGATTTGTCAAACTTTGAAGCAAAATAGAATTTTTGTATATTATTCGTTTATTGAAATACAGTAATGCTCTCAATAGCAATAATATCCATTCATTCTGGTTTCATTTTACAGTCTTTGAAGTTTTTGCTTGTTTGTTTGTTTGTAGAAAACTGTGTTTCGCTTTATTGTTTTCATAAACTATGTAAACGCCACTTCTTAAGAAACCGTGGCGGATGGCCGAAGTCGTTAAGGCGCGGACTCGTGAGCGGGAGATTTTGGGTTTCATTTCCATCAGAACCATCCTCTTTGACTGAGGTTTCTTCCAGGTTTTCCTCATCCATCATAAATGGCAAATACAGAGGAGGCACTCTAAACTAAGGTCTGGAACTCTTCCTTCCTTAAAAAGATCCTTTGCAAATTTATCCTTTCATCTCATGTATTGTCGGTCCTGGCGGTGTAGTGGTAACCATACTTGTCTTCTAGAACCCTAGAACCCTAGATCGCGGGTTCGATCCCGGCTAGGATCGATGGGCTTTTTTCGGGCGTAAAAATCCTAAGTATGGCTTCCTTTGGAAGGGAAGTAAAGCCGTAGGTCCGGTGTCGTACATTTACGCGATGAAGGACCTCAAGCCTGAAAGAAGAGGCCTCTGAGCAAAATTTATCGGCCGTTTCACGTCCTGAATTGAATGGGACGCTGATGACCTGAGATGTTAAAGAGCGTCTATAAATAAACATTAAATTAAAAAATCTTGTTTATGATCAGTGTTTACCGCCGTGATGCCTCAGCAATAAAAACGGGCGTTAAAAAAATATAAAAAAAAGTGTTTAAGACTCTTGAAATTAGCGGATGACCAACATTGGCTAGTTCAGTTATTCTGTTGCATAACGTCCCTGGTTAAAATCAATTTCCTAAGTAATTTATAGCTGGTAGTGCCATGTGTGACGGTCTCTTTTATTAAAGTGCTCCGAAATGTTATGTATTTCTTTGCTGTGCGGCATTTACCGACATACGAGGGTAGATCCATTTCTCGCCTGCACAAAGTGTTATATGGTGTCATACCTTATCTATTAAGCAAATAATTCCGCCCCGCTGTGTTCAGTTGTTCAGATATAGTTCCACAAAGAAGGCTATGTGTAGAAGATTGTGACATGTTCAAAATGCAGCTTCATGCTGTTATTAAGTTCTTTACAAAAGTACTTATCCAAATGAAATTAAACAGTAATTGGACGGTATATATGGGGAAGCATCCCCCTCATATTCTACCGTAAAAGAATGGGCCAAAATTTTCGAATGGATCAAGAAAGCATTGAAGACAAAGAGCATGCAGGTCGGCCCTTGGAGGTGCTCACTCCTGAAAACATCGCTCTTGTGAAAGGAGAAATTGTGGAAACCCGGCGGCTCATAGTTACAGAAATAGCAGCAAGGTTAGGCCGTTCTAAAACAACAGTCCTTCGAATTATTCATGAACATTTAAACATGAATAAGATTAGTGCCTAGACTTCTTTCGTCAGTTCGAAAACAGCAACGAGTCATCTGTTGTCAGGCATTTTTGGAGCTCTCCCGTGACAACGAGAGAGAAGTTCTGCAAACCATTGTTACAGAATTGAAACTATGGTCCTCTACTATGATCCCTTGTCAAAACGAGAATCAATGGAGTGACATGCGTAAACCTGGCGGCGCACCGCCTCTAAAGGCCAAGGTCACTCAGTCAACCAAGAAGATCATCGCCACAATCTTTTGGTACTATGAAGGAATACTCCTCATTGACTTTAAGGAGAGGAATACCACAGTAAATGGGTAATACTATGCTGGCCTACTGCACAGGCTACGTGCTTCCATTAAAAGAGAAAAGGCGAGGAAAACTGAGTGATGGTGTGCGCCTTCTTCACGACAACGCGCCAGTGCATACAGTTCTTGTTACAAGGGAAGCTATGAAAAAATGTGACTTCGAGCAGATGGACCATCCACCCTACAGCCCAGGTTTAGCTCCTAGTGACTATTTGCTCTTCTCAAAACTGAAGATGGACCTTCGAGGAAGGAAATTAAACTATGATGAAAAAGTGATGGATGCTGTTTATGTCCATTTTGCAGACAAGACTTCTGACTATGGGGGGGGGGGGGTTGAAATGTTAATTCAAAGGTGGGAGAAGTGTATTGCAATAAGGGATAACTTGAAAGTGAAAAGTGGAATTTATTATACCTAGAAAATAGTTAGGCCGGAAACTTATAGATCTACCCTCGTAGATTTTTATCAAGTATGGTGTGATAATATGGAACAGCAGTAGTCATATTTGTTAAATATTTTGGATTCAGAAATTGGCAGTAAGAGCTACTAATTCTCAGGGTAGGACTCACTGTAACCGATCGGCAAGAATCGAGATTCGGGTTGTCCTGGATTCAAATCCATTGCGACAAGCCATCTTGACTCGTCCCCTGGTCGCTTACGTAATACTGAAATAGATCTTTATTTTTCAAGAATTCTCCTATCCCATTTCATTCCGTTGGTTTTGGTGGTTGGGTCGAAAGGCGACGTGGGTTAGTACAATGTGGCGGTGACTTGCGCTCTGAAAATATGTCTGCTCCAGTGTATGTCATGGAAGCGATCCTTCTGAGGGGCACGAACCCCTTGGAGGGGAGGAGGACATTCTATCTGGAAACAATGTTAACTTTTTCCGTACCTCACTGCTGCTTGATCCTGGCCGTCTGGCGTTCCCATTGTGAGTGTAGGCACAAACGACCAGCTCTTAATATTCTCTCCGTCCCTAACAATCCAAATCAAGTCTCTTTGTAATCGTATTTTGTCATAAAAGGAAAGATAATGTCTTATTACAGGTTTGCATGTTGTTCAATATACAATGTATGGTAAAGGTATTGTTCAATAAATAATAAACCAAACATATGCAATTGAACATAAAGTTAACTTTTAATTGCTCAGATGCAGATTGTCAAAGAGTGCGAAAAATAATCGCAAGGTAATGATTTTGAAGTTTTGCATAAGCTGCTAGTTAGTATTTTAGATAAATAAGATATGACTGATACGAAAGACATTTTATTAGTGTAAATGAATATTAATATAAATAACATTCTTATATGATACTTGTTATTTTATTTTGTATATTTTTTATTTTATTACGTTGTCTTTTAGTATGTGA
Organism: Metallyticus violacea; assembly: GCA_030762175.1. Taxonomy (NCBI): domain Eukaryota; kingdom Metazoa; phylum Arthropoda; class Insecta; order Mantodea; family Metallyticidae; genus Metallyticus; species Metallyticus violacea. The sequence continues at coordinate 111,310,106 of CM060831.1, forward strand.
ACTTTATGACAAGTAAAATGTTAAATTAGTTAAAATTAACAACACCGATGTTCCTTTCATTTGATAGAAGAAAAACATTGTATTGAATATGCTGTCTTTCTTTGTGTGTTCATGTCTGTAAATAAAACCATTTGCACATATTTTCCTTTTAGTAGCCACCTATTGAAACAATACTTATTAAAACCATTCATAATCAAAAGCAATACGTATCACTGAAACAGTGAGAATAAGATGAAAACGCCTGAGCTATGCCAACTAATTAAATTATGCAGATGTTTTAAATAAGAAAGGAGTTAATTAAATATTTAGATCGGAGGGAAATTGGAAGGATTTTATTACATTGTTTTGGATTCTCAGGGGTAATGTTATTTCTTCCTCTCCGATGATTGGTTTCCGCTGACTTATATTTTGCCACTGTGCTCAGACTCTGCCGCTGGATACATTTATGGTCCTGTGACCATAGGGGAAGGAGTATATAGAGATTGATAAAATTTCTCATTTTGGGAGATGAAACGCAATTTATTGTTCATAAGCTATTCCACATAAAATGTATTGTCGTTATTTCCGTCCTGGATAATATGTGCCACTTTCGCACTATGACGATCACTCTGACCTTAATGCACTTTAATACCTCCAAAACTCTGCTCTTGAACTTTACTAAATTCATATAATTCTGAGACACAACTACCTACTCTTCCACACTGACTTAAAATCGAACAAAGATTGTCTTTTCTTCCGACCACCTGAACTGAACGGGGAATTGAACAGAGAACGCCTCTCGGCCGCAAAATCGCAAGACTAAATAAACATGGCAGTCTGCCGGTCTCACGAAGCTATCTTTCTTTATTCTTTCCAATATGTTTTTAGAAAGATCCAGAATATTTTCTCCCATCTTCGCATCTCTAGTGGGGAATCTGTTCCCTCCCATTTTTTTCCTGCCATTTTATTGGTCAGATGGCATACATGACTACTTGCATTAGAGCACTATAGATGTAGGTATTCACATCCGCCATTTTCACTCCTTTGGTGCTGACCGACGCTACTGATCGAATGTATTACTGTGTAATGGTTCAGTGTTTTTAATCGTTTTGTGCATTAACAATAGTGCAGTTTTATTAATAAGGTGACTTTAAAAGTGTTTGTAATGATAATTAAAAGACTGAAATATATTGCGTGTAAAATAAAAAGACAATTTCGCTCCATATAAGTAGTGTTTACTAGGTATAGGTACGTATTGATAATAATAGTAATAGTTGTAGTTAGATACAGTGATAATTAAGCACCTTTATAAAAATATTAACAAATCTTTATTTGATTAGCGTCATGAAAATTGATTCAATATTTTTTTTATGAATATCAATGTTACTATGAAAGAAACATAACCTATAATTTGTATAATATATACATACCTATGTATTGTATTGTACACACGTATACGTATGTACAAACAGCTTTTGTTTCATTTTATGTGGTTTATAAATAATGAATTGTGCAACACTTAACATATACATTATATGTATATAAGAATTCAATATCATAATTTTTGTATTTAATTATAAAAGTTATAAAATTATAGACTATAATTACATTTACATTTTTTAGTTAAGCAAGCCTATTTAAAAGGGCAAAAATATTTAAATAAATGCGTTTATACACACCGCTTGATGACAGTGCTATAAGCGTCAGCGTGTTTGTTTGTTGTTCCGAAATAAAGGAGTAAACATGGCGGACGAGAATACTCATCTATTCTAATTCCTTACTTGTACATCACCTACATCTCTGATATATTAAATGGAACCTTAGAATTTCCCTTCGAGGTTATTCTCTTGTCTTTTCACCCCCGTAATCGTCTTGTTCTTTATTACGTCTTCCTTGCTTTACAATGTCCTAACATTATGCAAATAAACATCTTACTTAAGGATTCTGCTTTAAAAATTTCTCCAGAAAATATTAGTTTTGTTTGTGTAATCTTTACAAATATGTTACAATAGGCAACAGCAATTCCCAGGTTAGATTTTATGGCTTGGGTAGCTTTCTGCTTCTTGCGAGAAAATAATAACATTTTACACACAATAATTCAACACTTGTACAGGAAATAAAATAACCATTACACTCAAAATGGAAAAGCTACATAAAATTACTTACTGTAATTACTCTAATTAAATTTAAGGGTGGCAGCTCCTAAATACTGTCTCAATTGTGAACAGAAAACTATCTTGGTTTTTGCATCAAATGCGCCATTTCAGATAAGCTTTATTTATATTTTTTTAATTATATGAAAAAAAGTTTTACATAAAATGTGAATAGAAAAAAAAATGTTTGTAACAACCACAAGTAAACAAAAACAGCTGAGAACTATTTTATTCTGCATTTAGTTGTTTAATGACCATCAACATTATTGTCTTGCGTTAATAGATTCATTAACCTTAAGATTTTAAGATTTTCAATGTAAGTGATATACATTAACTGTATAGGTCTTGTATTGCAATTGGGTCGTGACTGCGTGTGACTGCAGGAATGAAGTTGTCAGTTTATTGCAAGTAGCTAAGGCGGTAACATAGCACAAGTTTCTTTCACGTACTCAGTAAAAACTTTTTATTGCGTCTTACTACTTGTTAACACATGACAGTTTTACTGTCACAGAACTTTTCCTTCCTCCACTACACACTTTTATCTTTATTTCTTCATTTTTATTCCAGTTGGCTTTAGTTTAGCTGTTGAAGTACGCCTTTGCAAAGCTACTTTACCTTTCCAGGTACAGTTGTCCTTCAACTTTTGCAGAAAGCCACATTCCGTGCCCTCATCGAGCAGGTCTAGATATAACGCTTACAAAGCCTTTTGGTTGTAGCTGTAAAGCATTTGTTGCATCCCAGCAGGTAAAACTTCCGCAGTAAATTGTCATCAATGGTGCAAAGAAAAGAATTGCATACTCTTGGTAGCAAACTATAAGGTATTATTACCTCGTCAAAAATAGTTTGAAGGCAAAATATAAGCAATAAAAACAATTGTTGAATATCTGTAAAACAAGATCTTCATGTCTTAAACCTCATAATCCATTCCGGCTCAATACTCTATCGCTTTTTCGGTCTGCCAACGTCTCTTCTTCCACTTGCTCTGTATATTCAAGCCTGTTTGGGAAATCCTACTCTTTATAGATGTTCAACCCATCGCCTTTTATAATTATGAATGTGATGTACTAGTGTAGGTTCATAAGTTTCCGGCCTAACCATTTCCTAGGGCTTTTTTTAATAGTGTTTAACTTCCGTTTCTACTACTGAGGCACCACAGGCGGTGATACATAAAACGAAATAATATTTTAGGAAAGGAATTTTTTTAAGTAAGGAAACGTTCCAGACCTAAGTTTAGGGTACCTCCCCGGCATTTCCCATTTATGAGGACTGAGGAAAACTAGTAAAACCCCAGTCAGGGAGGACGGTCCTGGTGGGATTCGAGCATATAGTTCAGATATGGTTTATTTAATTTTTTCTGTTTCAGGCTGTCAAGGAAATAAGGGGAGCGATCAGTATGGGAGTAAGGAGGAGGTTGGTGGCATCTAAAGAAACGTGGTGTCGATGCTTTCATGATTGTTTCCGGAGGATGCAACTGTGTATCAAGATTGGGAAGACTAAAAATAAATAGGCAGTCGGTGAGTTATTGTCTTCTGTTTAGCTGAATTGCGAAAATTAAATTGCTATGCTCATATAGACCTTGTAACTACTGATCAATGTTATATGGTTGACCTGAAAAGTTCAACCATATACAATATACCATTGTAATACTTGTTCAGTTGGTAAATCATTTTCTAAATTACTATAATAATATGATGTAATATTACCAATGAAAAGGAGTGCGCAATAATTAAATTAAAAAATTGTTTTTGCAGTGGACAGCAAATTTCTTAATCTCGAATCATTAAGACTGGATGGATCTGTTGTGCAAATCCAGCTCGCAGAAACAACGAGACTATTAAGGATATGTTTCATTACGTTACTTTACATACTCAATGTTTTGTTATCTTTAGTTGCTTTCGGTGGTACTAAATGCCTTTTAGGCAATGCAGACATTCTATAAAATATTGATTATTTTAATGGATATAAATTAGTCAATGCCGAGACTTAGCTGTAGTCTGTATCCCCAACTGACGCGCTTTCAGTTTTTTCCACAAGCGCTCAAGATCTGTTCTTTTTACTTGATCTAGGTCACAATTGCAGAGTATAAGAGATGATATTTCTTATGATTTTTCACATTTGCTCATAGAGTAATTGAGGTGATATTGAAATTAACTTTTGATAAAATACCCAACTTTGTTGTACTTGAGCTGTTTTGCAGCATTGTGTCCTACTCATATCAGTCAATTAAACTTTAGAACTGTTTGAAATACTATCCGGTCTGGCTTCCAGTTATTATGCTTGTGTCTTCTGAATGTTCTCTGAGTATCATTGAAGAAATGAAGGAGATGGGATGCGCTTTCGCTGTAAATAAAAGAAAGAACATTTTATCAAGAGATATTTATATCTGCCCTGCTGGATCGGCCAAACGAGTAACGAAGGTCTTCAAATTCTAAGCACATTAATATAAAATATTTGCTATTTTTTTCTAGATTAATTTAAAATAAATGTAAGTGTTCCGGACTACATATTTGTTATTACACGTGATCATGTCTATTTTCTATAATATCTAATATGTTTATTACACATTATCCTTAATATTGCAATATTGCTAGTAGATGAAAATATAAGTTATTTCGCTAATGCTTCTCTCCAGCTAGAGAAATTTTTCAGAAATTGACACATATCCTAGCAAAGAAAGTTTTTCATATTGAAGACAATGTATCGGCGCCCACTGAAAAAAAAAATCATAATATTATTAGCAAATTGACAACATATGGACAAGACGAAAAATTTACAGTTTTTAAAAGTTGTTTTTACAGGAACATTAAACAACAACAACAACAACAACAATAATAATAATAATAATAATAATAATAATAATAATAAAAATAATAATAATTAAAACACTAAAAATCTGAAATTCTACATTCCGGTACCTTGTTTCCTACATCGGGACGTGTATTTCAAACTCTTACACTTTATTTCTACAATTACCAAATTACATTCTTGCATTATTATTTTCCTGATGATACTTATACCTAGGTTACAATTAGAAATTTACTAAAATACTGAAAAAAAATTGATAAATAACAAAATTACATTCCCTTCAACAACTTCCCAATTGCTACCAGCTATTACTTCCACTTAATCTTTAACTCTAAATTAATAAACTACTATTTACCGGTATCCGGTAGAAACTGTACTGGTGACCAGTACATTCTTACATAGTTTTACTTTACTACTGCCTATATTTGTATAAAACTATTATATATCTAAGGATCTTATATATATTTCTTTATTTTCCATATTATATCATATCATCTTTCTATATTATAACATCTTTATAATTTTATTCGTGTAAATTTCACATTTATATATTATTATTATTATTATTATTATTATTGATATTGAATGGTGGCTTAACCCGTAGATACCGGCGCGTTCACCGCATACAATAAGGGCTCAGGGACGGCCAATACTTGTTTGGCTCTTCATATATAGTAAGGTATTTGAGTTACGGGCCCACCTGAGCGGGGCTGCTTATTGGGAAAGTGTGGCCCCTGTAGTTGCCCGTGTAAAGTTAGCATTTTTATTTTAATGTTTATCTTTTTACTAATACCATAAAGTGGCGTGTTTAAAACACGTGGTGATGAAGATAATAAGAAAAAGAATCTTTAACCTGTGTAATAACATATGTTGAAAAGGATGCCCGTCAACGGCAATACATTGCGGGCCTATACTTAGGAAGTTCCTGTATTTCGCCAAACTTTGCGTCCATAAGAACACGGCAGTTCGGAACACTTTTCTTCTCATTGAGATATCCTGTCTCTGCTAACTTTTTAATAAGTTGGTGAACAGTGAATACGGTGCCAAAACGAATTGCCTTACCACTTATTTGCAAGAATTCGTTTTCACGTGTGTATCGTACATAAAACCCGGTTCTTCAAAACTTTGTTTAACACACGATGAAAGAACCGACAAACACGCAAACGTACGACGACTCGCTGACAAACTAACCACAAGCTATTACGTGCATATGCATTATAGGCCTTGACAGCTGTCTTCTCCCAGTATGCCCTGTTCTACTGGTCCGTAACTCAGCCTCGCGGAACCGTTTGTTTTCGTCCTCTTACCTTCTTCTAAACTCAGTTCTTGATTCAGTTTCGAGCATATTTCTGTATATACACTCTATTATCTGAAAAATACACACCGGAAAATTACTTCTTTTGATGCATGTAACATAATCACATCGGCGCCACAATTGCCAACACAGACTGCTTCTATCATATTGTTACTCTACACGGCCCTGCCATTTCCGGCCTTATCGAAAGCCCGAGGGCTGAGGTAATGGGCTTCGTTATTACTAGAAAATAATAATGATAGGTGGCTACCTTCAGTTTGCGTGTAGAATCAGGGGTAAATACCAGGCTGTCTGGGATACGTGAACAGCAGGTGCATTACGCTGAAATTGTTCTCCAAATAGTATTTTCTCTTCTACAAAGATTATCCATTAAGATAGCTCTTGACGATTAAATATAGCCTTCATTAATCTGTTGAATAAATTTCCAATATACACTTAACGTTTCCTGAACTTAACCGTGATATAACTATAATCTATCATTTCAAATTCTGAAAGGATTTCAACAAGAGTTCCTCTACAGTTCCCCTCGGCCGTACTCTCGTCGTAACACTTGGATTTCATCTACGCTTCAATGTAACGCTCAGTCAACCCATACATGCTCTACTGATAGGTTGGGTAATGCAACACAATCTGCTTGGCATTCAGCGACAGTAATCAAAGAACGTGACTGAAGATCTCACAAGAACAGTAGCATAAATGCAGGACGATTCATTTACAACCGATCCAAAACATTTACTTTGCGTACGGATGAATGAAAGTGAGCAGGTATTATGAAGACTTACTTTGATTCATATCCAACATTCGTGGCTTAACAACACTTAACATAGCTCGCCTTCCTCTATCGCTTATCATGAGATATCCTCCTTATATGATACGACAAAGCTTTCGCGAAAAAGAGCTAATAGGACTATCATTTTCCATTATCAATATTTATGTATTAGCATACATTTATGTATATACATAATGTTTTACATTGGTTTATATGTGTACGAGTATTGTCAACCTTACTGTCAATGTTGTGATTGTAATATTGTCTCTATAACTTCATGTACTTATTATTAGATTGGTAGAGGGGAAGAGAAAGAAATAATGACTGTGTTGGCCACAATTTCTTGCAAATGACGCATGTTGTACAGTTGTATGCATTACCTCTGACCTATGGCTTTTCTGAAAATAACCGCATAGCCAGGGGTAGCTCCTCCATGGAGTGGTGGTTTGGACTACGTCCAAAAAGTTCAATGTTTAATTTCCTAAAAGTTATCACTTGTAACCCTGGCCCGAAGTTCAGGCATTTATTTTGGTTAAAATAAGCACGTAAAAAGAAATTTAAAGAATTAAAAATAGGCATTATTTAAAAGTGAAAAAAGAGAACAATATCATTCATTAATTATAAAAATAAAAATAATAATAATAATCATTATTATTAAATAGTTAATAAAGATACTTAATAAATTCTTTATCACATATTAAAGTATTTAAGGTTACTTTTTTGGTTACAAGCAACAACAAGATGTTTTTTCAAGGTATCAGTTGTCATAGTCATCCGTTTTTGAGAGAGAACAGTTTTCATCATAAAAGAAGAAGAAGAGGAAGAGGAAAAAGAGGAATGTTCTACTTCCACTTAAGTGATTGTTAGAGCATATTTAAAACAAACTATTTCGGAAGGACTCATACCAGTTACAACAGATTATTCATCTTTCAGGACGTCATTAAAGTGTTCATTAAGACAAAGTAAAGTAGTTTTTAATAGTCCTGGCAAACAAGCAAAGGATGCGCAGTGGTTTGTCGAGTTCATTTTCTGGTTATGCGTTTATAGGGGAACCAGATTAGTATCTCTCTTACTTCCGTAGTGAACACATTGTGGGATGGTTTATTGCACAGCTGTACCGCTCTCACCTTTCTCGCTTGCAATTGTTTGTTATGTTTATGCAGCTGAGAAGCTACCCCCACCACAATTTCCTAGAATTATCTCACGCAAATCAATACAATGCCATTCGTCAGGATTATTCAAAATTACAATACTTCTCTCATCCTCTCTATTACTGGTATTCGTATGCCCAAGGTAACTGTGCGTTCCGTTCACTAATATGTGTTCTGCTATTTAAAGAGCTTAAGAGAATGGGTTGAGAGAAATATTGGTCTGTTTGAAAAGGAATAAATGCATATCAAGATTCTCAATATATATTTTTGTGAGGTAAATATGCCATTTATTTATTTTTATTTTTTTAGTTGATATATTGAAAAATTTATACGCTTTTTAAAATGTGTAAATAGTCGCAGAAAAAATCTATAACTATCCAAAACCGGCCAAAAGAAAAAAAAAGTATTAAACCTCAAAATAGGCAAAAGAAACCAAAATAGACAAAAAAAAATTCAAACAAAATCTGGCCCTACCGATCCTAAATATATGGAAACATACTCATTTCTATCTGAATCTAGCTGAGAAACTACGCCCACCACAAATTTCCTAGATTATTCTTGTGCAAATCGATACAAGGTCATTCGTCAGGACTGTTCAAAACTGCAGTAATTTCCTCATCCTCTCTATTACCTGGTATCCGTATGCCCAAGGTAAATGTGCGTTCCTTTCACTAATGAAGGCTCTGCTTAAGAGAATGGGTTGAGAGAAATATTGGTCTGTTTGAAAAGGAATAAATATATATCATGATTCTCAATATATATTTTGTGAGGTATATATGTCATTTAATTTTTTTCTTTCTTTTTTACTTGATATGTTGAAATTCTTTGTGCGCTTTTTAAAGTGGGTAAATAATCGCTGAAAAAATTCATAACGATCCAAAACCGGCCAAAAGGGAATAAAAAAAAAAAATTAAACCTTCAAATAGGCAACGTAACTCAAAAAAGGCAAAAGAAGAAGACAAAACTAAATCTGGCACTACCGACCCTAAATGTACGGGAACAAGTTCATTTCTATCTGAATCTTAAATATATCCTCGCATATAGAAAAGGCATTTTGCCTAACTTCAGGGCTCTGCTCATTACTTATTGGTGAATCAGCAGTATTCTTGCTACATAACTCGAACGACAGTGCCATAGGAAAAATGCTCGAGCGAAATCGTATATAGAAACAATGGTTCTAGCTATGTTGGCAAAGTTTAGCTAAATCTACTTTAGCGTCATTGCCCAAAGACACATTATGTGTATGCAGCACCTGAAATGTCACCTCTCGTCAGGTGCATTCCCAGGAAAATATGTCTCAAGTGTTATATGGCTGTTTGTTATGGCGTTACAAAGTTGAATACAATAAAATTAAAATAGGTTGATCAACTCCAAGTACTAAATTCAGTTACAAGGTTAGGTTCATAAGTTTCCGGCCTCGCCATTAAGCATTATCGCATTCACAAAACCCTTATCTGGTGTCATACCATATCTGCTAAGTAAATAATTTCAGCTGTAACTTCCGCCCCTCAGTGTACAGTTATTAGGATATAGTTGCATAAAGAAGGCCACGTGTAGAACATTATTCATTATGACATGTATAAAATGGAGTTTCGAGCTGTTATTAAGTTCTTCACAACAGAAGGAATTATCCTAAATGAAATTAAACAGTGATTGGACGGTGTATATGCGGCAGCATTCCCTTCATACTCTACCGTAAAAGAATGGGCCAAAATTTTTCGACTGGGTTGTGAAAGCATCGAAGACGAAAAGCGTGCAGATCTTCCCTTGTAGGTGCTCACTCCTGAAAGCATCGCTCTTGTGGAAGGAGAAATTATGGAAAACCGGCGGCTCAAAGTTACACAAATAGCAGCAAGGTTGGACCTTTCTAAAACAACAGTCCTTCGAATTATTCATGAAAATTTAAATATGAATAAGGTTAGTGCAAAATGCATGCCCATATTTCGTTTCTCAATCCAAAAGCGGCAACGAGTCATCTATTGTCAGGCATTTTTGGAGCTGTGCCATGGCAACCAGAGAGAAGTTCTGCTAACCGTTGTTACAGAAGATGAAACTATGGTCTTCTACTATATGATCTCTTGTCCAAAAGATATCAATGGAGTGGCGTAAACCTGGGGAACGACCGCCTATAAAGGCCAAGGTCACTCAGTCAACCAAGAACATCATGGCCACAATCTTTTGTGACTGTGAAGGAATACTCTTCATTGACTTCAAGGAGAGGAACACCACAGTAAATGGGGAGTACTATGCTGGCCTACTGCACAGGCTACGTGCTTCCATCAAAGAGAAAAGGCGAGGAAAGCTGGGTGGTGGTGTGCGCCATCTTCACGACAACGCGCCTGTACACACAGCTCTTGTTGAAAGGAAGCTGTGAAGAAATGTGCCTTCAAGAATATCGACCATCCACCCAGGTCTAGCTCCCAGGGACTATTTCCTCTTCTGAATACTTAAGAAGGACCTTCGAGGAAGGAAATTTAAGTATGACGAAGAAGTGATGGATGCTGTTTATGCCCATTTTGCAGACAAGACTTCTGACTATTTTGGAGGGTGGGTTAATTTTTATTCAAAGATGTAAGACATAGTCAGAGATGGTTAACTATATTGAAAAGTGAAATATAGCTTTTGCCTTTATCATACCTAGAAAATATTTAGGCCGGAAACTTATGGACCTTCCCTCATAAGATATGATTTCATAAATTCTCTTTCTCTTTTTCTGTTGTGTATGTGCAATCACTCATGAACAAGGATTCATTTTTCTTAAGATTACAAAAGTTTTCAACCAGCATTTAGTAATAGCAGTAGTAAATCGCGCAACCCGGATTTATACTGCCGCGATCCCCGCTATCTGTGTCAATATCACATCATACTTACGATAAATGTCACAGGTGTAGAACTGTGTTCATTGTTTGTGTATAAAAATTGAGATAATGTTTTTCTGCCCAAATTGAAAGTTTAAAAACCTGTCACGAAATTCATAATGCTTTTCAGTCTTAGAATCGGAAAAGTAATAAATCTTCATCTCAAATAGATGGAATCGCACTTCGTTCATTGGATCCACCATTTTGAGCATAGTGTTCACAAGTTGAGGAAACCATAAACGTGTCGATTCGTCTTTCCTTTATCTCCTTGTAATAGCCAGTAAAAGCGAAGATGTGCCCTCTTTGTTGTGTTCGGTATCTTATCTCCTGTGATAATCGGATTTACTGAGCACTGCCCTAATACGTACAGACCTAACCTTAGCTTCTGCCTTGTTTAGAGATATTGCTTCTGTTGTCTCCAATTTTGGTACCAACTCATATAGTATTGATTTCAAAGGAACCCAGTACTGAAACATTTTTGTTCTGAACTAACGTTACGAGGACGATAATGAAATGACCTGGATGATATTGTCAACACATCTCTATGTATTTAACGGTATATAGGACGACAGAATTAGGATGTTTGTGATGTTGATCTTGATGCAAGGCAAGGAGATTACAATCTTCGGAAGGTTCCTACCGGTTGATAGGGGATTCACATAATTGCACAATAAATACGAATCTTCCGAGCCCTTTTGCTTATGCGCTATTGTTACGGCGGCGCTGCTGTCTGTAGCCATCCAAAAGAGCTTGAAATAATTATGCTCGACATTTTAAGGTAATTTTAAGAATGTTTTGCTGATTTGTTAGCAAGTACGCGTATTTTATTGTGTTACCTCGTTTATTATTTTCCCCTCCATAGCCACTTAGTAGTTAAAACTAAAGCCCTAATAACAATTTCTCATTTTATTTTGCTATTCCTTATTTAAATTATTTGTTGTAATGCATTTATTATATCAGCGCTGACATAACCTGTATAAGGCGTTTTTTTTTTTTTTTCAGTAGTGTTTAACGCCCGTTTTTACTACTGAGGCACCACAGGCGGTGGACACTGATGATGCATGAGATGAAATGATGTATTGGGAAAGGATTTTTATGAAGAAGGAAGCGTTCCAGGGCTAAGTTTAGGGTACCTCATTTGCTATTTATGAATACTGAGGAAAACCTGGAAAAAACCTCAGTAGGGAGGACGATCCTGGCGGGATTCGCACCCCAGACCTCCCGCTCACAAGCCTGCACCTTAACGACCTGGGCCACCCGTGGCTGTATATAAGGCGTGCAGTTAACTTGTCAGTTAAGAATGAATTATAGGGCTTAGAGAGTTTCCTACCAAATTCAATTTAAAACAAAAATTTTGTGTAGTTTAACATTTCTCTGCTCTAAATTGGTGCAATGAGAATGGCTATGACAACCAGAAATCTATATTTTTGGTTGGCGTGTGAAAACAAGAGATAAATAAACTTAAGTGATATGCCTGAAAATTTAAACTATCCATAATCCATAGATCTTCATTTTCTATTTCTTTTCTTCCAGTTATGAACAGTCATTTAGTTATCTTACAGTAGCGTGTTGCATTTTTGAAATTTATTTTTCTGTAATAGTGGATTGCATGATTGTGGCAAACTATATTTATTTTAATTTGTTGATTCCATTGATTTCTTGTTTTAATACATAATCGTTGATATTGTTAGCATTAAAAATACAAATAAATAAAAATGCAGTTTAAAAGTCTGTGTTACTGTAGCTATTTTTTAATAATTTCAGGAATTTATAAGAACAAAAATCTCATTAAGTCCCATAATGTTCTTCCACAGTAAAATGAAATAAGCATTCATCAAGTTTTAAAAATATTTATAACCTTATAACCTTATCTTTATGCTTCAAGTGCGGCTTTTTTCGATATTCCATTTATGTATTTGCACATATGAAATCACCAAAACATAACCGTTAAATTTAAGGTAGCCTATTCTATTTAATATGAAATACTAAGAAAAAATGTTATATAATAGTTACATACCACAGTCGAGAGTTCTTCGATGAAGTCCAGCTCTTTCTTTCAATTTTCTGAATCCAAATATTCCGCCTTTCGACGTTGTATTTTCCTGAAGGAATGCATATAACTTAACGCCTTTCTTTGCAGTCGGTCCTGGTGGTGTAGTGCAAGTAACCATACTTGCCTTCCAAACCCAAGAACGGGGTTCGTACCCGGCCAGGATCGGTGGATTTTTTCGGGCGTAAAAATCCTAAGTATGGCTTCCTTCGGAAGGGAAGTAAAGCCGTGGGTCCCGTGTCGTACATTTACGGCACGAAAAAGAACCTCAAGCCTGAAAGAGAGACCTCTGAGCAAAATTTGTCGGCCGTTTCACGCCCTGAGTTGAATGGGACGCTGATGACCTGAGATGTTAAAGAGCGTCCATAAATAAATCAATTAAAAAAAAAAGCCTTTCTTTCCTTGAGCTGTACAACCAAATGCACAACATCCAGGCAAATTAACTCAATTAAAGTAAAATTTCAAGAAAGTTCTCCATGTGCATTGGCACAACACATCGACATCAGGCCAAAAATGGCGGCTGATGCTGGCGAACCGATCACGATTTGTCGGCTGATTCCGCCGCAAAGCGTGTCCATACTTATATAAGACAGAGCTTTAGTTAAAACTAAGGTCAATGTTGTCTCTGTTATTGAAATGCTTAGTTTTGTTAGAAATATTGACATCATTATCATTCTTAGCAGTGTTAGAAGGGAATTGCACATTTCTTATCTATGTTCGAAGATGGGCTTGGAGCCTAAAAATTGGTCAGCTATTGTAATCCTTCATGTGGAAAAAAGAAAATTATAAATGCTAAAGATGAAACCTATATCAAAAAAAGAAAAAGGAATGTGTACCACAGAAAAACAGTTTTGGCCTACAGAAGAAGGTAACTGAAATTAATTATATGACTAGTCAGTCTGATGCAAGGTGTTTAGTTGATAAAAAAATCTGGAAGATCAGTAAAAGAAACGACTTCTAACATCAAAATGGAATAAGAAGAAATGTATGGAATGGTAAATAAAATACAGAAACTGAACTGGTGAGAACTGGTATATTCTGCGATGAATCCCAGTTTTATTTTCAGAGCGTTAAGAGCATACACGTACGAAGATCTGACTATAAAAAGCTATGGCCCTCAGCACATTCATCAGTTCAGTTAAGAAAATGTTATGTTTGTCATTTAATGGTATTGGTTCTTTAGTACAATGTGAAGGAAAGATGAACAGTGGAAGGTATTTACGAATACTGGAGGGAAAAGATTGTCTGAGCTATAGAAACCGTGTCTTGAAGAATGGACTATTTTCCAGCAAGATCGTGCTGACTCTCGTGTTTACAAGAAAGTTTGAAATCATTGCAGCATTCAAGTGTTGGATTGACCAGTAGAATTTATAGTCTATATGTAAAGACAAACTCAGAAATGTTTGCTCCACTAAAGAAAAATTCGTGTGCGAATTCTTCCCTTTTGAAGAAAAGTGAAAAAAATCTAGTGGTTTCAATCAATGCTAAGCAGAAACATATTAAGGCTAAATATGGATATAGAAAATACTAATGCTAATAATTCATTAAAATAAAACTGGATTCAGGAAAAGTGTAAAGCGTTGATAAATAAATAAATTTTCCTACAAAATGTACTTGTTCAGGTTCATTGTGCATATTAATATAAATTATTTGAAAGTTTGATTCCCTCTGGACCCCTTAATATCTTTATGCTTACTCTTTTCTAATCTCTAATAGGTCTAGCCCAGGTACGCTTTAGCACAACGATGCACCTAAAAGGATTTTAACTGATTTATAACCTAACTGTTCAAAAAGCAATCCCTAATAAGGCCTAAAATGAAAACCCTTCTGAATATGAATACGTATAATTTATATATATATATATATATATATATATATACATATAACAATGCGTTTTCTGTACTTGGAAACAATACTTGTACGAATTCCTAAAAGTATTTTAAGGTTGTGAAAACACAATACAATTTACATGAACTTATGTGCACACTCATGCACAGTATATTAGTACAAGATACAATATTTTTTTTTAAGTTTATTTGGTCTCAGATAAAAATACTGCTTTCTATAATAATATTGAAAGCGCATTAACAACAAATTTTAAATTAATTAATTATATTAAGTACAACAATTTTACTAAGCTCAGATTACAGGTCATTAAGTGCTACATTTTAGTTTGGCCCTTATGTGTTTTTAGTTTTATATTTTAATAATCACATTTTACCTCCTAAAAGTTTAACTTTATAGAGGCAACTATATTAACACTTCATAGCAAATACGACATGTTTTAGCAAGATAACATTTCCAAAAAATTCAATATATTTAAGCAATATTACAGTAACCCAATGGGTGATCTAATTTTGAGCTTTATTTATTTATTACGTTTTTAACGCTCTTTTTCACTACTGGGCATAACATGTGGCGGACACTGATGGATATGAAACAAACTATGATTTGGAAAATAAATTTATTTGGGAACAGGCTTAAGTTTAGGGCACCTCCCCGCATTTTCCATAAGAGGACTGAAGGCAAATGTGAATAATAATAATAATAATAATAATAATAATAATAATAATAATAATAATAATAATAATAAAACCAACCTCAATCAGGGAATGCGATTGTAACAGAAATAGAACCCCAAGCCTCCCGTTTACGAATTCGTGCCTTAGGGACCTTGGTCACCCGTTTTAAGTAATGTCGCGTTGTAATTTAATTTCTGATGTTAAAAAAAGATAAAGTCAGAAAACAAATTTTAAACTTAAATCGTAATTGCAGCTAAATTCTACAAAATGTAAAAACAAAGTCTCTCTTTTGTAAATAAGGATCAGTTGAGCATATAAAATAGATAAATCCGTGATAAATTATGGTTTTAAGCAACGGTTCCTAAACCAGGAGGGTCGCAGTGGATATGGGGAAATTACTTACATAGCTTATTTTCAAGTCTGTTTTTATTAAGAATGTTTACTAACTGTTCCATTTTATTATTTTGACCAGTTATATAGCAGCGCAGCATTGTGATTGAATAGATGTTACATTGTTGAAGCTTGCGCGCGAACTTGCAAATGAATTATTTATTATTAATGAACTTGGCGATAGCCCCTGTACAAATTCTCGGACAGCGAGAGAATTTAGGTAGAGCTGCAGTCCCGAGCGACAGCGGAGAGTGCCGAACGGCGAGAAGGGAAACCCCGATGTTGCCTCGGCTGCATAATCTGCACGTAATTGTTTTCATTTCACAGTGATATGCGTAAGGTTGCTGTCTTTATTTACAAGAGGTTCGAAAACCTTTCAGTTTTCGCTGTGTGCTATAGAGACACACTTTCCTATATGTTTATTGTCCTCAAATTCCCTATCACATTTCAGGCATACGAGCTGTTTTGATGTACTCATTATTACGCAACATTTACACACTTTTCCTTATTCACACTGAAGTCGCGCTCCTACTTTACTTTTCAGTCTCGAACGGCAGTGGTGGACGTATATCAGTGGTGATGGCAGTAGTACAATCTTCCACTTTTCCAGCTTGCAGCAAAGAAAAGGTGACGATGTTAACAAGGTCTTCTGTATCCGGTTTTGCAAGGGAAATGCAATACGTTTTTTTTTTTTTTTTTTTTTTTTTCCCTTCCCTGTAGAGAAGAGTGTTATTTGGGAATAATCTTCCTCTTTTGTGACCTTTCTTTAGTTTTGGGCATGGGTACTTGTTCATTTTGTTTGCGAACAGCGGTTAATGTTGCCTTTAAGGATGCCGATGTTTCTTTACAACTTCTAGTTCCGTTGTGGTCGAAATTCCCATAATGGCATCCCAAAACATGCAAGTAAATGTTTCTTTTTGTTCTGATAGGAGCACAGAACAGTTACTACTTTCTTGTTTGCTCATCACTTGAAATAGTATTTCCTCCTTTTCATTGAGAACAGAAACATCTTCGATGTCTATTATAAAGTCATTAATATCTCCAAAATGCCCTATAGTGTGTTCATTGTGGACCTGAAATTGACATATCCTGTGTACGTGTGTACTCATATTCCATTTAATGCTGGAATAAACACACGTGCAAGAGTATCTGTGTAGTCATGTATTGCATTCACTGCAGTTTAATTTGCATTTACACAAAATGTATTTCAGTCGCCTTCGATGAAGACAGGATCCTCCAACCATTATCTTCCTTAATAACGATGTCCTTGTTTATTTCCAAGCTTGCTTTGTGCTTACGACGAATGTCTTTAATTTTGCTGCAAGAGAAAGTAACTTATCTCCCGTTCGGAACTGGAGTTGTTCCGCTCTGTTGTCGCTCGGGACAGCAGCTCTACTAGCTAAAGTCTCTCGCTGGCCGAGAATTTGATTTGCTGCCCGAGAATTTGTACAGAGGTTAACGTAGTGGAAGGGGATGCCAATAATTTCATTCTCGAAAAGAGGATGTTGCATGCAAAAAGTTTAGGAATTGCTGGTTTAAAGTAAATAGGTATTTTTAATCATCATAAAAGATTGCCTAGAAAATAAAATATGAAATATAAGTCCGTACATATTCATATATGTGTATATAAGCGTATATTATAATCCCGTTTAATAATTAATAACCAATTTATTCGCTGCATTAATTCTAAGTAAATTTAACTACAAATATACAGGTTTATAGAGTAACTATTTGAATTATCTCTTATGCTGAACATTAAATACGCGTAACTTTCAGTTCATGAAAATCAAAACAAGAAAGGAAAGGAAAGTTTTGCCCATTGGTATTATTTTATTATCTATTATCGATATAAAATTACCATTTTAATAAAGCTATAGTATATTCAGTACTTGCTTACTTTTTGAAAGGCCTGTCTCATAAAACGTTTACCATCATCGCATTGAACTATATAACCTGAGTTGTTCTTATCGCTTTAGCTTCATAGAGCCAATCCCGGCTGGTAGTAAGGAAAAAAAATGTTAATCGAATATAACAAAAATTGCAACAGTCTATTTCTGCCACAGATCAGAGCTCAAAAATGTTTACAAAATTTGCGCATTTCAAGTCTTTTGTGTTGAATATCCTGTCTCGGACGCTTCAGAACGATGTTAGCACCGTCCTGAAAGGTTTTGCACAAACTTCATACACAAGACGTCGAATTATTTTCTTGAATATTTCAAGATTTGCGCTTGTAAACGATCGCCCAGGTTCCATAGAAGTTTTGCAGTGTAGGAAGCGTGAGTCACAAAACGTCATTACTTCAAATGTCTCCGTTCCAAACTTGCCGAGTTTGAGGCACAATTTTCTCTCTCTGTTTAGTTTGCAGTGCCCTTGCTCGTGGTAACAAAAACTCGTGTAGCTCAGCTCTTGATGTTCATAGATAGAATGATGTCACTCCACAAGACTAATGAAGGTTACAGCTCACAATCGCTGCGTGCATACTCCGCTCTGTCTTTGTTTTATAAGCTTAAACTTGGAACTTCTTGATAACATCTCATATTTAATAACAATAGTGTTATGTTGTATCACTAACTAGACAATCTTGCTTCAACAATCATTGTCTAAGGTTGGGTAATAAAATACAAATGATGATGGAGTTTGTAAGAATAGTGCTGTTGGCAATGATTATGGTAGCGAAAATTTGTTTATTAATTGACATAGTCACTGATACTATGTAATTAAGAGCATATCTTTTAACACTAGAACGCCCATTAGGGGTCATTTGATAGCTACTACTTTCTTAAGCATTTTTATCACTGAAAACTATGGAATTTCTTGCTTATCGCCTTTTAACCGCCAGTGATGGTACAGAGAACGATTTTGCTTCCAAATTGCAAGCCAGGTTCGCATCTAGTTTGCATTTAGGTTCCGGAGTGAGTTTATATGTACTTCGTGTCTGCTCAGTATCACATATTATTTAAGTGCTCTTCTGACTTACTTACTTACTAGATGGCTGTAGTGATGTGTGGCTTCTGAGCTGCGAGCCAGGTTCGAATCCAGCTTGAATTGAGCTTCTGGTTTCAGATATTTCTATGTTCATGGTTTTCGCTCACGTATCACGCATGTTTAGCGCTATGTTTCCAGGCACCTTTGTCTATTCATTTAATATGTTGGTGATTCAATAATGCATTCACACATTTGTTCGTTCATTCTTTTGTTCATCTTTTATACGTCATCTCAGGCTAAATGATTTTAATAAAAAATATTTATTTTTTATTTCAAGTATTAAGTGCACGTTTTCTGAAATATAAGAAATGTTTTAATATACCAATTGGGTTTGATGTGCTATGTAGTAACAAATTATTTATACAAAAAAGACAAGATATACAAATACGTGTTATATCTATACAGAAAGCTGTTACGTTGAAACATTTTCAGAGATATTGGAATGACATTTGTTGCTGAGTTTTTTTATTATAAAAGAAACACATACACATTTTTTACAAGTCGATCAACTGTCTTTGGTTGTTTTTTATCCCTATTTAGTGGCCTTAGATGTTCCTTCATCCCTGTAATCAGCTACGAGTGATTATGACAGAAGTCGATGAAAGCTACGTGAAAATGATGTGTTGAAACATGTTTGTTGTGCATGATGGTTATGGTCACTTACAACTACGCAGTAATTGCCCTAAGAAACGTGGGTAAGGAACTCAGGGAACCGATGGTAAATTTGCTATTATTATTAAAAAAAATGTTGAACTAAACGCCATTGAAAGGGACTGAAAGTTACAAAACCACAGAAAAACGCTTCCAAAACAGTGAAAATGTGAGCGTTTGAAAATTAATAGCGGTAAATTGACCACCATTGGACGTTCTAGTGTTAAATGCCAACAAGAAACGAAGTTTGTTCTACAAGATACAATATCTTTTCATCGCTTTTGCTATAGGGAGACTCGAGCACAAATAATTTCAACACCTGCACGTACAACTTTTCCCTCACCTTGTGCAAACTTTCCCTCCCCGCACTCTACCCTTTTCATCACTTCTGTAATAACAACCGTCAACAGCTAAGGCAAGTGAACGAAAAGTTAGTCACCAGATGTTTAAAGGACAGGAAGAAACTCTGGAATTGGCTCTTTGTGCAGGGAACTGTTGAAAATGACACTTGGAGCAGAATTAATTTCTTACTGAGAGAAAAATGGAGCATCTTTTTACAAATCCTGTTTATATGGCATTTTTAGATTTTGCTCTCCCCCTTTTTATATAAAAATCCGATAATTAGCACGGTAAAAATGATGAAAGTTAGAAAACTAAGTAATAAATAAAAATGTTTGCTTTTTATTCCATTTTTTTTTTTTTTTTTTTTTTTTTTTTTTTTTTTTTTTGTGCGTGGAGGGCGGTCCCTTGTCATCAAAACGAATGCCTTTCATTCCAGCTTTTCAGTGCACTGAAGAGATATAAAGATTGGGACAATTATTGTCTAGCATCGATCTCTGGCCCGCTTAGAAATAATATTTACATATAATATAATCACCAAAAGGGTCATATGGCGACACGATTTTGTTTGGTTAAACCGTATATTAGGTACTTTGAAAGCAAATGGACTCTTGCAGACTTGCATCATTTCTCGTCTAGGCCATTAGGCGTGCTATTTTTCCCTCTCCAGAAGGGTACAAATGAGAAAAAGTCCAGGCTATTTGTCATCCCTAACTGGAAGAACAAATGAGACATTAGGTAATTACCTGCTTTCACCTCCCTTCAACTTTGAGCCCATGGACGCGCCTCAACTGTTCCATCCGTCAAGTAAGTTTTTAGACAGCGTCTTTCGTAAAAACTGAAGATAGTAGAGGAAAGAGAATAAACCAAACGCACGATGTCTACGTGCCCAACCTGGGATGCTTCTCTGATACCGACTAAGACAACTGCCGAAATATCATGCACTTTCTAGTGAAGTATTTGGATGCCTATTATCTTAAAAATAACTAATTACATAAACAAAAAATGGCATAGACACTTTCATTTTTACTTATTGCCAGGCTACTACTTTTCGCATTAACGTAACTAAAGTTTTCTTAAAAAGATAGTTAATACAGAAAATGGTTGTGCGCGGGTTCAGGATGTTCTCTCTCTCAATGACCAATTTTCTCTTACCCACAATAACGAACTCCAAATTCCGTGCGCGAGATATCCATATATTTATGAAGAAATATAGTTGAAGTAGACATACAAGAAATGTTCAGAATTTTGCAAAAATGAGTTAGTGTTGTGGGTGATTTCACTTTTCAATATAGTTACCCTTTATTGTAATACAGTTTTCACATCTTTGAGTTAACATTTCAATCCCCCCCTCCAAAAATAGTCAGAAATCTTGTCTGCAAAATGGGCATAAACAACATCTATCACTTCTTCGTCACACTTAAATTTCCTTCCTCAAAGGTCCTAGAGTTTTGAGAAGAGGAAATAGTCACTGGGAACTAGCTTCCTGTGCAACAACAGCTGTGTTCACAGGCGCACACCATCTTTGCTAGCTTCTTCACTTTGTTTGAAACATGTAGTTTCTGTGCAGTAGGCTAATATAGTGCTCCCCATTTAGTGTGGTATTCCTCTCTCTGAAGTCAATGAAGAGTATTCCTTCACAGTGCCAAAAGATTGTGGTCATGATCTTGGCTGACTGAGCGACCCTGGCTTTTATGGCCGGTGCTTCGCCAGGTTTACGCCACTCCGTTGATTCTCTTTTGGACAAGGGATCATATTAGAGGACCATAGTTTCATCTGCTGTAACAATAGTTTGCGCTCTCTCGTTGCCATGGCAGAGCTCCAAAATGCCTGACAATAGATGACTCGTTGCTGCTTTTGGTCTGAGGAAAGAAGTCTAGTTACCCATCTTGCACTAACCTTATTCATGTTTAAATGTTTATGAAGGACTGTTGTTTTAGAAAGGTCCAACGTTGCTGGTATTTCTGCAACTTTGAGCCGCCGGTCTTCCATAATTTTTCCTTGCACAAGAGAGATGTTTTCAAGAACGAGTACCTCCAAGAGCCGATCTGCACGCAGTTCGCGCTCAATTCTTTCTTGATCCATTCGAAAAAAAAATTGGCCATTCTTTTACGGTAAAATATGAGGGGGATGCTTCCCCATATGCACCGCCCAATCACTGTTTAATTTCATTTAGAGTAAGTCCTTCTTTTGTGAAGAACTTAATAACAGCTCGATACTCCATTTAACGCATGTCACAATCTTCTACACACAGTCTTCTTTATGCAACTGTATGTGAACAAATGAACTTGGAGGAGCGGAAATTACAGCTGCAATGATTTGTCTAATAGATAAGGCATGACACCAGATAAGGCTTTTGAGAAGGCGATAATCCTTATAGGCGATGCCGGAAACTTATGGACCTACCCTCGTATATCCTGATAGAGGGTTCAGAGCATTTATGAAACAGTGGGGTAGGGGGAAGTGGGAGTACATCATTTGGACATGCATCATTTTTGCTCAGTTTATATAGTGAAATTTATTATGTTAAACATTCTGTTTTTTCGTAACTGCATTGTTGAATGTCAGTTTAATGTTGTTGGTCCTTAGAAAATACAGCAGTAACATTGTATACCTTTGCTAATTACGGTAAAGGTTTAAACTTCTAATAATATCATTTGACGAATAAATTTCAACAGGGAATACAAAATCTGATACAGAAACATGGAAAAGGAATCGTCTTAAGAAAGGTAGAGTTAAAAGGTTAAATGTTGGTTAATATGAAAGGACAAACTGTTCTGGAAAGGAAAACTGGTGAGAAGTATGAGTGCAGCTGACATTTTAAATATATGCATCAAACAGTTCATATTTTTACTGATCTTCCAACAGCCAAAGTTTACAGGGGCAAAATATAAGTAGAAAAGAAGAAAAGGGAAAATATAATTACTCTGCTTAATTATCTATGCTCAGTGGATAAATTAACCATATTTTGTGTCAAATTTTGCATTTAAACGTTATTAGGGGGTTGATATACTAACTATATTATGTTTTATTTGTTGCATTAATAACACTGTAAATCCACTGTACACAATATTCCGTACATTGTGAAGACTAGAACTTAAATTTCCTTCTTAAACAATTATACCATTATAAAGTTAATTACAAGAAGTTGAACTTAGCAATAATTATAAGTAACTTCCAATTTATTTATTTCATAACTAATTAATAAAAGTATTTTTTCTTCATAAGAAGGTCAAAAATGCTAGTAAATTGTCTTGGAAAGCACACACATATACAGTTAATTGCGATGTTTAAACAAAAATTAAGTTTTTTGTTTCTCCTGTAAAGTTTGAAAATAATAATAATAATAATAATAATAATATATTATAGAGTGCTTCAAGTATGAGAAATATTACTTTTCACAATTACAGACGTCGGTCTTGGTGGTGTAGTGGTTACCATACTTGCCTCCTAAAACCAAGATCGCGGGGTTCGAAACCGGCCAGAACCGATGGATTTTTTCGGGCGCAAAAATCGTAAGTATGGCTTCCTTCGGAAGGAAAGTAAAGCCGTGGGTCCCGTGTCGTACATTTACGGCACGAAAAAGAACCTCAAGCCTGAAGGAGAGGCCTCTGAGCAAAATTTGTCGGCCGTTTCACACTCTGAGTTGAATGGGACGCTGACGACCAGGAGCTGTTAAAAAGCGTCCATAAATAAATAAATAAAAAAAAAAATACAAATTTTAAGTCCATTTCTGCTGTGTATAACATATACTTTTGACACTAATGGTTAATATAAAAGTACATACGTTTGCTTTACAAAAATGATGTATTAGTTGTTTAAACTATCAAGGCATGTGACACCTGAAATGTTTATTGCTACTGAGTCAAGTTAAAAAGGTCTGCTCAAGGGATCTGGTCTTGCCGCCTGCAGCTTTACATTATTCTCACGTAAAGGTAGCGGATTACACCCACTGGGTTTGGTTCCTTTGTTTTAGCAACAGCAAGCTATAAAGAATAACATGCAACATTGACTCGGTGTGTTACAATGACAACTGTGGTCATAAAATATATTTTCAACTGCTTAAGCTTTCCAATCATGTCACACTTAAGATATCCATACTTTATCTACTGTATAATAATTTTTATTATTACTTAAAAACCGGAAATTTCACGATTTGCAAAATTGTGAAAAAGTTAAGTCTTTAAAACGTTGGTTAGCATTTTTTTACTTGTGTATAAATGTTCTCTACTACCTTTACTAAAGAATAATTCGCGAATTTTGTAAAATCTCCCTCTCTTCACGATTGTTTTACTTCTACTCTCCGGTTTGCATGACTGTTTTTTTTTAATTTAACTTTAATATTGTATTATTTTAAAATTAATTTTCTAGTTCTGGTAGTCTAGTACCAGAAAATAATGCACTCTATGCAGTTTCTCAATATTCCATGTTTAAGGAGCCATTAACTTAACGACAATACAACAATCAACATTTTCTTTAAACCACCTTCATAAATCATATTTGATTTTAAAGCTACGTGCACTGAAAGTAATATAAAAATAACTTTATAATATGCTTTCTCAAATGTTTAGGAAAATTTTCCTTTTATTTGTAATTGCTAACAATTTGCACATATTGTTATAAATGAATTAATATTTTATACATTCAATGTACCTTTTTTTTTTTCAAAAATAATGAAGCCCAATGAACATATTTTGTCCATTTGTAGATGGCAAGAACGTTAAAAAAAATAATTAATTAAGTTTTTCATTACATCAAATGCACAAATTACATTTTTAAGAAGTTTTGGGTTGCGGATATCTCTATAAATAGGTAATTTGTTTTCAAACCAGAAAATCTCCATATTAGGCAACATATAAAACAATTCCTAAAAATGATACTAGATATTCAAATGGATCCAAAATAAACAAAAGTTCAAGCCTTGTAGAAGAAGGTGTGACTTTGTATTGCAGATACTTTAAATTTTATTTTCACTATACCTGAGGTGTTCTGAAAGTTTTCGACTTGACTCGGAAGTGTATGGCCAAATGACTATGATTAGTTATTAAGTATTATTCTTTAGATGACCCATTTCAGACGTGTAAGTGTAGTCACTTGTTTGTGACGATTGTGTAAACAAGCTAGTGTTAGCTTTTTATACAAAATAGATAAAACTGAAATACGTGCTGTGATAAAGTACTTCGTTTAGAAGGGTTTAGAAACACAAAGAACTTACATTCCACTTTTAAAGATTCTTCCCCTTCGTTTTTGACGGTTAAAAAGTGGGCTACTGAATTTAAGATTGGTCGTGCATTCATTCTAGATGACGTCCCAAAACTGCAACGACTTAAGAGATTGACAAAAATTCCTAATGCTGTATTCAGTGGTTCTCTAATTGAAAGTACGCCAGTAGTCTGACATTGCAAAGACCTCGATAGGCCATATCCAGTACATTTTACACGAAGTTTTCAGTATAAGAAAGCTTTCCCCTCGATGGCTGCCTCGTTTATTTTAAAACTCCCTCGAAGGAACATTTCGCAAGAGTGTTTAAAAGCAATTCAACTGAGTTTATCCGACGTTTCAAAAGTAGATGGAACTTGGATTCATCACTACACGCCAAAGACTAAGGAGCAGTCTAACAGTGGATGGCAACAGGTGAAAGTGCACCAAAGAAAGCAAAAACGGTTCCAGCTTCAGGAAAATTCATAGCTACCTACGGTTTTCTGGAATTCTCATGGTGTGGTGCTCGTAGACTGTCTCCAGAAGGACAGAACCATCACCGAGGACTGTTACGCTTCTCTACTGGACCAACTGACGGATGGTATTCAGGCCGTACGCCCACATCTTGCGAAAAAGAAAGTTCTCTTTCATCACAATAATGCACCTTCACACACGTTTGGGATTGTTGCTGCAAAACAGCATGACCTTCGCTTCCAAGAGCATCCACTCCGCCATATTCTCCGGATTTGGCTCCCAGCGACTACTTTTTGTTCCCAAATCTAAAGAATAAACTGGGTGGAAGAAAATTCACATCAAAGGATGAGGTTGAAGGTGAGACATGCTTATTTTTCAGTTGGACAAATATTATTTTACTGAGAGTATTAAAAAGTTGGAAAGTCGCTGGACTAAATGTATTGATTTGCATCTACATTATCTAATATCTACATTAAAAAAATCGCTTAAATCCTGTGTTTTCTTGGTCAGGCCGAGAACTCATAGAACGCTCCTCCGATGTTCTCCACATCAGGAAACAACATGTGGGTTATGCGTATTGGATCTGATCGTTCGTTTTGACAAAACACTGTGGTCAAGTGGAAGAGGCACACGAAGAAAAAATCATGTGTACAAGTACTGTGGAATAGTTTACTTACTAAAATACAGAAGAGATTGGGCTGATGGTTAGGGCTCACAGTACATTATCACGGCTGTATTCAAACATAATCCCGCTTTGGGCCTGGACAAGGAGAAGATTAAAGAAATTGCTCCTACGTCGTACGTAAAACTCTGTACCTTAAAAAAGTATAATTAAAAGTTGTATTCTCCATTTTATTTTCTTTTTTGATCTGCTAACAATGTAAACGTTTTTGTTGTTTCTGATGTTTTGTTTTTTGTATGTTTTTATATTTATGGAATACTCTGTTTAATTAGTAGCTTTTAAATGTTATGGGAAGTTATGTGTTTTTTAATTGAGTCTCGCCTTATGCGGTATAGCTATCCCGGTAATCGGTAGTGGAGCGCACGCCAAGTCACGGCACTATCGAAGATCGGCAAAAGAGAATCTTATGTGCACAGTCTTATAAATTAGCACGCGTAACTTTTATGGATATGGAAATAGAACTGCTTTATTAGAATACATTTACAATTTAAAAACGGTGTACCTAAGCTCTAACAATGTTTACAATTTTTAAAATGTTCGTAACATGACGAGAAACAAGCGTTGCAATGTCAACGTTTTTACTTCATGGCACTTTATAAAGTGCGTTCAGTTCCCATTCGTAAACTTTTTGGTAAATACGAGTGTGAGTCAAAAGGTAAACTTCCCTATCTTATTATTCGCTGTACGCAGTTCCGCTGCAACTTGTTAAAGCGTTTAGTGTTTAATTCCATTAGATGGTTTATAGCAACAACCAAACACAGTTGCAAAATGGCGAGAATAATAATAAATGAGTGGTCTAGGTAGGAAGTGTGTCAGTTCTGGTGGTGTAACCATATTTTCCTTCTAAACCCAAGATCGCGGGTTCAAACCCGGCCAGGATCGATGGACTTTTTGGGAGTAAAAATTCTAAGTATGGCTTCCTTCGGAAGGGAATTAAGCCCTGGGTCCGTGTCGTACATTTACGGCACGATAAAGAACCTCAAGTCTGAAAGAAGAGGGCCCTGAGTAAAATTTGTTGACGTTTCATGCCCTGAATTGAATGAGATGCTGATGACTTGAGATGTTAAAGAAAGTCCGTAAATAAACCATATCAACGTAGAAAGTACGTGTAATTATGCAGTTTCTGTGGGCAGAAAAAAGTGGGATCTATAAACATCCACTAATGTTTTATGTCTATATGTAGAATGGATGTGATGTTTTGAAAGTGAGACGATTACGTGCCCTGTTGGATCTGTATCCCTCCACAATTGATCTTCATCTCTTTGGAATAAAAAATATTCTTTGGGATAAACGATTTGAGTGGTGTCAAAGATGAAGTGCTCAAACTGCTCAAAGAGGGGAACGAAACTTAAAAAAACTCATTTTACGCTATGATCATTTCTTGAAAAACTTTGGTAATTATGAGGAAAAAGTGGAGTAACATTGAAATAAAGCTGCTATTTATGTTAAACCATCTTTACCACTACACGTACAAAAAATTAGGGAAACTTACTTTTTGAATTACCCTCGTAATATACCTCAAAGTATTCTATAGCTGATTTGTTATAGGGATTCCGTTGTGCTTGTAAATTCTCTAACACCAGAAAAATGAATTATTTTGCGCAGCAAACAGGCGTTGCTAGTTGATATATGGTTCATTAAAAGTCCCATTCCAATAAATAATAAAAGTTTAATGTAGTACACATTACCGTTTCAGAAGCTTCTAATTTCTGTAGCAACACTTATCTAAAGCTGTTTTGTCACGTTGAATACGATAAATCCTTGAGATCCCAATCCCATTGTTCCATCACGCACTACATGGCCTCCTGCTGTCCCATTCGTGATACAACGAAACATGTGTTAAAACAGATACAATTAATTTGTTTCCCCTAACACCTTACCACATCCGCTGCAGACAATCTGACGGGCCAGCAGCTGTGAGGATCCCCTTCACAAATTAGCTTCCTCGTGATGCCACCGCATGTGAGAGCGTATTACTCGTAAAGTGGCCAGACAAAAACCCTCT
Source organism: Metallyticus violacea (assembly GCA_030762175.1). Taxonomy (NCBI): domain Eukaryota; kingdom Metazoa; phylum Arthropoda; class Insecta; order Mantodea; family Metallyticidae; genus Metallyticus; species Metallyticus violacea. The sequence continues at coordinate 111,338,433 of CM060831.1, forward strand.
CTCTGTACTAATAGGCTTTGTTCCCACTTCAAATTTAACTGCTTCTTGATGACAGCTCGGAGAGATATGGCGACGGTTTTGGTTATTAACATCGAGCACTCTTCATGCTAGCAATTTGTAATCAGTTGGGGATATATCAGTGTTGTACTTGTTAAATGGAGCGTTAAGACTGTTTAGAAGAAATAGAACTTTCTGCAGGGGACTGAAAGCTTTGTAATTAGATAAACGTGTTATGTTAACCGAAAACAAGAAATATAGTCGTTTTCTGTTTATTGTCTTTGCGAAAGTATTACAAATGGGTTAGTTCTGTCCCCAGAATGGAAGAATATTTTGATTTTCAAAGATAACAGATTGTTAGTGTGCTCTTGGCAGCAGCTGTTTCGCAGTAAATATATAAAGTACAGTAGTGTTCATATATGAGGTGTTATTCAATATTTAAGTTGCCCATTTTTCGCGAATTCGGAAGGAATTGCAGTAGTAATTAAGAAAAGATTTTTGAAAAAAATTCTTAAAATCCCCATCGATCCTGCTAAATAGGCACCGAAAATGGCGATGAAAAAATGTACATAGTGTGTGTGTATTAAACGCTCCAGCGGCTGCAAAGTGTATTTTTTCTCAACTAAACTAGGCATATGAAGATAATTAAGAAATTATTCATCAAATTTGTTAACCAGCATAATTGGACCATTGGGAGGAGGGTTAATCTAAAGCAAAAGTTAAAAAATTGTTCTAGTGGTTTCAATTTTTTGTTTTTTCTCAACGAAACTCGATGTATACGAGGGACACTTCACAAACTCCTTATCTGGTGTCATACCTTATCTGTTAAGTAAATAATTGCAGCTGTAACTTCCACTCCGCTGTGTTGAGTTGTTTAGATATAGTTGCATAAAGAAGGCTATGTGTAGAAGATTGTTACATGGAGTTTCGAGCTGTTATTAAGTTCTTCACAAAAGAAGGACTTACTCCAAATGAAATTAAACAGCGATTGGACGGTGTGTATAGGGAAGCATCCCTCTCACATTCTACCGTAAAAATGGGCCAAACTTTTTTGAATGGGAAAGCATTGAACATGAACAGCGTGCAGGTCGACCCTTGAAGTTGCTCACTCCTGAAAATATCGCTTTTGTGAAAGGAGAAATTATGGAAGACTGGCGGCTCAAAGTTACAGAAATAGCAGCAACGTTTGGTCTTTCTAAAACAGCAGTCCTAAGAATTATTCATTATCATTTAAATATGAATAAGGTTAGTGCAAGATGGGTGCCTAGACTTCTTTCCTCAGTCCAAAACAGCAACGAGTCATCTGTTGTCAGGCATTTTGGAGCTCTGTCGTGTTAAGAGAGAGAAGTTCTGCAAACCATTGTTACAGGAGATGAAACTGTGGTACTCTACTATAATCCCTTGTCCAAAAGAGAATCAATGGATTGGCGTAAACCTAGCGAAGCACCGCCTCTAAAGGCCAAGGTCACTCAATCAACCAAGATCATGGCCACAATCTTTTGGGGCTGTAAAGAAATGCTGTTCATTAACTTAAAGAAGAGGAACATCACAGTAAATGGGAAGTACTATGCTGACCTACTGCACAGACTGCGTGCTTCCATCAAAGAGAAAAGGCAAGGAAAGCTACGGGGCGGAATGCGCCTTCTTCACGACAACGCGCCTGTGCACACAGCTCTTGTTGCAAAGGAAACTATGAAGAAACGTGGCTTAAGGAGATCGACCATCTACCCTACAGCCCAGATCTAGCTGTTAGTGGCTATTTCCTCTTCTCACAACTGAAGAAGGACCTTCGAGGAAGGAAATTTAAATGTGACAAAGAAGTGATGTTTGCTGTTTATGCCCATTTTGCAGACGGGACTTTGGACTATTGGGGGGGGGGGATTAAAATGTTAATTCAAAGATATAAGACGTGTATTGCAATAAAGAACAACTATATTGAAAAGTGAAATATAATTTTTGTCTTTATCATATTTAGCAAATGGTTAGCTGGAAACTTATCGACCTACCCTCGTATCTTTTTTTGTTTTTCTCACACTAGCTATAAGTTTACTGTGCATATTAACGTGTAAATTATTCGTAAGACATTGATTCAGATAGAAGAAACAACCCAATATAGTATCTTAGCTTAGGTTTTAATTTTTTATTTCAAAGTGTTGAAAATTCTAAGAGCTATTTATTGAATCTACACTAGCAGTAGATTTCTTCTGTTTTTCAATCTTTTTAGTGGTTGATTTTGATACTAACGACACTTGATCAGCTATCCACTTTCTTCTTCTGCAGGTGTGCCTATCTATTTACGCCCCAGCATGTTAACCTTGAAGCGCTACAAACATTTTCTTGTGACTTGTAGTATTATATCAATAAAATCAAACATGTTCGCCCGTTTGAAAGTAAATGCGTACAAGTTAAACCTCAACAAATGGGGCCGAAGAGAAGCTGGGACAAAAAATTTGTAAAAACTGAATGCGTTTTTTTGGAAGCTATGATTAGAGTTTTTTCTTATATCTTCTTTTTCGATTTAAAAGTAGACTGTTTTCTTCTTCCGTCTCAAAGGGTTCATCCAGGTAGAATCTATACATCAAGATTTGCGTGATTTATTGCAACATTTCTTGGTTATTTTTCCATTCGTTTCGATCAATGGAACCTTTTTCACTTTTCTTTTATCTCTCAATTAGTGCCACTGTGTACATGTCACAATGCAATTTTTTTCTTAAATTCGTCAAAGAAATTAAATTTCTATAGATGGGATTTTTTGTTCAAACCACAAATTTTCATTCCCACCGGGAGCCATTTGATCAGCATTTTAGACATTTTTGATTCCCATACATAGTTCTAGATGCATAAACCAGAAGAATTCATTCCTTTTGTGTTTCCAGTTTGTCAGATCATAGGATGTTAGCAACCAGTAATCAAAACTATTGACTTTTTACTGTTTATCTTTCATTCAGCCATGCATTCTAATGGGTACATGGTTTTACACATTACCAGATTGGAACTTGAGTGTTTAGTAACTATTAAGCATTAACAAAGAATTAAATAAAGGAGATAATAGCACAATATATTAAATAAAATTAATGAAAGAATGTAATCACTAGCTGAAGTAAATATTTAATAATGCAGAACTAAGGGTGAGGTATGTTACAATTTAAAGCAAATAAATTAAAATTCTAAATCATTTTTGGCTGCGGTTTTAGAGAAAAATAAAACATCTGCATCATAAATAAGAATATAGTAAGTTCTTTTTTTCTAAGGCATTTCCACTGTCCGCTGTTGACCCTGGGGCATGTATTTTTTTCCATGTAATGCATGGATATCCCGTTTAGATCTTCTGGGGAAAACATCTAGTGCCTGATATGATCACAACGTTATAATACCCTAACACGTTAAAGAAAGAAAAGTATTCCTTACTAAATGAAATGCAGTGAAACAGGAGAGAAATAGGAGAGGGTAATTACAATTAAGATTGGATTAGAAACGCTGTGAACGTAGGAGGCAGATAGATACAGAAATAATGTTCTTAGGTTGATGGAAAAATCCTAAACCGAAAGCGAAATATGACTTTTACCTTCTGTTTTAACATGAAATACGAGTTTGTGTTGGAATGGTTGAAAGCTATAACAGAAGTGTGAATATCAAGTATTTTCTAAATAGCTATATAGTTAAAAACCGTGTTTTAAGCTTTTATTTAGAATAAATTAAGAAATAGTTTACATATGGTGACATTAACGCTATCTTTTTTTTTAAAAGGCTCTTTAATAGCATTGTAAGATATACGGCATTGAAGAGATTAGGAACCACTTATAAGTCGATATATTCAAGTTGCTAGTTTTTTCTTCCCTTTCCTTTTCCATTAATTAGCTCGAGAAATAGGCCAACAATTACTATATTACGAGATTAATATGCAAATGTGCAGCTACTGAGGCCAACTGGTGATATCCTTATGGAAATGCGTGTTGTGCTACGGCGCATGTGTGACTGTTATCAATCATAGCAGTTGGATGACAGGTTATCGCAGCCAGGTTCCAAAACATCACATGGTCAACCTTACTCAGTGCGTGACAGCAATTACTTGCATTTTAAAAAATGTCAGCTCCAGTTTCGACAAGCTTACCTTGAACGTTCAGCAAACTAATAAGTTTCAAAAATTTAAAACGTTTAGCCAACCTTTGTAGATTTCTACAAATTGGAGAAATTGTATGAGCTCTATTGTTGGTTCATTTTGTTGAATAGATGAATGGTAAATACCTCGCCGTTAGTATATCTAATTAATATCTGAATAATTATGAAGTATATATTTTTATGATTTCATTTAAAAAATTTTCAAACCTGTTTTATGTCAATTTTGCTACTAAGAGGGAAGTTTAAAACTAATTAATATTGATTAAATTTATTTTTATCCCCTTAACCTGACTTTAAAATTTCAAATAGCGCCCTTTCAACCTTTAATTTTAAAGGAGTATATTTTTTTAAACCGTTATCTGACAACGTGTTATGTTTCTGTTTAATTTGGACAGAATAATACTGTAAAACTACTGAGCATTAAATATAATAGTTGTGTTTTGGAAATAATTTGTTTAAAAAAAGAACATGATGTAAACATATTATTCAAAAGTTCCAGAACCTGTTCATCGCTCTAATATTAATAATTGTAATTTTATTTAAAATAACTTTTCAATCTATAAGTTATTTATTTTTATTCTGCCCAAATTAAACAACTAAAACAATTCAGGTTATCAGGTGACAATAAAAAAATTAACGACATATTAGCAGAACTACTTCTTTAAATTTAAGCATCAAAAATAGGGGTTGAAGCCGTTTAGTATGCTCCGGCTAAGTACCCCAGGTTGGGCAGCAATTTTGAAGTGATGTGGTAGATTGATTGTTGCCTACGCTTCAATGTCAACAATTTCTCAGGGTGAATTCCGCTGTTTTGTTGATTCGTACTCAACAGCCTGGGAGAGGAGTTCAGTAGTATAAATAAGCACACGATCCGACATATATATTATGTTCTAAGTCTTTTGCGTCCTCTGGTGTTTTGCGTTCGGTAGGCTTAGCTACGTCGAATCAAACTCAGCAGCCGCGAGAGGAACTTAGAAGCGAAACTTGTACTACGTGTGTATCGTGATGTACATATTACAAATGAGTACCTGCGTCGGAATCAGAATAACAAATAGTGCCTCTCGCCGCGTGTGAAACTTACAGATGAATGCCGCGGCCTGAAACTGAAAGCTGCTTAACTGATGTATCGGGACCGCTTGCCCGGGTCCGAAGTAAAACTTATATGCGTCTGAGCTGATTCTGCGAATTGTATGCCTCAGCAATGTCGAACTTATAATGAGTGTCACTGGGGAGCAACGCTTTCTTATATGTTAAATTCAAATGAAGTAATCGTTGGCTTAATGACGCCAAAGGGTCATACATGCACGCTCAAGTTTCGCGCCTATTTTTAAAAGTTTAAATACACTTTTTTCGTTGGCTGGTTCAAGTTCACCTGCCATGCGTGTCATTCACTATTTTTGCAAATATAAAAAAATTTGTTGATATTGGCTAGTTTAAATGCTAACGGTGCAATGCCTGTCGGGCTCAAGGCCCCGACTGATTTAAAAGTGCTTCAATTCATTAACCCTGCAACGACAGTCCTTTTAAATGTAGCGTGACATTCGACCCCCGGGTTTCTTCTCTCTCTGATTAAAGTTTTGTGGCTCTCTTGGCCTTCCAAGCTATCATAGACTTTCTCTTTTGTCGACGTACAATTCACATGTTAGCATTATGTATTATACATATACACACACATATATATACATTACTAATTACAATACATGAAATATGATAATTAAGTTTGCAACCTACATTTTATAGCATATTTCAGCGGGAGTGGACTGTAATAACAGTGTCAGGGTGCCCTTTGAAATTTCAAGATGGAGATAACTGGGCTTGGGGAGTGACATCTAAAAAGTAATCGACAATATTTTAAACATCTCCCCAATTATAGAAATGGACGTATCTTTTTAAAATTAAATGAAGTTATTTACACTGGGCGTTTTGAAATTAAATCCCTGAATGTTTTGCATTTGTGAAAATTGTATCCAGAAAGATTCTATTTAGTAACTAATTATTATTAACATTGTTGTTATTATTATTATTATTATTATTATTATTATTATTATTTCTGTTTTCAGTTAAGAGGCGAAACTATTTCACATTATGTTTGTGTTTCTTTGTTATTTTCAATCCCTCTTTTCTCCATTTATAATTAGTTAGGCGTTTCCTTCCTATCTACATGTATAAACTCTTGCTCTTTTTTTCTTTTGTAACTTTTGCTAAAATTTTACTCGAATTTGTCGATTAGCAAAACACGAGGAAAGTTAGATTAACTTTTATTTAATTCGAGATTAATTAATATCCAATAATACTTCACGATATCTGCAATAAAAACAGTCTAAGCACTGTAAAATTATTAAATGTAATAATAATAATAATAATAATAATAATAATAATAATAATAATTTATAACTATATGCTAGGCACTGAGTTATGAAGTTGTAATTGGAGAGACAAATTCACATTTTATTAGCATGTAAAAGATGGACCATTTTCTTTTGTTGATATGTAATCGTATTTCAGATCCCTATATAGTGACAATGTAAAATTATTTTAATCCCAGTTTATATTAATGAAGATGTTATTAGTTATGGGTATAGTTTCACTACTGTGTTATTAGATTTAGGTTGATGTTGAAATTTGAGTCACAGCCTTTGTGTACTCCTTCAGCCCTAATTTTGTAGTTTTAAAACGAATTCAGTTAACTCTATAATCTCTCCTACAACCTAAGGGACAAAATTCTTATAGAGATGAACTTTGTCTATCCTCACACTCTAATGAGAGGTGTTTTGCAGTGTCACTAGACTTGTTCACATCAAGTTGGATTTCCATGGTAAGGTTTCATCATTCGGAATTACCAGTAATCATTCTAAACACTTTCCTGGTTGTTTCCTGTTCCCACTCTGTTGGTCTTTAGCCAGAGTGCTATCGAATATTTTAATAAGACTTTTAAAAATAAGACATCCATTCCATTCATGAACTATACTTTGTATAGCTGCGAACAATAAATTTGCAAAGGAGTATACAGCTATACTATGTAAGGAACTTTTTGAAAGAAGTTTGCACTCATATTTAGTGTAAAGTAAAAACCATTAATTTATATTTACTAGTGAATGAAATGAAAGAGCCCATTATGTCCGTAAAGATCTAGGGGCTTCTTGCTAGAGGGAAAAGCTCATTTTGCGACTCACGTGGTGAAGTATTCCACGTGAGTTAGGGATTCTTTATTTACTAGTTTTCTCATATAATTGTCTAATGGCATTAACATACTGTCTCCTTCCTTAAATAAAGTTTGCTTGTTCTCTCCAATTCATAAATATGTTTATTCACAGCTCTTGAAAACTGTTCATCTATTAAATTTCGAATCGTGTATTTTAAAACCACATAGTACCAGATTTTACCCTTGTACCTACACCCTTAAACCTTTTTTCAGTGATTCAAGGTATTTTGTAATTAAATTACGTAATAGAGGCCTAAATAAATAATCTAACAGTCTTAAAACTGGATCTGTGATGTCTTAAAACATTGCACAGATTGATGTGGGGTTTTCTAGTCCTTGCAAAGCGTGACAACTTCAAATGTTTATGAATTCAGCACGCTGAAGTGGTACATTGAGACATCCAGATATGTTCTATCCAAAAATAGTCAATTTTGTTCAATTTATTGGCAAATTTGTCAAACATTTTGTCAGTTTGTTCTGGTTTTATGATTTCGTCTCAAAAAACTATCCTAATAATACTGCTTTTCTTTCCATTAATATAGTTTTACTATCAACAGTTATACGTTATTCTGTATTTATTAGTCATTAATGAATGATGGAAATTATAGTTAAATCCTAAAATATAATATTTACATACTTTTTAGGACACTATACTACTGTTAACATGAAATTTAATTAGAACGCAATTCATTAATGACTAACAATAAATACAGAAGAAATATTAATAGGTAGAGTGTTATAGGTATGTATGCATATAGGTACGAGGGTAGGTCCATAAGTTTCCGACCTAACCATTTTCTAGGTATGATAAAGACAAAAACTATATATTATTTTTCAATATAGTTACCCTTTATTGCAATACACGTCTCATATCTTCGAATTAACACTTCAATTCCCAAAATAGTCAGAAGTCTTGTCTACAAAATGGGCATAAACAGCATACATCACTTCTTTGTCACACTTAAATTTCCTTCCTCGAAGGTCCTTCTCCAGTTTTGAGAAGAGGAAATAGTCACTGACAGCTAGATCTGGGCTGTAGGGTGGATTGTCGATCTCCTTGAAGCCACATTTCTTCACAGCTTCCTTTGCAACAAGAGCTGTGTGTACAGGCGCGTTGTCATGAAGAAGGCACACACCACCACTCAGGTTTCCTCGCCTTTTCTCTTTGATGGAAGCACGTAGTCTGTGCAGCATAGTACTCCCCATTTACAGTGATGTTCCTCTCCTTTAAGTTAATGAAGAGTATTCCTTCACAGCCCCATGATCTTGGTTGATTGAGTGACCTTGGCCTTAAGAGGCGGTGCTTCTCCATGTTTACGCCTGCCACTCCATCGATTCTCTTTTGGACAAGGGATCATATTAGAGGACCATAGTTTCATCTGCTGTATCAATTGTGTGTAGAGCTTCTCTCTCGTTGTCATGACAGAGATCCAAAACTGCGTGACTACAGATATCTCGTTGCTGCCTTTGGACTGAGGAAAGAAGTCTAGGCACCCATCTTGCACTAACCTTATTCCTGTTTATATGTTGATGAATATTTCGAAGTTTTTTTTTTTTTTTAAGAAAAACCCAACCTTGTTGCTATTTCTGTAAATTTCAGCCGCCGTTCTTCCATAATTTCTCCTTCCACAAGAGCAATGTGCAACTCCAAAGTTCGACCTACACATTCTTCGTTTGGCCTATTCTTGTATGGTAGAAAATGAGGGGGATGCTTCACCATATACACCGTCCAATTGCTCTTTAATTTTATTTGAAGTAAGTCCTTCTTTTGTGAAGAACTTATTAACAGCTCGAAACTCCATTTTGAATATGTTATAATTTTCTACTATAGCCTTCTCTATGCAACTATATCTGAACAACTGAACTTGGTGGAGCGGAAGTTACAGCTGCAGTTATTTACTTAACAGATAAGATATGAAACCGTGTGAAGGCTACAACCCTTATCGGCGAGGCTGGAAACTTATGGACCTACCCTCGTATGTTTGTCTCTCGCCGCATATTGCAGTTCTTAGCATAAACAATGATGTTTGTAGGATTAAAGAATAGTATTTTGGTGCATGTCACATCTGCACTGTGAACAAGATGGCAATGTCTGCAGATTTGGTACATAAAGTCATTTTAAATAACACGCAAGAGATACGAATAAATATGTAAACAGCTACCTGCTTGCGCAGTCTTTTAACTTGCCAACGCTACACCCTTAGATTGGACAATTACCTATACATTCTGTACAACAGTGTCCTGTTATTGAGCAAATGGCGTAACTTCTTGGCTCTATAAATGACTGGAGTTTCATGCAGTCAGCTGTGCAGGCGCCTCTCTCAGCTGTAGGGGAAAAACTTTCGTACACGCCAATGATAGTCGTTTGTTTTCTACGTTGGATTACATGCATTTGAGAGAGCTGAAACAAAACACACTCCCGTGGAGAGTTTTTGCTGCATGAATATTATGTATCACCTGTGCATCGCGTCACGACAGCCGCACGTAGCGGTGCGTATACAAAATAGCGTGAGCAAAGTTTAATCTCTCCTCTTTTCGAGCACCCGACACCTTCACAGCACGCAACACGTGAGCTCCCCCTCCGCACCAGATTAAATTATATGCAGAAAGGCCCGCATTAATGTAAAGGGTTATTCTGAGAAAGTCTCCCATTTATATGAAGTTGTCAAGTGCCCGTGGCAGCTTAAGGCTTTGGAAAGTTTGTCGTTTCAGAATGGAAGGAATTTCTTGTCATTTGTAAAGGCACCAGAAAGCCTGTGGAGAGGTAATATTAAGGCTTAAACATTCGTTTTCTATAAGGAAATACGAACATTTCTTTAGAAACCTTTGATAACGTAATTTTAATTCTTAAATGTTCTTTAAATCAGATTGTTTTGATTCTAGCTATAAAATGCTTGAGCCAAAAATAAAATTAAAAAGATGAACTAGCTCCTTTTGAACTCCTTAACTCAGAAATTATTTTAGAACATCTGGAATGAATATATCCACTTAGGGGCTTTCTTGACAAGTCTAATGCAAATTGTAGTCAGGATAAAAGTCATTTGAAAACCTGGATAAATTCATGAACGAACTGAGAATATGTTCCTTATAGTACCACGGGGGGGGGGGGGTTAGATTAAACATTGCTTCAATTGCTAAATAGAGTTTAAAAAATATCATTTAGAAATTAGTTTATCACAACAGTCAAAATGTAGTATTATACCTCATAAATAAGTTTAAATTCTTACTAGAAATTCTAAAACACATTTTGTATTAAGAACTTATTTCTGACATTCGTGGTTTTATAGTTGTAGACCGCTAGACTGAGATTTTTTGTTTCTTTTTACGAAATGATGCATTCAAAAAAACACTGTAAGCTGTTCTAATTTGCTGACACTGGTTTTATGAAAAATATGCATTATAACAAATATTATCAGAATATATCAACTATATTTCAAAGTTTGAAAGCCAAAAACTTAAGAATTACAAAAAATAAGAATATAAACACAACATCTATTTGCACTACAAATATAACGCCTGTATAGCAGTTTTAATTTTTAATTACTAAACATTATATAACTCTTGAATTTTGTCACACTGTTAAAAATATCCAGTTAGCTTCACATTTAACATCAGGTATGTACGTTATAAATGCTAGATAGAAAGTATAATTATCTCATTTTAGATACAATTAATGTTAATTTCTGAAGTTATATTTAATGCTTTCCCGGCTAATGCCAACAGAAAATAAAGTATGCAGTAGCAAATGTGTGAGTTTTCTTGATATAGGTCATGGACAAGATACCAACATTTTAATAATTTTGGAAGCTTTCTACAACATATTGACTTGTCACACAATTCCTCGTGCTCTAAAATAGGCGACTACCTCCTGCTTTGTATAAATCATAACAACAATACAGGAAAGTAATTGCTGTCTTTTCTAGTGTGTTAATTCACAGAATGGGAAATCACGTTTTAATTAGAACCAAAATTTGCCCAAGCTCTAATGGTGCTTTCAGCGGTATTTAAAAATATTGGGAATTAATTATATGTAAGGATAGAGGGGAGGTTATGAAAGTATTTTGATTAATTGGATCCTCAGGGGATGATGTTGATTTTCTTCTTCTTCTCTCCGATGATGTTTCCGTTGACTTATAGTTTGCTCCGACTAGCTCCGGTGAGATTCTTCTGGCTGGAATTCTAGTTATTTGGATATAACAGAGAAAGGGAAATAATAAGAACGTTGACACTATAATCAACCTATTTACGGTTTTTCAATACCAACATTTCTTTCACAGTCCATAATACTGAGCGGAAAAATAGTCTACTCCTTAAGGATTTATGGCGCGTTGTGTGTCGCTTTCGCATGATCGCATCTCTTTTTCTTTACCACAGTTAGTACTTAAATTGTTTGTCCAATGCGATAGCTACTTGTGTCTGTAATAACTAATACCAATTAATTATGTTCAATTGCCAAGAGCGCCCGGAGAATGGACGTTACAGTGTGAAGTCTCACACTTAAACTTAACATTAACACACACTCATCACTTAATAAAATTTAAGTCACTCGTAGACACATCAACACTTACCGGTAGTTCTCTTGTACGTTGTTCAAAAGACTGTCCTGCGTTTATGACATTTTTCCCCTGTTCTAATGTAACAAATGCTAAAGAACTCGTATACCATTCCTTCATGGAGCATCCGGGGGGGGGGGGTTGTTTATAAAGCACATAACAATTTCTAACAGGTCAACTTTAACGACAGCTCCGGTCTGGCCGCATGCCTGCAGGAAAACAGCCTTCCACCGTACAATCTCACATATCTTCCTACGGCCAATATCAGATTTATATGACAGAGAACAAACGTAAAATATGTGGTACACTTAATCGTTTAATTGCCGTTTCAATTTCTTCCCGAAGTGCTGCCAGTGTAACTGGTTTTCTACGGCATACGATAGATACCACGAGTCTCAAATTTGTTTCGAACGCGTGCAATTGTAACTCGCGTTGGTGGTTCTGTTCTGTACACCCGTTTCCATTGCCTTTGAACTTCAACAACGTTCTCGGCTTTCCAGTACCACTTCAAAATTGCTTTCCGCTGTTCAAACGATAATCTTAGCTCCATTTTGTTGCAATGTGATGTGAGTCTCATCTGTATACAGAACATCATACTACATATTGCAGTTGTTTTTCGGTGCAACTTTGAAATATATTAAATAGATATTTACTGTGAAAGTGTGTATAAAAATTTTAGGCACCCTCGGTATATTAAAACATGTATTTGGTTTTTTCTGCGTTTCGTATAACTATATATATTGCACTCTGTAGGTTTGTTTGTTTGTTTATTTGTTTTGTTTTTTTGCCTGTTAAAGTGGAGGAAAGGGAGGGACCTATGGCCTTAACTCTTGCCATGTAAATAGGAATAAATAAATAATTATTATACTTATTGCTCAATAAAATATGTGATTTTTTTTCTTTCTATAAGCAATGGTTCTCAAGCTGTGCGGTCTTGTCAGGTGCCCGCAACATTTATTGTTGAATGTATAGATACAAAGAACGAATTACGAGAAAACGAAATATATTTATTGAGATAAAGTAAGTAAGAATGCAATTAAAGGCGACTGTTTGTTCCAGAGGGAGCTTTCAAATAGTTAAGCCGAAAACCAGACAGAAAATTGAAGTTTCCATGGCAAGAGCACGAATTTTACCGTAACCAGCTGCCTCTCTGAGACTCTGTTTTAGATTTTAATACAGCGCGCAAAAAAAAAAAAAAAAAAAAAAAAAACGCTTACTCAGCTGCGTGGAACTCATATGATGCCTGCATTCCCGAGAAACCTTGCACTTGCTTTGTTTCCGAGAAATGTCTATACCTGTGGATCTTGTTCTCAAAGAAAGGCGCTTAATAAAGCGAAACCGCATTGGCATCCGATTATTGCCGCGAACTTTGCGTTTCTTTCTCCATTTCCACAATCGTTTTGCTACTTTTGGTTCGATCCTTTGCCTATTATCGATAAAAGTGGTCGCACAGTGCATTTTGTGTATGTGAATTTTTATCTTAAGATATATCGCTGGCCGGATTTGAAACGAAAAAAGTGTCGATTCACGTGTGTAGCAAATCTTTCTCTAATCTCCTCAAAAAGTTTCCCCTTAATTGCAAGGTGTATCTCTCCCTGGCTTCACCTGTTCATGCCCAGAAGAGAAGCAACTCCCACAGTATGTGTAGTCCTGTGCTGTCCAACGACGTCATGAAACCAATGAAATTGCAAATACTATTTTGGATATCGCATTATCCCAGAATTATTCTGCATACTCTTCTCTCCATTAATAACATCTTCTCGAAATTTAAATTTGAAAAATATGCCACAAAGAGCGTTGTTTTTACAGAGTTAAGAAGCAGAGGAGCTTTAAAAAAACAAGAAGTATATTTAAAAAAAATAGGAAGTCTGTGACACAACGAAAATGCTGTAAGTGCTTCATTTGAAATTTAATTTGTCTGACATACTGGGCTGCTTTTAAGGCAACAAGTTGTCAGTTGTTTAGAGTAAACAGGGGGCACCATCTGTAGGCGACTGACACCCCCCCCTCCATAGTTCTACTGCCTTGGGTGGACTAGGTCATTAAAGCGCGGATTCGCGAATGGGAGGTCTGGGGTTTGAATCCCTCCAGGATCGTCTTCCCTGACTGAGGTTTTCCAGGTTTCCCTCAGTGCTCATAAATGGCAAATGCCGGGAAGGTACCCTAGGCCTGGAACGTTTCCTTCCTTAAAAAAATCCTTTCCCAATTTATCATTACATCTCATGTGTCCTCCGTGTGTGGTGCCTCTGTAGTTAAAATGGGCTTTAAACACCATCCAAAAATATGCTAGTTCTGAATTCTTAGTTCTCTTTCTAGATCAGTTGGCGTGGCCTGCTACGGGTCATTACTACTTACAGTCACCTGTATAGAATTGAATTGACTGAAACAGATGCACGCCCTCTCTGCGACCATGGCGTATCTATCATTGAAGAGCATCTCAGCATTTGTCCTGCAGTTTTCAACTGTTTCTCTTTGCATGTTATTGACAATGCCTTTGGTGATTATTTTTATCGTTATTATTTGTACTGAACTGCTCGCCGACTTATGACCAAGAGGTCGGAGACGGGTATAGGATAAAACAAATTAATTTAATGAAAAATTGCATCTATTGCTGAAGAACTTATATTACTAGCTGTAAAACATGCATGCACATGTTAAATGAGAGGGCTGTCAAAGACCTTTCCGTAATATCTCTGCCACCTAACACAGTGAAGAGGCGAATTATCCGCTAGTCAGAAAATATTAGGAGCAATTATTGGACAGAGTTCGCATGTCTTCTATTTTGGTGTGCAATTCTTAAAAGATTAGACATTACTGCAAAGCAATCTTGACGTGCTGTGTTAGATGTGAGCATCTAAAAGAACGAACTTTTAATCTCCTATTTGGGGCTTACTACAATGAAATGCATTTTAATAGCTTAACCGAGTTTGAGTCTCATAAAATAGACGTCCAAATGCGTTGGAGTTAGCACACATGGGGCATGAGCAATTTCTGGGGGACTTCTTGGACTTACAGCAAGTAGCAAGAAGTCACTCTATGGACAACATAGTACCATTGGGGAAGCGAAGCTCTATTTGCCAAGAAGATACCAGAGGAATTGAAGTAGACTTTAAATTAAACAGTAAATTGTATACACTTTATTAATAATAATTTTCGACTTTTCGAGCGGCTGTGCTTAGAAAAAAAAAACCATGAACATCATTTTTTGCAACATAAAGTTCATTGGCTGTCACTATATAAAATGTTAGATCTATAAGCTTCCGGCCTAACCATTTTCTATGTATGGTAAAGACAAAACTTATATTTCACTTTGCAATATAGTTACTCATTATTGCAATACACTTCTTACATCTTTGAATTAACATTTCAATCCCCCCCCCCTAAATAATCAGAAGTCTTTTCAGTAAAATGGTCATAAAGAGCATCCATTACTTCTTCTTCACACTTTAATTTCCTTCCTCGAAGGTTCCTCTTGAGTTTTGAGAAGAGGGAATAGTCAATGGGAGCTAGATCTGGGTTATAGGGTGGATGGTCGATCTCGATGTGATTCCTTTAGTCCCAAAAAATTGTGACCTTGGCCTTTAGAGGCGATGCTTCTCCAGGTTTACGCCACTCCTTTGATGCTCTTTGGGACCACGGATCATAGTAGAGAACCATAGTTTCATCTCCTGTAACAATGGTTTGCATAACTTCTCTCTCGTTGCCACGGCAGAGTTCCAAAAATGCATGACAACATATGACTCGTTGCTGATTTTGAACTGGGGATAGAAGTCTAGGCTCCCATTTTGCACTGATCTTATTCGTGTTTAAATGTTCATGAATAATTCCAAGGACTGTTGTTTTAGAAAGAACCAACCTTGCTGCTATTTTTGTATCTTTGAGCCGCCGGTTTTCCTTAATTTCTCCCTACATAAGAGGACGTTTTCAGGGGTGAGCACCTCCAAGGGCCAACTGCACGCTCTTCGTCTTCAATGCTCTCTTGACCTATTCGAAAAAGTTTGACCCATTCTTTCGCGTTAGAATATGAGAGGAATGCTTCCCGATATACACCGTCCAATCGCTGTTTAATTTCATTTGGAGTAAGTCCTTCTTTTGTGAAGAACTTAATAACAGCTCGAACTCCATTTGATAGTCACAATCTTCTATACATAGCCTTCTTTATGCAACTATATCTGAACAACTGTACTTGGGTGAGCGGAAGTCACAGTTGCAATTATTTACTTATATGGTTATGACACAAAATAACGGTTTTTGAAGACGATAATCCTTATCAGCGAGGTCGGAAACTTATGGGCCTATTCTCATACTTTTATTTTGGTTACTAGGATAAGCAGTTTTACCTCCGTGCTGTTGAGCAATATTTCTTAGTAGTGAAATTAGCATGTTTGTCAGATATCTTCAACAATTTAAATAAGCTGAACTTAAGCCTTCGAGAAGAACAATTTGCGGTTTTAAAGTTGAAAATAAGATGTAGCAAGGGGAAAAAATGTGCAGCTATGGTATCAACGCATACTGGACAGACGTATGAGCAAACATTTCTTTATCTCTCAAGATTTCTTGATTTTGCCCAATAAGAGTTCTGGGAGAACAGGTCACTTATCATACTGCTTTTGAAATATTTGAAGGGTACAAGGGAAAAACAATCAAAGTAAATTTTTTACAAGAACGTAATTTAAAGTTTAAAAAGTCTACAGAATTAACCACATTAGATATTTAGAAAAATTTTTTTTTCCTAGAATAATTTTAAGGTAGGTTTCTAACTGACCCTTCTTTTGAAATTAATGTCTTGTGTTATTTATTCATTTAATTAACAATAAATTTCATAGTACACATACTTGTAGTTAAAATGATCAATGTCCACTAACTATGTTATAAAATGTATCAAATTATACTAGATACGAGAGTAGGTCCCTAAGTTTCCGGCCTCGCCGATAAAGATTTTCGCCTTCACATGGTACCATAGTTTATCTTTTAGTGCATAATGCACGGGTAACTTCAGCTCCACCGTGTTCACTTGCTCAGATATAGTTGCATAAGGAAGGCTATGTGTAGACATGTTCAAAATTGACTTTCGAGCTGTTATTAAGTTCTTCACAAAAGGAGGACTTATACCAAATGAAATTAAACAACAACTGGACCGTGTATACGGGAAAGTACCCCAAAGTACCCCCCTCATATTCTACCGTAAAAGAATGGGCTAAACTTTTTCGAATGGGTCGAGAAAGCATTGAAGACAAAGAGCGTGCATTTAGATCGGTCCTTGGAGGTGTTCATTCTTGAAAACGTCACTCTTGTGGAAGGAGAAATTAATGGAAGTCCGGCGGTTCAAAGTCACAGAAATAGCAGCAAGGTTGGGTCTTTCTAAAACAACAGTCCTTCGAATCAATCATGAACATTTAAACAGGAATAAGGTTAGTGCAAAATGCGTACCTAGACATCTTTCTTCAGTCCAAAAGCAGCATGAATCATCTGTTGTCAGGCATTTTTGGAGCTCTGCCGTCGCAACGAGATAGAAATTCTGCAAACCATTGCCACAGGAGATGAAACAATGGTCTTCTATTATGATCCCTTGTTCAAAAGAGAATCAATGAAGTGGAGTAAACCTGGCGAAGCACCGCCTCTAAAGGCCAATGTCACCCAGTCAACCAAGAAGATCATAGCTACAATCTTTTGGGACTGTGAAGGAATACTCTTCATTGACTTCAAGTAGAGGAACAGCAAAGTAAATGGGGACTACTATGCTGGCCTACTGCACAGGCTACGTGCTTCCGTCAAAGAGAAAGGCGAGGAAAACTGACAATCGCGCCTATGCACACAGCTCTTGTTGCAAAGGAAGCTGTAAAGAAACGTGGCTTCAAGGAGATCGACCATCCACCCTACAGCCCAGATCTAGCTCCTAGTGACTATTTTCTCTTCTCAAAACTCAAGAAGGACTTTTTCTGAGGAAAATATAAACATTAATAAACATTATGGAAAATAATCATTCAATGAAAATTGTTTATTGTCTATTCAAATAACCTTGAAAAATAGAGCTGAACTTTTTAGGAACAGAAGGTCTTCAGGCACAGTAGGTCATCATATTTTGCTCTGTAAAGTGCAATTAGCTTTGAATAGGAAGGGGCATGCTGCTCATTAGTCTGTGTATGGCATGTTTTGTCAAAATAACATGGGAGTCCCAGGAGCCATGTTATAGTTCTAGAAGAGGTTTTGTCAGCTACATTTTTTAGTATTCTCTTATCTTCATTGGTCATGTCTTTCTGTATTCTGTGTTAAGAAATGAAGACCACGTTTTAAAAATATCCTGGGAACACTCGAGGATATTTTAGGAAGATAGTTTCACGCCACATCTTCTGATGTGCTCGTTCCAATCGCTGGGTGTTTCAGCATGTTCTTTTTTTTTTTTTTTATTATTATTTATCGAACCCATGTCTTTGTCACATTCCATACAATTGTGGCTATCAAAAAAGGTAAGGAAAGCACTGAAGCCTTTAGCAACTTTGCCCATTTATGTAATACCTTATTTAAAAACCTTTTGATAACATAGAATCAGAAATCAGAGTATAAATTTCTCATATTAAGCCCGATATATCTTATAAGTGAAATGCAGCATCATTACATTCAACCAGGAATTAAAATTAACGAGTACTGTTGTGCCTTTATCTGAATGGATAGGTCAAGGTAAAGAGAATGCCTAAAATAAAGTGGAACTGGGAATTGCTGGTGTAATGGATAATCCGAATTAGGGTGATGATTGGATAGTCCGGCAAATATAAGAAAAACTCTGTCAGGAGAAACGTACATAAAATTAGAAATGTCAGCTAAATTAAAGTCGGTCCTGGTGGTGTAGTGGTTACCATACTTGCCTCCTAAACCCAAGATCGCGGGTTTGAACCCGGCCAGGACCGATGGATTTTTTCGGGGCGTAAAATCCTAAGTATGGCTTCTTTCGGATGGAAGTAAAGCCGTGGGTCCCATGTCGTACATTTACGGCACGAAAAAGAACCTCAAGCCTGAAAGAGAGGCCTCTGAGCAAAATTTGTCGGCCGTTTCACGCCCTGAGTTGAATGGGGCGCTGATGACCTGAGATGCTAAAGAGCGTCCGTAAATAAATCAATCAACCAAAAGCTAAATTAAACTGACTATACTCGAGGCTTAGTAACAAATTTTAGGGTTTTGATCAGAGAGTATTCATTATAAAAAGCAAGAAATAATAATGAAAAAATACGAACCAATTAAGTAAATAAAGTACATGTATTTAGATCTACTCTTAATATAGCTGGACTTCGATGCGAGAGTTGACTTTTAAATTGTTACAAACGACCACTATTGATATATGTCATGACCATTTCGTAAACAAATGAATTTTTTATTTTGAAAAAAAAAATAACAGTAGCAGCTTATAAATTGACCAAGTACTTAATTTACAGTGAGGTTTAAACAAAGTAATTTTACAAAAAAAGAGAAAATTGCACGTTAAGGTTTTCGTTGGATGATTTTTTGCACAAGACCTAACTCAGTAGGAATGCATAGAATCGCTTCGTTCAACTTATGATAATGAAGCACCATCAGAAAATAATATTTACAATTCTGTTTGCAGAATTTCGTCGTCGTGCGTCCATCAGTGATGGATTTTGTTAATATAGACCAAAATCGGCTGTCATTCAAAAAAAAAAAAAAAAACATCGTGTGCAACATGATTGAAGAAGATCGACACGTAACTTATAGTGAGATAGAGGTATCCTTAAGCATATCCAAGACTGCAGTATATTCGATTTTGTATGAACATGTAGCTGTGAAAAAGATCTGTTCCCGATGGATTCTGCATAATTTGACCGAAGCTGAAAGAAACGCTCGTGTTAATTTGGTGTAATAAAACGCTCAAAAATTCCACCAATGAACTACAAAATCCGTATACAACATCGTAATAGATTACGAAACTTGGATATATTCGTATGAACCGGAAACTAAGCAACAATCCACTATTTGACTGTTTTCCAAGATGAACCGAATCCCACAGAAGTTGTTCGTTCACGAAGCACTTTCAAGAAAATTATCGTTTGTTTCTTCGTTTGTTTCTTCGTTTGTACTGGAAATATTGCAACCATTCCTTTCGAGGATCATAGAACAGTTCATGCTGAATGGTATACAACGATGTCACAGGATAAACAACCAAAAACGTCGCATCATTCTTCATCTTCGCCAGCTCTCACACAGCACGCCAAACAATTCATGATTTGAAAGAGGAAAACATCGAATCTATGTCTCATTGCCGTATTCACCTGATTCAACGCTTTGCGACTTCTTCTTGTTCCCGAATGACAAACAAAAAATTCGTGCACAGCGATTTTCATCACCTCAAGAAGCTGTTGAAGCGTTTAAAAACCATAGTTTTGAGATACCAACTTCAAGGCGGAAAAAAAATTTTTCGAGAATTGGTTTGAAAACATGCGAAAGAGTGTAAATCTTAAAACCGAATATTTTGAAAAGCAATAAAGCAGTTTTTTTCTTTCCCAGTTTTTATAACAACTTAAAAGATAACCCTCCTATCCCAGGTGTTGAGAAGAAGTGAATTTTTCTACTAAGAAAAATAAAGATACATGAACTATAAGTTGTAAAACATCTCATAAGCCAGCTGAAGACAATGGAGTAAAAGAAATGAGAAGAAAGTGTAGGTAGCATAAAACACACACACACACACACACACACACACACACACACACACTGTCATAACTTTGAGCACACGTACTTCTAAGACTAACACTCTCTAAACTGTAATTCATGATACAAACTCCACGGGAGAAAATTGTTTCTGCCTAATGAATATTAATAACTTGAACGCGTTTTGCACGGCTAGGCTTTTATGGCATAAGTAAGATGGTGAAGTAGAGCTTCACACCTCTGCTATCTACTGGAGCATTTAATAAATTTCGTCAACATGAAACACAGCCGCATACCGCACTTTTACACGTAGTCCCAGCCCGCTGGCGCTCGCACGTGTAAGGGGAGTGACTATAGTATTACAACCATTCATTGTGGTTTAAAAGCTTACACACAACTTGCTGTGTATTCTTCCAAGTCTGCTTACTGAAGCAGCACATCAGCCAGAAAATCGTTGAGGAAGAACTAAGTCGTACAAATAGAATATTTTTATATCAATGATGATGAAAAAAGATTACATGTTGCTATTCTTGGTGATAATGAGAGAAATATTGAGCAAATCATTTCAAAACTTTCTCTAAATCCAAGTCTCAATTTGTTAGAAAGCGTTTCTCAAACTGTGGTCCGTAGACCAAAGTGGTCTTCGAGGTCAGCCTTTATGGTATTTGGTAAAATCGAGCATTAGAGGAAAAGATTAAAACGAATGGTGGATCACACTGTATAGTGGAGAATCACAAAGAAACGGGATATGCACTGCAAATTTATCTTTCGTGAAAAAATTTGTTGAACGTTCTTTATGCAGTTTTCGAAGTCCTTGCAGGATTTCTAGACTTAATCACCAACATACATATAAAAACTGAACTACTGTGTAAAGGCCGTTCTTCTTAATGTTGAGTATCAACTACGTTTATTTAATGTTTTTTCAGTTAATAATGGAGGGAGAATAAAAGTTTTGTTATAAATATATGTTATCTATAAACCTACATATTTTTATATTTTTAAATTATAAAAAAAGAAAAAAAAAAAAGAATGAATGAAAGATAAAAGAAAGAAAATAAAAGAATGAGTACCTTCGTGTATTAATCCTGACATAAAATGTAGGTTATTCTTATTAAAATTGTTGTAAAATTAGAGAAATGTCTTTTTAAATATTATTAAAAGCGTATTTCTAGCTTAAATTTACATTTTATGAAATATTGTTTGCTGAATTCAAGAAAATAAAGCTAGACGTCTTTAGAATATCAATGCATGTTTTATGTTTATTTATATAAATATAGGTATTTATATAACTTTTGTACGATTCTTGGCCAAGTAGTTTACGAGATGTCATATGTGCGGCGTTTGGACTTTCAGACCCTTTTTAGAGAAATTCTCTTACCTTTCATTATGTAAAAGACAATATATTACTCTTATCGTCAGGCAAAAACAGTACATGTCGATTCGCTTTTTCTCTACAATTCAGGGATATTATCTACAGTGTGCTTCCTGGTCATAAGAATCCTTTAGAGTTCTGCACTGCATAAATACTAGACTGGAAATGTAGCGCATATTCAGTGAATTCTCAAGGAAAAGAAGTAGAGCACTGAAGGTCGCGGTAGGCAGGAATGTGCGGTACATAACCTGGTGGCAGTTTTAGGTGATTCATCGTATAAATATAGCTGAAAACGTTAAAAACCACGTGATAAAATTTCTTTCGAGCATGGCAGGACTATAGTAGTCTGTAGAACCTTTTAACCTTAAATTGTTAGAGAAACTGCTCGACTAGGACTTTAGTTTGCAAGCACTTGCAAGTTCGGAGAGCACAGTTTCAAATCCTGCTTGGGTTGTTGCGTAAACAGTCTCCCCTCCCTCAGAATTTTTCCTAATCCCTGATAACAACGAATTTCAGATAACTAGAACTGAAGACAGTGAACCAAAGTTCAGTGAGCTTGACCATATGCTCATTGCTTTTTTGTAGGGCGCACGGCAAGTCAAAACTACTCAAGCTGTGTTACTTGAGCGCAATTAATTAACTAATTTTGTATTTCATATAGCATACATACAACCACTGATTATAATAAATGAAATAGATTAATGTGCTGTTACGCAACTACAAGATTTAAAATACAAAATATTTGCAGCTCTATTAACGAGCCCTTACTACGAATCTGCTGCAAGCTGTTGTGACATCATTAGCGTAGCTTTATACATTACCGCTCCTAAAATAGAATTGTTTAAAATTGTAACCCCTAGATCAAGGTTTGGTAATAGGATTTTGTCGGTCTACGAATAAGTGGTTAGGCTAACCTTAAAGAACAAAGCGAGTGTTGCCTTAAAGTTTAAATATAGAAAGTGATAAACAACGAGGTTAATTGATTTAAGGGCCGCCCGAGCGCGAATGCTTACTGGGGAAGAGCAGTCGTCGAACCAGAAAAAGCGAGATAGAATCCCCGTAAAGTTAGCATTTTTATTTTTACTGAAAGCATAAAAAGTATACTGTATTTAAAACTAATAATAGGTAAGTATTACTAATTTGTGTTACATTTGCCTGGGACACTCCTGCATTTCATCTAACTTTTCATCCTCAAGAACATGGCGTTTTGGAACACTTTTTTAGCCATTGAGAGATCCTATCTCTTTAAAGTTGGCGAGCACTTTATCTACCTGGAACACGTTTGCCAACATATTTGCTAGCGAATCACTTTACCACTTTTCTATCTACAAGAGTTCGTTTTCACTTATTGTATCGTATATGAAAAGCGTTCTTTAAGAGGGCATACCTAACCAAGAACAATTGGCACACACTTTACATGATCAAAGCACCGAGAATGAGCGAACGTTCAATCATTGACTAACAAAAGTCTTCCTCAAACTAAGTAGTTGCTACCTGCATATGCATCATAGTCTTTAAAAACTGGCTTCGCCCAGCAGACAGCCGCGGTCTGCCGGCCCATAACTCAAATAACCTCACTGCACGTTTCTTCTAATTTCCTTCATCATAATCCTGTCATCCATGATACCGTCACAAATAAGTGATGTGATGTAATCTGTTACTTACTTTTGTATGTCAAGACTCTTTTACTTTCAAATTGAATTACGCTTTATTGCTGGCTTTAGAGAAGTTCTGAACGTTGAACTTTTGTAAAAATAAACCATTTTATTCTCCGAGAAGAAGCGTTCTATAGAACATGACATGGTTCTCAGTTTCAATCTCGGGACACCTGGCGATGTTAAGATGAGGATATTATAGGAAAATGTAATTCTTAAAGGAAATTATCATGAAAATAATAGATTGTGTTTTGTTACAGTTCTCAGATTGATTCATTAGTGACTTTAGATTTTCATTCTCAATCTTTGCAATGACGAATAAGTGATTAAGTTAGGAATGTTAGTATTACATTTATGAATGTGCTCGTTCTTTAATTATGTTGTGTCTTATTAGAGTCAAAGTTACTTTATGCCAGGTATCTGAATAGTATTTTGACTTTACGAAGTGACATTACAAGTAGTGGTGGTTTTAGGTAGGTATATATAAGTCGGCGCGTTGACTGAAAAGTATTGATATTTTGAGTTAAAAACTAAATATGAAATAAAAAGAACACTTACTAAAGTATTTATTATGCAAGAAGGCATTGTGTTAAATATCATTCTATTGTTAAATTTAAAAACTGATCTATTGTTTGATATAATACCAAAGCTTTCCCCAGCTTCTGCGGTCAGCATCATCTGTGATGCGAGCTTAGTTTCAAACTATGAACTATGGTGCAATAACCTGCAAGCTTTTAACTTTAACAGTTATAACACCGACTTTGAAAGCCTAAAATGTATTATAGCATTCTATTGGTTAGCTCTGATTCTTATGCTATATAATTATAATGAAACTTATATTAATATATTTCATCGTGACGAAGTGTATTTCTAAATATTAAAAAAATGGAAAAATATTTTATGTTAAAAGTTGCGTTATTAAATGCTATTCAAAAATGTACCAACCCATAACAAGAATAAAATCTACATAGGGTTTAGGATTTCGATCCTGCAATATTTCTTATTTCGTAATCATATTAAAACTATTTCTAAGTCCTCTTTAATCTCCTTTTCTTTATTTTGTTACATTTCGAGGGAAAGAAAAGCATAAAAAGCATAAAGGTAAAAGGACAGAGAAGAAAATAAGAACAGAACAAATGAGAAAACAAGCAAGTGAAATATAAAGGGTATGGAGAAGTAATAGATGTTAAGAAAACCAGGGAGAAAAAAACGAAAAGGTGTAGGAAGAGGAAAATGGAGGATACGGAAGCTTCAGTTATTTTCTAGTATAAAACACAGAAACGATATGCTGGAGTTTAGTGTGGCAATGGATGCTCTTATAACTATTTTCATTGTGAGGAAAGTAAAATTCAAAACGCATCATATACGCTTCATAAAAAGCACGCAGGTGTGAAAATGGAAGGGTAGTTGCAAGCTGCTTGCATAAGTTAGATGCTGACACAGATGTTTACCAGCGTTGGATTTGCATATCTCTTCCAAGCAGTGCTTGCTTGCAATATAGAAGGTTGAAAGTCAAAGGTTAGAATAAGTTGAGAAAGTTTGCCCAACGCTCAAACGAACACTGCCGCGAAACTGCATAATTATTCCTTTCAACCGAATTGACTGGCATCAGCCGTCGCTTATTTTCTGAATACACTGACTATTTCATAAAGAAAACCCGTCCTTTCGACTTAATGAGTAGGTTGTGTCCAAAATGACACCAACAAAGTCAAGAGGAATGTAAAGGATGCTGGAATGCATCGCATATGCTTAATTTTGGCCGTTGTTATCGAAGCTTTCCAACTTATTTTTCTACATGTGTTTTGTGCTCGGTAGGTTAAGACTTGGGGTGTCGAAATTAATTGAAAACTTCATTTATGCTAAATGTAGCACGAAAATGCCTTTGTATTGTCATCATATATTTTATGTTCAAATAATGACATTGAGACTATTATTAATACGTGTTAATTAAATTAAATTACATGTAATATTTAAAAATAAAATTCGTGTTCCATGACTCATTCTTAAATCTGTTTGTATATTTATTATATTATAAGTTCTGTTTTCCTGTCCTTTTTCTATGCATATACATCAATCACTCTTGAAATGCATTCTTGAAGTTTTTGTGCCATAACTTATTTCATTTCATTCATGAACATGGCTTAATTTAGATTTTATATTCATTTTTATTAAAAGTTATTCAACCGGTGAAGAATTCACTTAGTTTACTCAGTTCCTGCGTGAAGGACTTTTTTTAGTTATCAAATGCAATGAGGTTCAGTCAGAAAGTAATGCCTCCTTCTTTCTCTCACTAAATAATGATTATATTTCCACTGGGGGAATCGACTTGGGGGAGAATATCATTTGTATTGCATTAAATACAAATAGAAAAGGCATATAAACGGAACATTTTATAGGGCAAGCAAAAAATGTGTAATGATAAATGTAGGTACTCAAGTAATTTGGGTATATTTTTATCTAGAATTTTATAGCCATTCTTTCAGTTTGAAGTTTTCTGAAATACCGTCATAAAAATCTGCTGTGTTTATATTTAGCGACTCTTGTTTTAGAGGATGGAAAAGCAGTTTAAATCATTTGTGTTACATTTTTAGCAACCAAATGCTGTGAGGTTCAGTCAGAAAGTAATGCTTCCTTTTTTATCTCTCTTTCTCTAAATATGTAGCTAATATGGGAAATTTGAATATGACTGTATTCCCTAAATTTTCTTCTGCAGTCAGCAATAACAGAGTTTTAAGTCAACAGGTACCAACACAGCATAGTTTTAGAAAATGACTGATATTGAAAACCATATAACACAATGAGCTATGATTCACATTCTCGAAAGAAGAATATTTATGATAATGTCAGTGCTGTTAGATGATGTATTCGTGATTGTACGAAACTGAAGCACAAACCCCATTGGTTGATGAAAAGCGGAGCGGTCGCCCGGTCACTGCAGTGACTCAATGCAATATGCAACGAGTTGATAAAAGCATTCATACTGACCGTCGCCGGGTAAGAAGTGACGAATTGTGTTTAATGCTAAGAACAATGCTTTTTACAGCACATGCCTTTGTTATAAGTGGACAAAAACCGTTGAAAAAGACGGAGTTAATGTCAAAAAAATGATAAATTAAGCTTAAAAATTGTGGCTACATTCTGTATAAATTTCACACTGCTTTCTAGAAAGTTAAAATATAGAGAGAGAAAAAAATAGGAGGCATTATTTCCTAACTGACATGCTTATTTGGGTTTGAGTGTAGTAAATTTCTTAAATTCCAGAGTTGTGATTGACAAAATCGAGTCAGTTATATTTTAAAGGCTCTGAATTGAAAAAAATAGCATTTTAGATTTTAGGATTCGGAAATACATTATTAACTATAAGGATAATGGTGAAAGCTAAACATGTTAATACTTTCCAAGATTTTAAAAATTGCATGACATAAATGTGAAAGCTATCGATGTGATGCAATCAATTGTGCAGTTCATATTCTGTCATTCAGTGCTTTGCTTTGGTTTTAGTACATTACTGGACTTCCAAGTATATTTTCAATATTTACTAAAAGTCATGCTCAAGACGAATTTCAGTCTTTTATTGTGACAGCATACTAGGTTTGCAATGTGTTTGAAGTAATTGATCGACTAGGACAATTGTTGAATCATTGACAGCGCTAACAAAGTTTTATTGAGAACTACTGTTGATCCAGGTGGATCTGCGAATCTCTTTACTCTAAGCACGAAAGTTTTCTCCCTGATATCTTGAATGAGTGCCGCATATGTGCTTTGAAAGAGATGAGGATTTTTCAGTCAGTAATCACTGTCACTTTTACAGAACTGGAAAGTTATCGTTATTTGAAAACCTTTAAGATATAAACAATATATCTATCATTAGATCTCATACTTACAATATATAAATTATTTTCCATAAATACGCTTGGGCTTGATTCCATTATTCATAGCCTTAAAACCAGAGAATAGACACTACTTAATTATGACATTATCAAACCAGCAGAAAACCTAAAATCTAAAATCAACTGAATATTTGAATATGGAATGTAGTATTCTTTATATAAATTAAAAAAAAAAAAAAAAAAAAAAAAGGAAAATATCAGACCACAGTAAATTACGAGGTAAGTGTTAGAGTATGTTAGAGAATACATTCGACTGAACTATGTTCTAGAAAATTTAAGACACTTATTAGAGACTTGGCGCTAAAATTCACACTGACAGATAAAATATAATATAGCATAAGAAAAGAGAAGTTCTGAAATGGACAACTGTCTCTTCTCAATACAGAAATATTATCAAGATAAAAAAGTATATTAGCAAGAAAGAGGAGAAATGTCGAGAATGATAAGAAGACTTGTGCAAGCATACTCTAAGACAGTGCAGTAACAGCGCGTTTGTGGAAGAACTCCCTCCACTTAGTTATTATCGTTGTCGCTCTTACAACACGTACAAGGGTCCATCACAGATCTCGTTACCTAAGTATACTGATCTGAACTACTGTGCATCTCAAGTGTCTGTCAGGACAAATTACACGAGCTGTACTTCGTATGGAGTATCTAACATACAAAGATAGGAAGATGGAATTAATGATAAATCCCCAAGGAACAGGTTCGTTATTCAAAACCACCAGCTGCAAGACGTGTAATGAGACTATTGATCTGAGTTACGACTTGGACTCTAGGATGAGACCACAGGAGGAGAGCAAGACAGTGGAGACTTTGTCAGATAACATGAAGAAGCATTTCGGTACTGCGAGAACTACGGAAGGGAAGTGACGCAGGATGGACGATGTTTCCCGTAGCGGCTAACCGGCCACTAGAACAAACCTTTGCACCCTGTGGGATTCAACATGCTATATATCACACATTCCTGAGTATACATCCATACAGATGTGTCTTTCATTTTAAAACATGTTCTCGTACTTTCATACTCCAGTAACAAAGGTAAAATCTAATGATAATGTTGTTGTAAAATGCATCATCATCTTCAGTCATGAGTCTTGTGGCTCGTTCCGTTCTCAAGGAAACTTATCTGCCTATCTTTTCATTCGGTCTGCCGACACTTATTCATGACCAGTTTGCACATGGATCTAATTTTTCCACTCTGATTATTTGATCTATTCATTGTTCATTTTGTACAACTATTTCATTTAGGCTCATAATCTTCTGTTTTCTCGTATGTCTTCATTCAGTTAAATGACACCACATGTCTCAAAAATGACATTTCGGCAGCCTCTGTCTTCTTTTCTTCTTCTTCTTCTTCTTCTTCTTCTTCTACTTCTTCTTCTTTTTCTTCTTCTTCTTCTTCTTCTTCTTCCTCTTCTTCTTCTTCTGAGGTTGTCGACACGGAACTTTCACATCCATAAAACAGTGTTAGCATATCTATTACATTATAAAATTCTAACAGTATCTTTTTGTTATATTTTTAAAGATTGTTTTTATGTTTGAAATTTATTCAATGCATTCTGTATAAAAATCAAATTTTTGTTCCGTTTATTTATCCTTTACATAGGTTTATGGTCTTAAGAAACTTGGCCTTGTGTGTGTGTGTGTGTGTATATGTGTGTGTGTGTGTGTGTGTGTGTGTGAATATTGTATTCCTATTTACTTCGTAAATGGCTCATTGTAGGTTTTCTTCTGAGTTCCGGATTAGAACTTGATGATTAACAAATAACAATTTGTCCAAATTCTTTTTTCTTCTCTTTCTTTTTAATGGCGTTTATCATTTTTAACTTGCTTCCTCAAGGTATATATGTAC
Source organism: Metallyticus violacea (assembly GCA_030762175.1). Classification (NCBI taxonomy): domain Eukaryota; kingdom Metazoa; phylum Arthropoda; class Insecta; order Mantodea; family Metallyticidae; genus Metallyticus; species Metallyticus violacea. Next base: position 111,367,734 of record CM060831.1, read on the forward strand.
AAACGAATTAAGGTAAGAAATAATGCTCACCCCTATCATTCCCTTAAATTTATATTCATTATATTGTTGTTTTCTTCAGAATTTTCTAGTTTTTTGTTTTGTATTTATATACATCTTTTGCATTCCCTTATAAGATTTTGGAGAAAAAAAAAAAGCTATTGGTTCTTTGTTCCATTTTTAATTTTTCTCCCTTTAGATCGTTTTACTATCTTCGAAATTAGTAAAAAATGCTTTGTTGTTTGCATTGTCTTTAAAGAGACTACGATACTGTCACGTCAAGGTCATATAGTTGCTATAGCATAAAAAGAGTTTATGTATATTTATGAAAAATGGTTGTATAAATATAGTTGATGATTGTCATATGTTAAATATGTTAGTTCGGTGCCTGTTAAGCTTTGGACAGTATGGTAAACATTTAAATATATGTAGTAGTAAACAGTAAAATGCAAAACATTGGCCTTGCCTTTGTAACCGAAGTCTACAGTGAAATATTTAAAAAAAAAAGAGAGAGAGAGAGAGAGAGAGAGAGAGAGAGAGAGAGAGAGAGAGACTGAAAAGTAAATTAAGTTTTCTTAAAACTCGAAAATGTTTAGTACTTTTTCTGCATAAGTAAGCTACTAACTATATCTTGGGGTCGCATTTGGAGACCCCTTGTTTGCTACTGTTCCCCGGAGAGCGTGACTCTGGACAAATATCACATGTCACATGTTAACAGACTATGTACACTATCTTGTTGTTTGTTTAGACTGAGTTCCTTCTGTTGATGCAACGCGTGGCTATATTGCCGAACTGCCATATGGCGAGAATTGCTACAGAATAGTTGTGTTAGAAGTCTATCTATTCACAGACGATAGTTCCTATGTTTCGAACCTCATTATTTTTTGTCTCCTAAATATTGGAGCTGTTCAATAAAGAATGATAATTTTTACAAGTATAATTTCATGCGTTAAAATGTAATTTATTAGTTTAATGCGTAACGTACACATAGTGTTAGTTGTCACTGCTTTGAGAGGTGTGAAGTTGAGACATGCTCAATGCCGCCTACAGCTAAATAGAACAATATGTTGCTCTGAAATTCTGCTTTCGTCTCAACAAATCTTCAGCTGAGACCTATGCAATGCTACAGGAGGCACATAGAAAACTCGCAGATGGCTTAAAATGTTTAAAGAGGGAAGGCAATCAATTTCAAAGGAAGGTAAATCCGGTGCTACAGTTTATACTGCAATGAAAGAGAATATTAACGCCACTGCTGCCATTGTGAGAGAAGATAGTCAAATAACATTCAGAACTGTTTCAGAGATTCTGAAATTTTCACTGGGTGCTTCCCATACGCTGGTAACCAAAAGTTGCACGTGATGTGTTTGTGCACGGTGGGTTTCAAGTCTACCGGATCTCGAATAAAAGGATGCACATTGTAAATCTGTTTATGTGTTATTGTGATCTTTTTTAATATTCATCCCGTTTGAAGATGATGTTAAAGGAAGATGCGGAGTTTCTTTCAAAGGTTTTCAAACCGATGAAACTTGGTTATATCGTTTTCATTCTGGGAGCAAATAAGTTGTGTGTGGAGATCTCCATCTTCACCAACGCCAAAAATAAAAGTAAAAATGGTTGCTTTTGTTGGGGAAGTTATGGTCATCTCATTTTTCGATATTAAAGAAATGGTCTACCAGCATGTCATAACATACAACTCTTACTGAGTAATACGTCCTGAAATCTCTGTAAGACCATATTACACGCAAATGACCACATTTCCATGCAACAAAATGGATGCCGCTTCACGATAATGCACGGCCATACATCGTAAATGTTGTTGCTGAATATTCACAAAATTAAGTGTATCCTTCACCCTCCCTATAGTGCAGATTTAACCTCGTGTTTTCCTTTTCCCCAAATTGAAGACACTCCTTCGTGGGAGGTATGTTCTATCTTCAGAGGCAGTGGTGAAAATTGGAAGCATAAAATATCCGATTTAAGGCCCTAAATACTCATTGGTAGCAGTTGTTTAATTATATTATTTTAATAAGTTCATTTTCATGTGTGTTCAATTTATATTAGGTAAATGCTATAATATTCAATATAAAGCCCTAAATATTTAATGATAATAGTTATTTAGCTAAGTTAATTTAAAAAGATCATTTGCGTATGTTATTACGTTAGATAAAGGCTAAATGTTTTTAATCATATAAATTTAATAAGTTCATTTACACTTGTTTTATGTTAGATAAAGCCTTTAATTTTCAATTTAAATGGCAAATATTCGTTGGTAATATGTTTTAAATTGTATAAATCTGGTAAGCTCATTTCGTGTATCAGATAAGGACTGAGAAAAATGATCAGAGTGCCCTGGCTTGAGGAAGCCAAGTCATTGTTAATGCTAATGACTTCGACTGATTTTTGCAGCGTGGCTTGGGAAGCCCGGTCAGAAACAACCATCTCAATTTGTAAATCCCGTTTGAAGTGAAAGTCACAGCAATTGAGATCCAGATCTCTCTGTGAAAGTCACATTTCTCACTATCAGGCATTGCGTTTTATATATTTTCATTATAATTTACCTATAATAAAGCCTGTAGTTCAGCGTGGGTATTATATTTCATATTTGTCGCACATTATAGGGTCGGTATGCGTTTTTGAGACTCCATTAATTTTTCCCTTACATTAGGCACCATTGAAAATCAGATCGATTTACACACAAAATAATTCATATTTCGTCCTTTGGGAGTCTGCACAGTCCACGTAGAAATCTTATAAATGTAAAGTTACCGGGCTCTTTTAATATTTCTGAATGGAAGTGAATCATTTAAACCAGCCGTCTTTACAGAGGAATTTGCACGGCTAGATCACATCAAAAATGAGAGGTAAATCAGAACTCTAGAAATATTCATACTATTAATTTTTAGATATTAAAACAGTAAGAATTGACATACTAAAATATTTGAGATATTACCGAAAAATAAGGGTAATATTGCTATAAGAACTAATCTAAAACTATGCAACAGAAAAACTAGCATAGCTCAGGCAAAAGACAGCAATTTACACACTCTGAATTTTAGCAAAAGTCGAAGTTTAAAACATCTTAGTATCCTTTCCTCAATAACGTATTTCACGTATTTCACAAAATTGCTCAAGTAGGATAAAATTAAATACACAGGTTACCACACACGTGCACTATTATCACACTAAAAAACCAAACTCTTATTATCTTCCCACCCCACTCAATTACCAAATGCTATAAATGGATTTGAACACCTGATAAATGGACACCGAAGAAAGTGAATGCTATAAAACAGAAGACTACCAGTACTAAAAATAAAATCGTGTGTATATTAATGCAATAAAGTTCAAGTAGCAGCAACAGCCTGCTCCATAGCCTCTAATAATAAGACACAAAGAGGCAGCGCGGATTCGATCCCGGCCAGGACCGATGGAATTTTTGGGCGTAAAAATCCTAAGTATGGCTTCCTTCGGAAGGGAAGTAAAGCCATGGGCCCCATGTCGTACATTTACGGTACGAAAAAGAACCTTAAGCCTGGAAGAAGAGGCCTCTGAGCAAAATTTACCAGCGTTTCACATCCTGAATTGAATGGGACGCTGATGACTTGAGATGTTAAAGAGCGTCCGTAAACAAACCAAATAAAAACAAAGAAGCAGCAATATTGTGAGTACACTACACTGTACTGAAAGAAAATAAATTCGATATTTGCACTTATGGTTATGTAAAGTGTAATCATAAGTTGGAAAGAAATAAAAATATGATTAATTCTTAATAAATATTACGTTTTATTGTTAAGCCTCGTTATAAGTAAATAGCCATTATAAGCAAAATTGGCATTGATACAACTTACACAGATTGTTCTAAATATTACTTAAAAACCTACGCTTTTTTATTATTAGGCCTTTAGGTATAAATATGTAAAAGCATATAAACAATTGCAGATAAGACTTGTGCCGTTATAAGTCGCGCATTATCATCCGTCGATTTTACCTTTTTTCCTTCATTCCTTCCCCTTCCTTATTATGCTCATACACTCGCTGGTATGTTATAAGAACTGTGATCACTGCTTATTGGTTGAAGCATGTTGTTCTCTCTGTTGAGCCGTAAACTTCGAGGGACGCGTTGCTTTACCAGAAAGGACTACCGTTGCGTAGTTGGTGTTCCTGTACTTATTTCCTGTGATCCCAGGTCTCCTAGTTAGTACCTCTAAATGTGGTAGGTCATGGACCAACTCTACATCATATGTGTACATTTGCTTTCTTCCCGTCATTTCTTCTGCATTGAGTTTTGTTTTATTATTTAATTGAACTTTCAAGGTTATTCCCGTTTCTTGTTAAGGTCCGGCACTACTAAAGTTTCAAATGTTATGTTATTGTAATTTATTAAGAAAGTATTTTTGTTGGAGGGTTATTTTGCGGTTCAATAGACAAAAATTTTCAGTGAATAAAATGTTTAAATGTTATCTCCTTTGTTAGTTCGCGGAAGTATCTCATACATTTATAAAGTTATCTTGTTATACTGTCAAGGCATAATTTGTAAATGTTCCCTTTTTTCTGTTAAATTGAGAAACAAAACTTTCCATTTCCACATTCTGGGATTTTTCTCTTTTCAATACACCTCCAAAAATTAACTCCATTTTGCGTAGGAGAATGCAATGAAAGCATGTGCAAAAGGAAATGCACCAAAGTAAATCAGAAAACTGAGGAAATGCGGGGATCATAAATGTAAGTCTGGAACAACGAGCAAATGTAAGAGGAAGGAGAAAAATTGTTTTACCTTTCTTATAATAAATAAAGTGCGGGACAAAGCTTAATGACCTCGTCGCATCCCACTAAGTTTCGAGTGTCTAGTTTTATCCCTTTCGTCTAAGCTATAACATAACGCCAAGAGATATCTGGAAATTCTGCTGCGTTGCCACTGTTACTTATGTACACCATATTTCCTGTTTCTCATATTATTAAGAATATATAAGAGTGTATTGATTAATAAATTAAGAGTAAACAAATACATTATTTACTTTCGCTTTTGCACCGGATCTCTGTTAGCACTAAATATGTCCTGAAATAGATTGAAGAGATGTGACAACGCGAGCTCTGACACACCTCATTAATCAAACCACTTTATAAATAAACAGCTAATTAACTGCAATCTCAGCTGCAGTAAAATAAACCGCCTATACCGCGTGCTTTCTGTCAAGCTATACGAGATGCCTGCACTTTCTTGGTGCCGCGTGTGTACAGCTTCACTGAAAACGTCTTTGTGAGTGACGTGTTGTTTAATTACCAGCATCTTGAGCTGGGGTTCTTGCTTAACTCCCTGCTCAGTTTCTCACGTCAGAGCCTGACCTACGCTCGTCTCTTTGCATTAAAACCAGAGCCTTCTACTCTGCGTGCGAAGATTTAAAGTGGCTGCTGCCTAGGAAAGCTTGGAACATTCCTCTTTAAGACTTCTACTGAGAGTGTGAGAGCTTTAGAGATCCTCTTGCCGCCAAGGTTTATAAATCTTCACCACTTTCAACCTAGAAGTTCAATGTTAGTTACTTCTATAGATGTTCCAAGAGAACGCAATACTTTCAAGCTAGAATATACAAATTTCATTTTGATTGTGTATTGCTATTTTATTATGTATTTCATTGTTAAAATTTACTGAACCTTACTGGCAATTCCACTAACTTCTCACTGCCCAATAACCCTCACATATTTATTTTAATCACGGGAAGTAAGCCCGAATAATAATTAAGTAATAATTTATTTGGTTTCTCCGGCGAGCTCTTTAAGGAGATCAAATAAAACCATAAAATATGGGCCCCTCATACCAGCCATTGAACATATAAATATTTCCTGCTCTTAATATTAGAATAACCTTTTCTTCTAAACTAAAATAGCCATGTACAAGTTGAAAATGTGTCAATACTGACACACAATATACAATAGTTAGACTATAATCTTGCCAATTGTGACACAAGGGAATGTTTAGCACATGAGTGGAAGTGCCCGTGCCAGTTTTCACGAGTGTTCAGAATGAAGGTTACACCTGTTGCATACAAGGTTTTTTTTTTCTCCCCACTTTTAGTATTGAAATATTTTTAAAAAGTACAATTTGTAAAATGTTATTTTATGACTAGTAGATATGGCGTATTATATTGCTTGGTGTTTCTTAGTGCCCGTTTCTGTGCTTTTGTTTTGTGCAATTCAAATGGAAATGGATTCTAATTCTTCAATGTTTGATATTGAAAATATGGATATCATTCCTGAAGAAATTATATAGGGAGCTGAGATAGCTGAGGGCTTGTTAATTCCTAAAAATCGAAAAGTATATACCAGAGCGACGAAGACACAAATTTTTAGCTGGAAAAATAAACAAGTCTAAGAATATAATTTTTAAATTACTTAACCATATTAATAATCAATGTAGTAAGGTTAAGGAAGTTTTCTGTTAGTATAATAGAGATGGTTAAAAACTGACGTTTTGAAACGAAAGAAATTATAACGTGATTAATTATTTAATTGCATTTTCAATATTTTCAAGATAATAGAAGTTAATAACTTGCATTGTTGTAGTTACAATATAAATTTAATAAAATGATTTTCGTGTTTGAATGTTGATATACTTGTTAGGGTGAATATGTTAACTTTTTCTTACAGGTACGTTGTTTAAAATTGTGTTGTGAAGGTGATGATAATTTCCTGGAATATTAGTTTCTAGGTAACCAGTGCAAGAATTAGGCTAATTGTGCAATTTTTGCGTCATAAGAAGTGCTTTTTAATGCTATAATTGCATAAAATAGTTTCAACGCTTTAAATAATGCATTTATTCGTTCTTCTATATAAATTATAATGTGCAGTAATTATTGTGGCGTTTACAAAAGAATTGAGCACGCTCGGTAGCTGGCGAATTATTGAAATTATTGCCAGTTGATACAGAGGCTGTGGTGGTAGCCTCACCATAAACAACAAATAAAGTTTGTAAAGAGTATTAGAAGTTCAATAAAATAACAAAAGAATTTGCTGCCATAAAGAAACTAATTCAAGTGAAAAATAAAGTTTTGGATGTATTTGGGATGGAGATGCAGTTTACACATCTATGGATAAATATCTTTTTATTTTGACCGCAAACTCCTTTTAAAGATTTCTCACTGTCGCGAACTCAAAGTTAAAAATCCTACATTTGCATCTTATATAACGAGGGTGCCAAAAAAAATTATACACACTTCAAGCAAAGAAAAAACTGTGTAAACATAACAAAACAAACAGAAAATGATGAGCACTAATCATCTTAGACTTTTACAGTTACAACAGTTGCTCAAAATACCCATCATCGGCGTTGATACGCTTCTGAGTACGTTGAACTACTGATTGAGCAACGTTTGCGAAAGTGTCCTCAGCGATTGCAGCACATGCCGTTTCAATTTCTTCCCAAAGTGCTGGTAGCTGGTTTTCTGCCGTATACAACATCCTTAAGAGTTCCCCATGCGTGTAATTGCTACTTGAGTTGGCGGTTCTGTTCTGTACACACATCTCCATTGCCTTTGAACTTCAACAACATTCTCGGTTTTCCAACACCCCTTCAAAATTTCTTTCCGCTGTACAAACGATAATCCTGGTTCCATTTTGTTGTAGCAACGCTAGCATAAAGTAATGTGAGTCACATCTGTTTACAGAACATCAAAGGATAATCTTGGCATCATTTCTTCATTGTTGATTTACCTGTCACATAGCAACGCTATCATAATGTATGTGAGTCACATCTGTTTACGGAACATCATACTACACGTTAATGTTGTTTTTCGATTCAACTTTTAAATATATTAAATAGATATTACTGTGAAAGTGTGTATACATTTTTGGCACGCTCGGTAATTTGAAAGTTGTTCGCCACCGCTTTACATATGTTAGAGATACATATAAGCAATTTTTAATCTTTCCTTTTATGTGGTGTGCGCTAACAGAAAAGTGATAATATTACTTGAAAAGTATATCAAACGCATAAATCATTGACATAAATAATAACTACAATTTTTGATACTAGAGTATCACTCGTTAATTTCAGTTTATGAATGAGAGGAATGATGCCGCATTTCACCTAAGCCGTGATATATCGGACTTAATAGGAGAAATTTGTTTTTTTAGTTCTAATGCATTTTAAAAACGAGTTATGTACTATTTTAGATTAATGAGTGCAGAGAATGACGTTTCATTATTGCGAATGCTTTTATAGACTTCTTTGAAAATCTGGGGCAGGCGAGTCACAGCCTACACAATTCGCTACCGAATGCATGCTGTTGCTAGGAAAACTATGCCGGTGCATGTGAGGAGTCAGCCTGGTCTGTTCAGAGCAAATAGTCGCCTTCAATTGATTCTAATTTACTTTATCTGTATAAATCCATGTCGTATACATTCCTAGCATCCTTAGTGTTCTATCTATACATTCAGGAATAAATGCTGTTAACAGTACTTTAATGCTGAACCCCTGGGAGGGTCTCGTGGACCCCTGGCATTCCGTGGACCACAGTGTGAGAACCGCTGGTCTAAACTGTACTGTAGCTTTATATGTTCTCAAATAAAATAAACCAACTACGTCTATCTATCTGCGATTTTATGCATACCTTCATAAACACGACAGACACGTCAACGACGTATTATTTTCTGAAGCCTGATGGCCGGGCATTGTATTCTATTACTACTTGAAGTTGGAGCTAAGAGTAATAAGTATTAAATACTTCTAATGAAACCTCCGTCATAAATTGCAGGAAGAAACAATGGATGCACTCAGGCGTGGTGCAGATATTTTTTGCAACTTGTTGAAGAGCTGTTTGTTATATTATGCCTTCCAGATCGCCTGAAAGTTACACTCAGCTTAAGATTGATTAAAAAATCTGTAACGAGTGATTTTTCTAATCGTCAAAATATAATTAGATACAATGCTCTTGGTTTAAGTAATGCAGGAAATATTACACAATGAGATTGAAGAAACAAATGTCAGTCATTTGGAAACCATCTAGCTAGGGGATAAAAACTAGAAAATATCAAATATTTTTTTTTTATTCTCCAAAGCAATAATGTTATCTATGTGTCTACATAGGGCACCTCCCGCTGTACCGAGAAGTGACCGAAGAATTTAATAGGCTACGTTCATACTGTGTCCCAAACACAGGCAGGTGACAGCCAAAATTAAGGAAGTTGGGGTCTGTGCATGACAGGCTTCTAGCGGACTACTAACTGACTAGCTTCGTTGTCAGTTCCAAGATGCAAGTTCTTAATCATTGGTATCCACAATAACTACAATTCTATCAAATGCTCCTGAGAGATAATTTGAGTTCTGTGAGTGCCAGAATGATGGGACTTTTCCGCTTCAGCTTGGTAAATATAAGTCGCGCGCTACAAAGTGGTAGGTTTTTAAATATGGAAATAATTGTTCCAGTTACAACTTCGAAGAATCAACTTATTTTAATAATTTTTTTACGATTGGCTACAGATTCCCCAACCAGCCTGCATTTATGCTATATTTTTTCCTTTTGTATTTATTAAAGATTATAAATAATAATAATAATAATAATAATAATAATAATAACGATGATGATGATGCTTTCAATATGAGAAAATTAGAAAGAAAGGGGAACAAAATCTAAAGGTCTCAAGTTTCTTTTATTAGTTCAACCAGCAATGAAAACTGCATTGTAGGAGAGATGGAGAAAATGCAGAAAAGAGCATACATTTTCAAAATGTTGATACTGAAAGTTGGGGGGAAACAAAGAAATAAAAAATAAATTACCTGCAACATCGTTTCAGAGTTGTCTGATTAATTTAAAGCAATTTAAACAGTTTGTGATGCAATGTATTAATTAATTTTATTTATAGTTCATGATTTATATTTTTCTTTTGAAATCATTACCGGGAAAAAATCCCGTAATAGGCTAATACTCCCGAATTCTTTTATTCTTCCCGGAGGACCGTGAGGAGAAAATACAGAAAAAGGAAGTTAAGAAAAAGAACTCGTTCTCTATTATGTCGTTTTCGCCCTTACATGAAATTATCAACTTTGTATTTCTTCTTCATTGGAACTTATGCGTTATTTGGCTTTTACATGGACCGCTAACCCGTCTGTGGTCCAGCTCCCCTCTCTGGAGGACTGAGTTTAATTTCGGTATTCCTTTTCCTAAGAGATTTGCTTTCATTACAGCTATGGACTCTTTTCTGTCCCTCCCATTCATTTTTGCGCTTGAAAAATAACAGAATTTAATCTACCAATGTACACAGATAGCTTTTGTCGATTATATTGCTACAGTCAGAAGGAATATGTTATTGGGTACCAGATAAAGAAGAGTTTTTTCCAAATACTACTAGAACTATATATATATATAAAAATGGAAATAAACATTATACAATAAATCAGTGTTTAAGAAACGAATCTACTGTTGTTCATTCTTTTTAATTTTAGTTAACTACAACTATGTAGGCAGGTAAAGAAGCAACCATAACCTAACCTCAGTATAAGAAACTTAGAAATACCAGAAATAAAATGAAAGTCTTCTCTTACTAAGGGTGAGCTAAGGATTAAAAATACTTAATTACATAGGTGTAATAAATGATGCAATAAGAAATATAATTAGAATATTAAAATTGTGTAAAGCATAATTGAAAGGCATTAGTAAGAATGAGAATGCGAACTGAATTTTTAAAATACTAGCAGTGTTATGTTGTTATACGATCCGACAAAAATATGATAAGAACAGTGGTGATCGAAATGAAGGTTTTAAGATTCTTGGCGGAGTACACCATATTAAATATGGAAATAGAAAAAAGGAAACGAACCATTTGCAAATAATTGTATTCTGCATTGTACCTGTTAATGTAGAAAAGGTACACACTTTCCGAATTATTATTATTATAAAATGAATACACATTTTGAAGAAAATGTACCAGAGTGTAACAAATCAAACATAAAGAAAAAGTCTAAAAATGCGTAAAAAGGAGATTTAATAATGTTTAATCAAAAGCTGTTACATTACATAGCTGTGTTACATTTATACATAAAATCAAAGGTAGTGATGTAAGTAATATACTAAAAACAAAAAAGAAATTACAAAAGAAGAATTAATTAAGGCTTATCAAGAACAATGGCAGAAAGATTTGAAGAGAATGCCCTGTGATAGACCGCCAAGGCAAACTTACTGTCGCATTATACTCCTTTGGATAAACGAGGACTGGGTCAACCGAGAATAAGATGGAAAGATCCAAACGGATTAGCAGTAACCCAACCTTACAGGAAAGAAAAACAAGAATTGTAGAAATTTAAAATATTATACATAAAAACTTCAGAGTATATAAATTAACAGAACATGTCTTTAAAACGAATAGTGAATGAATAGCGTTTAAGGGTAGAATATTTTATGATAATACTTTTAATTTCTATTTTTATGGTTATAAGTTTATAACATATTTTAAAATTAGCCATCTAACAAAATGCATAAATTATTTCCTCACGTCCAAATATTTTTACGTGATTTATGCACTCAAATCTTTCTTTCTTTCCTATTTTCTAGCTCTTTAAAATGCTAGGTTTCCCTTTCTTACAGGGACCATTATAGATTAACAGGTGTTAATAAGCCGAATGAGATAACTAAACAAGTGCCGTTTCAATGAACTCATCTTTCCGCAGCGATTGCACAGATTATGACATAGGCAAATAGATCTACTGAGTTCGCCATCACGCAGGAGTCCACTGGAAACAAACAATAAACAAAAACGCAGCTAGCCAAATTTATGTACTCCACTAAGATGCAGCGACTCCCACGAAAAATACAAATGTGATACCGGTTGGGTCTGTTCTTTCGACAAGTCACAAAATGGAAGCCAGTAGAGGCAAGGACCGTTTCTGTGAGTCCCCATGCCGTCAGGTTTGTATACCTGCCTAGCATACAATGGAACAAGGTTTTAAAATGCATCGCGGGTCGTAACTTCTTTTGTTAATAGATGTGTGTGACAGGTGAGAAAGCTATTGTGTTGAAGGCTACTTCTGTCTTTACTTTGCTGTAAGCTGTTTTATGTAGCTTGGCATGTCTTAAGCACAAAGAAATGATTTTAGAGCCTATAAATTCTTAACAAAGGTCCGTTAAGGTTCTTTGGTCTAAAGACAAGTAATCTAACATGGGTTCCTTCTTTATCCGTGGAAAATTGAACAGCTTCTTGTTTCTTCTACAGTTCAAGGGTTATAAAATTTTCCAGTTTCTCCTCCTCCTTTCTGGTGTTCTCGCAACAAGCATTCACAGTTACGTCTCACGCAATATCTGATAGTACCCCCTCTATGTCAATGACATTAACATGATTCGTTTGTTGTACGTGCATTTAAAGAACTTTTTTTTCTCCATGCTGACTTTGCGCTTCTTTTCAATATCTATTCTTTTATCTGCATATGTGTAGTGCTAAATACAGCAAAGAAGCATTGAACGTTTTACAAAAATAAATACCTATTAGCAAAATGTTAAAAAATATAACAACGTCCGAGGATATCATGACATAATATTACTGGTTAGTTGGTTACGAAAGACATATTTTCATGGGTTACCTATAGTGTGAGAAAATCTGGGGCAGGCGAGCCCCAGCCTACGCCGTTTGCTGCCGAAAAATGTGTGCTTTTTGAAACTCCCTGGGAATAAATAGTCGCCTTCAATTTGTTTATAATGTACAAGGTGTTCCCCTCGAACGGGTCTAATTTCAAATTACTGTAAAACATTAACGGTTAAAGGTATAATGAAATACGAAGTGTCACCTGAAACGAAAACCCATCTTATGTTTGATCACAGGATATAATGTTAAAACAAATCACCCATGTTACAGTAACGACATCAAGGCCGTAGATAATTTCCTGCCATATACGATGCAACATGTTTTGAGTCACTCTGGCAATGGCTGCTCCCAAAGATCCAGAAGGTATCTAACTGGTCTGGCATTAACCTTATCCTTTACGTACACCCAAAGGGAAAAAATCCAAGAGAGTAAGATCAGGGGACCTTGGAGGCAATGAGATAGGTCCTCTTCTACCAATCCAACGGCCGGGGAAAATCTCGTCCTGGGTACTGCGAACATTTTTGTACCAAAGTGGCTGGACGCCATCTTGCTGAAGACGGGCATTAGGCTGAAGGTGTTGGATTTGAGGTAAGAAGAAATGCTCCAACAAATGCCCAGTTACTTCATTTATGATCTGATCCCTGCCCCATCTTTTGTTGGTAATGGAAACCAATAAAAATATTAATGAGCTTGCCTTTCAGACAGAATCTTGTTTCATTATATCTTTAACCGTTAACGTTTTATAGAAAATTAAAATTATATCCATTCGAGGAGAACACTGTACACTTTACCTTAATAAATACGCTTCCGATGCACTATTTATATCTATATATCTATCCATTATTTATATCTATATATCCGAGAATAAATGCTGTTTATCAGTACTATAAAGCTATGCGGAGCCCCTGGCGATAATTTGAGATTCGCGCATTAGATCACACAGTCTAGACTAAACTATATATCTGTCACGTGATATTATATATGTGTTATAGTAACCAGTCTTTGAAACTATTATGATGAAAGATATTAAAAATCGGAATTTCCTCGCTCGCGACGTAGATTTGAACATAGATATTTAAGGCAAATTTTTTACATTTGGACTTAACAATTACTTATCAGCATTAAAATGACTCCACATTTAATTTGTGAACCATGGATTATCTATCTCAAATTGCTTATCTAAAACTCCCTTTACAGTATATGAAATTATAGAAGTGTAGTTCATTAACACCCGGTATAGCTGACGGATTAAAAACATTAGGTTTCTAAACTTATGTCTGCAAATCTCAATGATCATCCGAGATTTATTTATGGAAAACAGCTTTGCAAGTCATACTGGAAACGTTTTTTTTTTTTTAAATAGAAATTGGAGGTTTTGTTGAGAAAGAATAGTGCAACAACATACATGGCAAAGGCCCTGAGTTGTGCCTATGGGTTCAAGGAGAATTCGCAGGGACAATTACGAGGAGTGTGTTTCTTTATTCATCAATCAAGCAATTTAATTTTGGGCGAGTCGTGAAGATTGTGCCGTGTGCTTTGGTAATATAACCTGCGCGATAACGACAACCGAGAATGAATTGAGATTTGGGAGCCTGGAGGGGGTTGAGATGATAATTGAGGCGTCTTGTCTGCAAGATCGGCGCTAATTTCGTTGAGAGTGGTGGTAATTGTAGTGAAGTTATCTTTGGGTATGTCAAGTATATTTTGGGCTGCAGTTTCTCTTCAGGCTGTAAGTAGAATGCCTCCTGATTTTGTCAAGGAGATAGGGGTTAGCTCCTGCACTGTGCGGGTGTGCTGCGAAATTCATTGATGCGTTGAAGAATATTGTGTTGAAGTTCAGGATCTGGGGTCATTAGGTTTCTGGTTAATTGAAGGATGGCCTCACTCAACGTTGTCTGTGGAGTAGAGCCGAAAGACGTGTTTATATTATGTGAAGCTGGTGATGAGACTAGAGATGGCAGGCGCTGTGCTCTTGGGATCCTGGAAGATCATCGGTGATGATCTGGTGATACTTGGGCTGCAGCGGGCAAGAGGCCTGGTCTGTATAGTGACTGTTGCCCCCCATTATGAGTGGCCATCCGGAAGTTTTATTTACGGTAGAATTCAAAACTGGTAAGTGTAAAGTGCATGTTCATAAGAATCTTAGGAATGCACAGAGTAATATTATCTTCCTCTTTTGTTTTACCTGTTAAATTTTTCTTTTAGATTACGAATGGTCTGTTTCTGTTACGAGTGTTTTATAGGTTAATATTACGTTACAACACCATCAAAAAAACCAATCTTAGCCATATTCTTTTCGCGCTATGCGAAAACTCCAGATATTAAATTATGAGGACATAAACTTTGTATCTCTTTGTCATCTGCTCATCTCTTAGAGAATGGAATTAGGGGCAGCAGGACTTTTGCCGTAAAGTTCAATTTTCCACATGGTTCTAAATAGCAATTCTGGAATTTGTTGTGTGTTTATTTACATACGTTTATCTTGAGGTTAAAGATACATGTAGATAGATTACTTCGCCGTCAAAGGTGCCCAGGATATCCTGCGGAGAGAAGGTTCTATAAAGATGATAAAATGCGACCGTTACTGTGAGCTAGAAACTTGATGGGTTCTTAGTTATACCACGCACGCAACAGCCGGCCAACGAGCAAACAAATCCTGGCATTATCTATCGTTGCCAGAAAGTTGAATGGGATGCATGGTACTTTCTGACCAATGTATGTTTTCTATTTTCCATTTTATTATAATTATTGCATTTTTATTTTCGTTTCTGAAATTTGTGTGATTTTCTGTTTTAGCATCTTCATCCGTTGATTAGTTATCCTGAGCAATAGATAATATACTCATTTTTCTCTTAGGTATGTTTTTATTGGGTATTTATTTCACTTTAAGAGTTGCTTTTAAATTTCAAATTTAGTTTCCCAATATAAACAATTTCTTCCATGGTCTAAACCAGCGGTTCTCAAACTGTGGTTTATGGATCCTCGGCGAATCGCGAAACCCTCCTAGAGAATCTACGAAGTATTAGAGTGCTGTTAACAGCATTTATTTTTGAATGTATAGATACAAACAACGTATTAAGAGAATATTAAAGATGATACAGATTTCCGATGTTTATTTATTGATGTAGATTAAACTAGAATCAAATCTAAGGCCACAATTTCTTACGGCGGCAGTTTTCAAACGGGCAGGCGGAAAACGTAAACCAGCAACAAACTGCTCGCCTGCCTCTCTGCCAGATTATCCCGAACTCTCAAAGAAGACCATGAAAGTACCTTTCAACAAATTATAATTCTCTCCACTCCGTATCTAAAACAGAAGTATAGAAACGGTTTGGAAAACACATAAACAGACCTCAGAGTACAACTTTCTCCTGTTAAGTCCATATAAGTGTCACGGTTTGTTAAGCGATCCCACCGCCACGAGTAACTGAGGTCATTAAGGCGCGGACTCGTGAGCGGGAAGTCTGGGTTCGAATCCCACCAGGACCGTCCTCCCTGACTGAGGATTTTTCCAGGTTTTCCTCAGTCCTCATAACTGGCTAATGTTGGGGAGGTACTTTAAATTTAGGTCTGGAACGTTTCCTTCCTTAAAAAAAAACTTTCCCAATTTCATCTCATGTATCATTAGTGCCCACCGCCTGTGGTATACCTCAGTAGTAAAAACGGGCGTTAAACACTGCTCAAAAAAAAAGTGATACCAACCCTCTCGATCAGAAATTAAAATTAACGGGTAGTTTATTGTTAGTTATTATTCCTGTTAATGTTTTTTTAATTGAATGTAATATTGTTGTTATCATTATATTCCTATTGTTCGAGGATAAATGGAAAAACTTGCATATTTATTTTTTGTTTATATCTTTAAATTTTGTAACCACTGATGAACAAATTTAATATATATTTATAGATGGATTGAAAATCCGACATTTCAAACTTTGAGTCAAACCTAGGGGTCAGAGATCAAAGGAAATTTAGCAACCGCGGGTCTAAACCGGGCAGTGTTTACGTTCAGGACAGAAGGTGCTCTTTGTTCAGAAATAACATTGCACTCATTGATAACATTGAACTTAGGCGCCTTAATTTTTCTCTCTCGTTCGATGTTTCGTTCTAATTGAGTGCATTTATTATAAGGTTTATTTAAGGACGCTCTTCAACATCTCTAATCAGTAGCGACCCATTCAATTCAGGGGTGAAACGGCCGATAAATGTTGCTCAGATACCACTTAAGGGTTGAGGTTCTTTTACGTGCCAAAAATCTATGACACGGAGCGGTTTCGAAGGAAATCATAATTATGATTTTTATACATAAACAGTTCATCAACCCTGGCCACCACAACCAACTAACTTTACGATAATTAATATACAGAGGTGCCAAAAAATGTATACACACTTCAAGAAAAAACTATGTTAATTTAATAAAATTGAATTCACTCAAACAGAAAATGTTGAGCACTAAACACCTTAGACTTTTGCAGTTACAATAGTTGCTCAAAATGCCCATCATCGACGTCGATGCACTTCTGAGTACGTTGGTCTACTGATTAAGCAACGTTTGCGAAAGTGTCTTCAGCGATAGCAGCACATGCCATTTCAATTTCTTCCCGAAGTGCTGCCAGTGTAGCTGGTCTTCCCAGATCTGCCCTTGTGAACGTCGCATACGGTACCACGAGTCTGAAATTTGTCTCGAGTGCGTGCAATTGTTACTCGCGTTGGTGGTTTTGTTCTGTACACACGTCTCCTTTGCCTTTGAACTTCAACAACATTCTCGGTTTTCCAATACCACTTCAAAATTGCTTTCCGCTGTTCAAACGATAATCTTGGCTCCATTTTGGTGTAGCAACTCTGGCATAATGAGATGTGAGTCACATCTGTTTACAGAACATCATACGATAATTTTGGATTCATTTGTTCATTGTTGATTTACCTGTCACCTAGCAACGCTATCATAATGTATGTGAGTTACATCTGTTTACAAAACATCATACTGTTACTGTTGTATTTCGGTCCAGCTTTGAAATACATTAAATAGGTATCTACTGTGAAAGTGTGTATACATTTTCGGCACCCTCGGTATTTTTTGTAAATATGTATTTTCAAATTAATGCACACGAACGCTGGCTACTAGATGATATGTAAAACGCCCTGTTATCAGACAAGATTGATAACAAACGCCCAGTGTTTAGGAAGTTATTGAACAATTTATCAAGTTTTTACGCCTTTTATTCTATAGGCAAATTCTTGATATTCCTCGAGTTTGCATAAATTATTATATTAAAAGTATTTTGCATCTATTTGAAAGTTACTGTGTTTTTAATATTAATAGAATCATATTATTATAACTGGAGTTGTACAGAGAATTTAGAGCTCTTCAATTTGTTAAAATAGTTGCAGTCTTATTAAACACACTTACTCCTTTCTCACTCAAACAAATTTGACTATCCAGCATCACGTCTCTCCTCTGTGTTCACGAAAAAGTTAATATTATTTAAATTGCCTGGTTCTACTCTGTAAAAACTTTACGTTTCATGGAATTTTACTTAAAAAGCGAATGTATAAATCTTGTGCCCGGTTCTACTCTGTAAAAACTTTACGTTTCATGGAATTTTATCTAAAAAGCGAATGTATGAATCTCGTGGGACAAAAAACAGACAAATAACAGGAAGAAAAGAAGAAAGAGATAAAGAAAGAAAGAAAACGAAAAAGCTTCTGTTGCTGTCCATTTTTAAAACGCTTTCTGTACTATTTCCTAATTTGTATACTTACTCTCTGAAAGCAATGAATCAGTAGATTAGTTTTTACGTCCTTAATATACAGATTTGAATTATAAAACACACTGTACCAATCAAATATCTATCTCTGATGTTAAATATCGCTTCAAAAGGATGATTCCAATAGACGGAATAACAATTTAAAAGTTATACATATGTTCGCATGATGTTATTGAAACTATGTAGCGTGCATTATATACAGTTATTTCCATAACTTTTAGTGGAATGCCTTGACCAACAAGAAGGAATAACCTTCCTATATTCAAACAATCGGATACCATTGCAATTTCAACTTTTTTTTAAAAAAAATTACGTGATCGGTATGGCAGCAGGAAAGGGGAAGAAGATGCAAAAAGAAAACCGAAGATTCTGTCAGAAAGCTAGATCGATTACTGTGAAAAGGATTTGTGGCTGCTCTCTGCCTTTTCAAGGAATTACAGGAGCAGTTAGTAATCGAATGTACCAGTGTTCAACATTCTATCTAAATCAAAGCGACATGGTTTACATGGCTTTGCCTCTTCAGATGAAAATATGCCTCGGTCCTTTTTCTTCTCGGATTCATTTATCACCCCTCTGCTTCCTCTTAATCCTTCCCTGACCTCTGTTTTTTTCCTGTACTCTTCTTTTGTCTCCATCTATTCTTCTTACACAATTGGTAATTTCTATCTCGACCCAAAAGATGTTTGGTCAAGGATAATCCAGCCTTTGTTTATTCTTAATAGTCTACCTTCTGTAACTTTTTTTCATTTATTTCTCTTGTTAAAATTTATGCTAACAGCTACAGGCAATAAAAGCCTCTCACCCTGGGAGCTCGTAACATGTTTGACACCTATTGATAAATTTAGGGTTCACCGCTTCAGCTTTTCTTGAGATATGAATGCTATCTCTGATGGTTCATTTTCGATTCCACAACATAGTAAGTAAATCCCAGAAAAGGATAAGTGTAAAACGTTTAAATATACATGTAAAACTGCACAATGGCCAAGAGTGGTACTCAGATGGCATTCTCATCTGAAAATTCCTCTAAAAGAAGAACGGTTGCTGCAATGCAAGTACTACAGAGCCTTCATTAGGACGCGTGGCCGGTTTAACTGATATTTGCCTGCCTTTTTTGTAACCGGTTCTGTTCCCCCTCCACTTTCACGCCTTTCCTGTGCTGACACGAAGTCTTTGTGCTGTACAGATGTTGAACGTTGTGAGACCACGTGTTTCAGGTTATAGTATGTTAGTGCTGTTATAATGCTGCCGAATAATGCGTATACATTAGCACACAGTATCTTCATGTATGTATGATTCCTACAAACTTATGTAGAGAAGTAAGACGGCGATTTATAAACAGATTCCCTGCTGTTCGTGCGTCTCACACAGAAACTGTTCTTAATCTTGTGAATCAATTTAGGGTAAAAAGGGCCTGTTCTTGAAGATACCGAAAGTAGAACGCCGTGTTCTTACAGAGGAAAAACTCGATGACCTTGGAGAAAAGTTAGAACGAAGTACAAAGAGATATCTGAGGAAGCATGCATAGGAATCAGGAATATCGCAAACCTCAGCTTGGAATGCCACTAAACTTTTAAAATTAAAACTCTATAAGATAACTGTAGTTCAGGAATTGCAGCCACGCGATAATGTGAATTAATTTGTGCATTTAGGTGTTGGATAACGTTAATGCTCTATTATCCTGCGTGGGTGGCTTTGGGGGGGGTGTTTAACGCAATGATGGTGATTATTGTTTAAGGGGCGCACAACATCTAAGGTAATTAGCGCCCAAACACACTAAAAACTGCGCCAGAACTAAAAAAATAAATAGTTAACACAAATCAGTGCATAGGTTAAATAACTGTAGCACGTTGTGCAACAAAATAAAAACCCATAACAAATAACAAGTGGGTGTAATGGTCAACAAATAAAGGATTGGTATTAAAACAGTCGCAAGAGTGAAAAAACGACTATAACGGTCTAGTTTAACGCAAGAAGCATGATTTTATTTAAATGGCCATGTAGCAATCCAAAACAATAGATAGTGGAGTACAGAACATCCCGAACTTGTATACGAAATGCAGAATGTATGACCAAAATATTTACGTTTGATGTGCTGTAGAAAGCAATGCACTTGAATTTAAGGGTCTATGAATATACGATTCCGCCGGCTAACAGCGTGCTTCCCGATGCCAAGCAAATCCTTTTTAAGCCGGCCACATGTCCAAACAAGACCTCTGTATACGCACTGCATGGTGAATAATTTGATGGGACTAATTCTTGTGATTTACTACGGCCGTTTTGCCTACTCTGTACTTCAGATGTGTTGAGAGCGCACGTTAACAACGGCAATAATAGCAGCTCCTGACCTTCCCTTTAGAGTTATCGCCTAGTTTGCTGCCAGTTTGGTAATTAACAAACTTTTATTTTCTAACATAAACAAGTTACACTGCAGGTCTCTTAGGGTGAGGTTTTATTAATATGATGTCAGGGTAAAATATCTATTAAATTATGCTATGAGTTGAACTAGACGGTCTAAATAATTCGTTAATCCTAAATAATAGTTTTTTTTAATAAAAATATTAAGATTACTTATATGTTATTGACTTCTAACACTATATTTGCTTTCAAACATTTTTATGTACTTTCATATGGCACTTATTTGGTGGTTATAGGACTCTTGAAGTAAATTTTTTATTTGCATACAAAATAAACATATTACAATTTTTCTCCCCCCACCCCTTTCGAGGAAACAGCTAAAATTGTGAGTACTTCTTCAGAAAAGCATTAACGTAGCGGCCGACATTATAATGATGTTCCATTTCAACAAGCATTCTAGTTCAAGAACAAAACTCCCATCATAAATGCAAAGTGCTTTGTGTTGACATCTTGTCTCCTGCCGGAGATGAAAATAATCAGTCATCCTCCTTCCTTGTCTTCATTACGCTTTTCCTACGCTGCTAGTTGCTCAAACTCGGAAATGTCAAATCTCGCAGAAACGTGATGACGCCATGGGTATGGAAAGAGAAACATTATTCTCATTTGTAATACTCTCGCCCAGGCAAATGGCCGTTGCTGCGGTTAAAGCGTGAATGTTTACAACTTTCTATGTATATTAATGAATTGCGAACAGAGTGAAATGGTCCGGTTTAAGTGTTTCATTCTATTCGTGCATAGAAGTTTTATTAATGCTTCTTTTCTTTTAATAATTCGACACTTGGAGTCCAGAGACTATTTAAAGTTCTGTACCTGTGGCAAACCGGGAAGCATTGAAGCACTGGCGTTTTAGCCAGGCGTAAGGTGTGAGATGACCTCGGAACAGTTGGAGTGTGCCAACCTGCCTTTTACATTACTTGATAATTTCAGGAAATTTAGATATGTATTGCTATATTTATTCTTATGTAACGTGCAGTTGATTTCAGTATTTATATTATATACCACCACACAGAGTAAGTTTTAAGTTAGGTTCAGACACTATAATGTTCATCAAGTGAAGTCTGAAGTCCGCGCTTGCTACAAACCACTCCAACTGACCAGTGAAGGAAATGCAAACCGAATCCTATAGTGTTCTACTCTCCTGCTAGGGTCTTAGGCGGACCGTTCTCTCTGACCCGTATTATCTAATAACCAAAGCCATCCGGCGAGTCCAGGGCAACGAACCACCCCAGATTCTGGATTCGTTCAAGTTTTCACAAATGACTCAAGAGCAGACCAGTTACATGAATGAAATGAAGAACGTAAAGGAGAGGGAGTTAAGAGCGCTGGTGAAATGAAATAGTGGGATAAAATATCTGAAAACCCCGGCTTTGCTCACCCCTAATGCCACCTGATTACCGCGGGGATCGAGCCGAAGTCCGTAATCATGGCAATTGAAATGTTGGGATGGGAAACGGATACGAACATCGAAGAAAAGAAAACTTAGAGGAAGTACTTGTATTTCTCAGGAATTAACATTTGTCTTTTTTTTTTTTTTTTGAAACGGAAACGATTGGGGCTTAAATTCATCAGCAGCTAATGCTGCTAGGGTACGTGCATAAGCATCTTTATTGGTTTGTGAAGAATTTTGGTTATTTTTGGTTTATTTACGGACGCTGTTTAACATCTCAGGTCATCAGCGTCCCATTCAATTCAGAGGGTGAAACGACCGACAAATTTTGCTCAGAGGCCTCTTCTTTCAGGCTTGAGGTTCTTTTTCGTGCCATACATCTACGACATGGGACCCATGCCTTTACTTCCCTTCCGAAGGAAGCCTTATTAGGGTTTTTACGGTCGGTCCTGGCCGGGTTTGAACCCCCGATCTTGGGTTTAGAAGGTTACCACTACACCGCCAGGACCGACATGTTAAGAATCAGTTGACGTTCCATGAATGATAAACTTTCATTGGTGATGACAAGAGTTAAGTGTTTGTATCTAGCTGATTATAATTTCCTAATGGTCTTATTGTTCTTATAAATCTTACATTGTCCTGGCTATTCATTATTCATTCCGGAAAGCGCTATCAGGAAGGACATGAAAAGTAAAGCCTGCTGAACCGCGATCCATTTCGAATACCCAAGTCAAAATCTTTCATTGACCACACTGTGTGGATTTGAAGGTGGCGGGAAGAGCAGCCATAATATCAGCACCAAGTTTTTCTCTAGTTTAGTGCGGAAGAGTTACAGCTGCGTTGTGACACGGGTATTATACCCTCTTCCTTATTGCCTCCACACGACTCTGATATATTATCAGGGGGTTTCCGGTTTAATCTGGTTCCGCCCATCATTTTCGTAGGCGTTCTAAATCCTCCTTCAAATTCATGGGGGTCTTCAGAATGTCGGGGTGCTTTATTACCCTCTTTATTTATGTAATGTAAACAAATGTGCATTTGATGTACTGCATCCCCTCAGAAGCCAGGAAGCTGAGGCTGGGTTTTTAAATGTTAGCGCGAACGTCGTTACGAACGCTTTAGTATGAGTGAAAGTATATTTGGAAAAACTGTATTATTCAAGAAGTACGCTGTCCATAAATTTTCTCTTCATTGAATGCTATTTTCAATATTAATATGCATAAATTAACAGGTGATACAAAAAGCATAACCTAAAGCTTGAAGGCGTAATGCTACTACTCTTTTATAAAATTATTAATTGATTCTACTTTTTATTTCTTTCAGTGAAAGTAGTACGAGGTGCTCCCTCGCCCTCGGCCTCTGACTTTTCCTTATAGCTTTCAAACTAATGAAGATAATCGGTGACATTTGACACAAATATACTTTGGTGTATGTCAATCATAGTCTCAGTTCTCTGCAAACTGGTTTCTTCCTGAAACTCAACTTGTTTCGATTTACTTTACCATATTCCGTAGAAAGAATCGGCTGATGTACCGTCAGGCAACTTTAATGGTTAAACTCCTTTAAAAATGACGCTTTTTTTTTCAAGGAAGAAAGTTTCAACCATGCTGGTATTGGAGATATGGTAGGTGGCACCATCCTGCAGAAAACAGTCAATAAATAGTGTCTCGCCGTCCAGTTGATTCATTAACTCCTGGAAGATGAACATGCATACTGTGGTTGTGAATAATGCGGCGCCGCTATAGAACTCACCGTGACCTCCTTTTTTCATTAAAAATGCACTTTATGAAAATTCTCATTAGCCCATATACGGGAATTGAAGTGCCCATTTACCTGAAATAATTTCTCTACATGTAATACATAACGGAACTCCGAATGTGCTTCGGCAAACTGCTGGAACCAATGTCAGTAATTGAGTCTCTTCTGCTCTTAAGGAGTCTCTTAATTCTTGTACATGAATGTCATGGTGTGCATATAACTTTGATATTTTGGAACTCCTGAAATGCACTAATGAAACTCTAATCAACTACAATTTGTGCAAGGATTCTGTGGGCTGACCCGCAGTAAATAATTTCAAACTTGTCCTTCGTGAACTTCCAACATTGTTGCCATGGTTTCCCTATATCGCTAGATACTGAATGGAGGACTTTGTCTTTGTTTTTGAACGTAAAACTGCGGAATATATCGTCTTTTTGGCACTTTTTATTGGTGCAGTTTTCGAGTACTACGTGTACTAAACACATAGGTTCATACAGGATTGCACGTACTATATTGCGTTTAACACAAAAGTACGATGACTTTTGAAGATACTTTAATATTAGATAGATGTATCATATTACTTCCAGGAACGGCAAGTTGTATGTGCAACACATGGGCTACAAGAGCACCGCGTTTGACCGCCACGAGTGGTCGAGGTCGTTAAGGCACGGACTCGTGAGCGGGAGGTCTGGGGTTCGAATCCCGCCAGGACCTTCCTCCCTTTCTAAGGTTTTTCCAGGTTTTCCGCAGTTCTCATAAATGGCAAATGCCGGGGAGGTACCCTAAACTTAGGCCTGAAACGCTTCCTTCCTTAAAAAAAATCCTTTCTCAGTTTATCATTTCATCTCATGTATCATCAGTGTCCACCGCCTGTGGTGCCTCAGTAGTAAAAACGGGCGTTAAACATCATTAAAAAAAAAAAAAAAAGAGCACCGCTACTCGTGTCCTTCCACGGTATGTTTCTCATAAACAAAAATATAACCATGTAAAATTTCACTAAACGTGTCTATTAATAGGAGAAAATCAAAGTTCGAAAGTGGGGGAAACATCAAATGCGATAGGCGTCCTTTTAGAAGCACACACGATAGCAGGATGACACAACACAATGTGAACGCTGAGGCGTATACTCCAGCTACCTCACACATCAGGGACTTTTAATGAAAGAAAAGTCCCTTACTACTCATTTGGACACCAGGTTAAGTGAATGTATTCCGGTTGGACAGGAAAGAGCAAGAAAATTGCTCTACTTTGGACCAAATACAGAATTTTCCTTTCCATAGTCACGCTTTACCAACTAAGCTATTCCGGCGACTAATAATAATAATAATAATAATAATAATAATAATAATAATAACAGAAATAAAAGGAATTATATAATAATACTTGATAAGATTACCCATCTAAAATAGAAACTATCATTAAAAATTCCGAAAATTGGTTCAGCAGTATTAAACAGCTGATGAATATACTGTCCAGTTTGTTATTTTCTAATTTTCCACGTTTTTGAGTACATTTATAGTACGAGGGTAGGTCCAAAAGTTTCCGGGCTCGTCGATAAGGATTATTACCTTCACGAAATTCATATCTGGTGTCATACCTTATCTGTTCAGTACATAATTTCAGCTGTAACTTCCACTCCACTGTGTTCATTTGTTCAGACATAAGTTGCATAAAGAGGGCTACGTGTAGAAGATTGTGACATGCTCAAAATGGAGTATCAAGCTATTATTAAGTTCTTCACAAAAGAAGGACTTACTCTAAATGAAATTAAACAGCAATTGGACAGTCTATATGGGGAAGCATCCCCTCCCATTTACCGTAAAAGAATGGGCCAAATCTTTTCGAATGGGTCGAGAAAGCATTGAAGACTAAGAGCATGCAGGTCGGCCATTGGAGGTTCTCACTCCTGAAAACATCGCTCTTGTGGAAGGAAAAATTATGGAATACCGGCGGCTCAAAGTTACAGGAATAGCAGCAAGGATGGCCATTTCTAAAACAACAGTCCTTCTAATTATTCATAAACATTTAAATACGAATAAGGTTAGTGCAAGATGGGTGCCTAGACTTCTTTTCTCAGTCCAAAAACAGCAACGAGTCATTTGTTGGCAGGTATTTTTGTAGCTCTGCCGGGGCAACGAGTGAGAAGTTCTGCAAACAACTTGTTACAACTCCATATTGTTACAGGAGATGAAGCTATGGTCCTATACGATCCCTTGTCCAAAAGAGAATCAATGGAGTGGCATAGATCTGGCGAAGAACATCCTCTAAAGGCCAAGGTCAATCAGTCAACCACGAAGCTCATGGCCACAATCGTTCGGGACTGTGAAGAAATACTCTTAATTAGCTTCAAGGAGAGGAACACCACAGTATATGGGAAGTACTATGCTGGCCTATTGCACTGCTTCCATAAAGAGAAAAGTGAGGAAACTGAGTAGTGGTGTGCGCCTTCTTCACGTCAACGCGACTGTGCAGACAGCTCTTTGCAAAGGAAACTGTGAAGAAATGTGGCTTCAAGTAGATCGACCATTCATCCTACAGCCCAGTAACTATTTCCTCTTCTCAAAACTCAAGAAGGAAGGAAATATAAATGTTTGAAATTTTAATTGAAAGATATGAGAAGTGTGTTCAATAAAGGATAACTATATTGAAAAGTGAAATATAGTTTTGGTCTTTATAATATTTAGAAAATGGTTAGGCCGGAAACTTATGGACCCACCCTCGTACATAGCACAACAAAATTGTTAATTGTTTAGTGTCGTGCTGTTATTTCATAGTCCGATTATTTAGAGCTTTTTGTAGCACTAAATGTTGAAAACGTTGATAATGATCTAATGAAAATCAGAACATCCTCACTAGTGTGAAATTTTTACCCCATTTCTCTTTAACATAGACCTATCAGCAACTATTTTCAACTTCTTAATCACCAATTTTCTTCAGGGACCATAGATACCCCAGTTCAAAGTGACCTTCTAGACCCCTTTACAGTCTCTGAATATATTGGGGTGTATTTCATTAACACCCGGTATATCTGAAATAATCAGTGACACTCAACGGTGAAATTGAAAACAATAGTCCATATATTAGACAACAAGAAATAAAAGAAAAGAGAGTTTCATACTTAATTACAGTTACCGAATAATATTTCCAAATATTAAGTACCTTAAATACCTATTTTCATTAAATAATTAGTGGTATTACTCTCTATTTTCACTGATAATAAATACTTATTTTAATTATATTACTGCCTATTTTGGGTATTTTAAGTGCCTTTTTGTCTTGCTATTTTAATCATAATAAATGTATGAACTTCCAGGCTTTGGTGATAAGATTGTTAATGCGTTGCAACCAACCAGGAAGGTGCGAAACAAGAGACAGTCACCTGTTTGTTGCGTCAAGTCATTTCAGTGTCCCATTGAGGAGTGAGGGTCCCACTAGACCTTTATTGTAATCTTCACTTGAATAGCGCGCGCGATTAATGAAGCGTGGGACTTCCATTTCCCAGCAGCAATAGTTTCATGGCTTACATTAGCAAAACTCGTTTGGAATAATTTGTGCAATGTATTGGTTAAAACATACAGTGAAACGTGTAAAAAAATGGGAATCTTAAATATTTGAGCGTCGTTTTGTAAAAAGGAAAAATATTTTTAGCATTATTAAGGAAAGAGAAAATTATGTCTCTAAATAATTTTATTCATGCATACCTTTTAGTTAACGTTTCAAGAATGCATCTTCAGATTTGAAGGACAATTTCAGAAAGTAAATATATTAAAAGGAAAAGTTTGTAAGAGAAGATACAGGCCAAGTACTTCTTTAATATTTTTCATTATCAAATTAACGACCACTGATATTTTTCTGTATTTAAAGTAAATTTTATGTCAAACATCTACAAATAATTGTTCATTTTTATCGATGACATTGAATATATTAGATAGCATAAGCAAAGTCATAACTCATAACTTGTAATGAAACATTTGGTACCATGAACGTAACGTTGCCTTAGTACCAACCGTGCAGTGTAGTTGACCCCGAACTCTGCCTAGCGTTCTGATGTAAGCAAAAGCAGTCACAAATTCTAACCGCCAAGTTCTGACGTCATGTACCCTAACTCGCGTTAGGCTTAAGCTGAGATCTTATTTCCGAAGGAAGTGTTCCATCTCTAGCATAACCGCTTTGCAATCACACACTTAACAAAAACCTTATCTTCCCATGTAGTAGTCGCCGACAATCTTTCTCATCGTTTACTATAAACACTTAGTGAGCATATTGGAAGCAAATGCCGCGGGACAGATCGATACTTGTGTGCCTAACCCAGTATCTTTTCTACATAGTACTACACTAAAAGCGTTTTAAATGGAAATTAAAGCTCAACATGTAATATATTTAAAGGAAAAAGTTTAATATTATAATTCTTACAAATATTAGTTATTTCAATTACAATACTGAAACTGCATTATAGAGCTCAAGGCAGCTAAAGATGTGATCATATACTCATACTTAAAAGTTTTGTCTCTCTAATAAAATTAATGACCAGAGCACATCTATAAGGAACTTTACAAGTTTTACTATCACAAAGGTGTCCAAATGTACGTTATTTTTCACTGTTACTATAGTCATTACAATAACAAGATCTGAAATAGAAGTTAGATCTATGTTTTCTAACTTTGAACAACGGGCAAGGAACATTGAGGTTTCGCATGGAAGGAATGCTATAAAGAATTACAGTAAGCATGTGGCAATGGTGCATTTCATATCAAACTGTGGCACGTTTGGCTTGAACGTGATACTGTGGAGGCTGCGTCATGTGCAGCAAGGGGTTGACTTCAGAGGAAGGAATCACCCATCCGAGAATACTGCGTGTGTTGAAAGATTTGTTTGGTTATAGCGTAATTTCATTTCATTATATGCCGCATCACCAAACCGCATCACTGATATCCTGGAGGTGGGAGATACTTTAACATCCTACATATTCATTAAATATGAGTACTTGCGATTTCAGTATCTTCCTCAAACTGAAGGAATCACTCAGAGAAAAGCCTTTCCATACAAGAGAAGCACTTCTTTGAGCAGTAAGGTGTCGTTTGCTGACAATAAAAGATTATTTCTACACATATTCAGCTTCAAAGAGTGATGAATATGGTAGGGAATTACATTGAAAGGATGTAACGGTATGTTCCTTCTATAATAAGGGGTTTTTCAGATATAAAGGTATTGCCGTTAGCAAGAATAAGTGCTGCCTTGCCAAAAATGGCTAGGCAATTTTCCCTCAAGCTTCCCAGTGACAATCTTCCTTATTTAAGAAACGTTTACCTATTATTACCTATTATTTGTAACTTCTATTCAAAGTTACAAATAAAATCGCTTAGAATATGTTTGTTTCCCTGTTCCTTAGTGGGGTTTAAATTAATTCCTGTAATCATGCAGAGAACCGTCTTGCTATTTTTCCTTTCTCTCTTGTCACTCGCTACTCGAGAGGCACTCACTCTATATGGGGACGCAAATCCCTCAAAGAGAAAAAATGAGTCATGCAAAGAAGATTCCTCTGAAGAACACAGAAGACAAAAAAAATCCCTTCATTAAACAATTGAAATTTCTGCCGAGGGTTTCTACACTCAAGCCCAGAGAAATAATAGAGTTATTCAACGAAGTCCAATTTCAACAAATGCTTACTATTCTTTTTATCTACATTTTCAAGTGATTACTTGATACTTTGGGAAAACGCCTGGGTCAACCCGATAGCTTTTCGCATTCTATGCCAATGTGATAACGCCCTCTAAGTGAGGTGTTGCTGTTTGATTCTCATTCTGATTTCTGATTTTTTGTCGCCAACTTTCTGTTCTCAAAGTATAGTAGTAATAAAATCCCCAGTATCTGGCTTTTTTTTTTTTTTTTTTTTTTTTTTTTTTTTTTTTTTTTTTGGACAGGAATATATGTTGGGTGCCTGCGGTTTCCACACGTTTTCATCTCGGATGCAGGTAGTGCATTATTACACATGCTTATATTTCTTTCCTATAAGTGAATCGCGATTCAAACGGAATTGTAGGGGGGGGAGGTGGAAATTGGGCTGTATGGTTGCTACGATAAATAATTTAAGTCCCCTGATCGCAGGTTTCGCCACGGCTGCTGCAGATCACCCCACTCTTCTTCGACGAGACTCTCTCGAGAGCGTTTCGCTGGATTTTGGCGGCTGTGAGCCAGCCGGGACTGAGTGAACGGGATTCCGATACAAAAGGAGACGATTAATAACACTTCGTTGTTTAGTTGGTGATATCGTTTAGTCTCCTTAACTCACGTCTCAGGTCGAACCAAAGGCACGGTAATCTTGGCAAACATGTAAGTTTATTGAGTTAACCAAATGGTGCCGAGTGCAAAGAGATTGTTAATTCAACAGAATTCTGAATGCAGCTCTATGATGTTGCATTGGCAATTAGCGTGGTGACTGACACTCTAGTTTCGTTTTACTTGGTACTTTGGCCGCTCTTCTACTGATCTCGGGGCGATGGTAGCCACAAGTAGCTGGGCCCGTAAAATTCTGAAACTGTGCGACTTTTGTGCAACGGCGCGAAATACTCCCGCCAGTTTTTGTGTTAACGTTACTCGTAGATCAGTCCTTCCTCACTGAATTTCATTTCTATTTACTGACAATTTTGTTCAAGTCAAATGCTCCGCTATTCATCAATAAGATGAATTTAAACAAATTTCATACGTTACTGTCAACGATTCTTTTACTCGGACAACTGCAACTTTGCCATTAAACAGGCCGAAAGATTTCATTTCCAACTCAAGTTGCATACCAGAAGGGGTTACCTTGCATTGTCTGACTTCTGCCAAGTCTTTCTGTGTTCGTAGAAAGACGTGAATTTTTCCTTACTTTGCTATTACTACATGTCATCTCTTAAATATTACCAAAATTACACATTATGAACGCATTTAAACACTATACAATATTAATTATACATATACGAGTTAGGTCATCAAAGTTCCTCCATTGAAAGAAAATGCACCACATACTTGCATATAATTACCGAGTTGCCGATTCTAAAATTACAAATATTATTTTTTTCAATTACTCTGTAATGGACGGGAGCCAGTGCAGCCTAACGTAATCTTTTACAGAAGGTACAGCGTAATATAAAGAAGTTAGCCAGCTCTTCTTAAACACATTTAATACACGAATAAATGTTTGGTTGGCTGCAGATGTTTGATAATAAGATTGCAAAATGTTTTTGATTAGCAAGTTGCAGTTACACAGTACTCTGAAGGAAATGTTTTGAGTTGCTTATAAATGCAGAGCTAAAGGAATATTAAAAAGTAATTCTGAACCATCATAGAAAAAGAAGATTAATTATTCTTTTTCTTATTAATATATTGAGTTTCACACAAGTTAGAAGTCAGGCACTAGTACACTTTACGCTATCGTTTTGGCATTAGGAAGGATAGAACTAGCGCATTTATTATTTTTCCAGCTCCCTTATTGTACCTGTATCTAGTAAAGCTCATTATCTCGAGGACAGATGAGGATGAAATATTGCTGTAGCAGTGAATTTGAGAAGTGTGGCGAGGCCAGCGAATCGGGCAGCGCGGTGCGGAATATACATCTTTCTTAGTGTAACTTGCATATCAAAAACATCGATTTTATAAATAAATTTGGCACTGTTGTAAATATTTTACACTGTGAAAATGAGCCTCTGAGCCGTGTAAGAAACTAATTATAATGTGTATGGTTTTCGGTAGATTTCAAAAAAAAAAATATTAAATTTAAATTTTATTAGGAGCGGTACAGAATGAGTCACCGAATGCATAAATGGAATATACATTTTTATGTTTTGTTTCACAAACATTAAAAATATAATTAAATGTGTTGTACTTCGTTTCAATTCTACCTGAAGGCATTAAACAATAAATTAACATTTCATATAAATTATTTTTTATTTTGTCCAACATAAACTTAGAATGAAACTATTGCAATAATAAATTAGCATATTTCTACACAGATTAGTATTTTAACATAGTAAGAGCAATACGTGTATGTTTTATCCATTTCCATTTAAAATCAATCGAGACATTAGAATTTTATTCTGTTGTATTGTTATATTTCCAACAGAAAATTAAATATTAATAAATAGACATAATACTGCACAGATTAGACATCTCATCTACAATAATTATAGAAAACTTTGACGCCATTAAACAAAATTTCACAAAATTATCCGTATTTGCTTATTGGGTCAATTTCTTAAGACCAACAATCGTGTAATTATTAATGAGAACTTTCTCACTTTCGTAGCATTATTTAAGGCTGCAAAACAGAGTTCGTGATTCAGGTCGTGCACCCAGATGTTTTAACTGAAAAGTATGGTACACACAGTTGTTAATGGAATTGAAAATAACTACACACAACAGTAAGTTCCTTTTTTCACCAACTATAATAAAAAAAAATGAGGTCGTGTAACTGCTACGTAGCTTTCATTACCAATTAAGAGGACTACTTTTAAAAACTAAGAAACACTGTATAATTCATTTAACCTAAAATGTCACCTAATGCCTTAATTTCGTCGATTATTTATATAGCTATCACTTTGTTAACCTCACAATGAATACATTTAATATATTGCAACTAAAATGCCCCCCCCCAAAAGGACTACAATGAAACAATATTAATGTAAATTATTTAATTGTTGTTTAGGGGATAAAAGTTGCATATTTGCACTTAAACTATTTATAATATTAGTAATGATATAAGTGTTACATTTTTGGCCATTTTGTTTACAGTTTTTCATTTTTTGCTCTCAATACTTGTAACATAACATTTTTTGCATTAAATTGTAACAGATCCTCACACCCACGCCTGCTCAAGAGTAAATTCCTTTAGATAATGTAAATAGTAATAATTATATATAATATGAAAGAAAAACAATATAACACCATTAACAATGTAACTAAATTAACAATAATTAGAAAAGCAGAAAAGAATAAAACACTAAGAAAAAGACATAGAGTTGTAATCGCTATATTTCGAACTGCTTGAGTTCTTCTATGGCAAGAAGACAAGTCTTTGTCTTTATCTTCTTTCCATAGAAGAACTCAAGTAGTTTAGCGATTACAACTCTGTGACATTTTCTTAGTGTTTTATCCCTTTCTGCTTTTCTAATTGTATGTGTGTGAGGGGGGGGGGTGGCAAACTGGGTCATTTCATGTTACGAAAATATATTCACGGTTACCTGGACGTTTAGCTCTTTGACAATACGGAAAAGGTTGCCTTTTGTCGCCTTTTGTGTTTCTTCTGGTTGTAATGGCTAGAGCGATGGATCTCCCCAATATAACAAAGCTAAGTGCATGCAGGTGGCCGAGCAGTAGATCCTTTTGTATCTTAGTGGCTGAAGATGTTTCAAAATTCGTTGAAGGTAAGAGGGGGAGCAGGTGTCAGCGATAACGTCATCACGTTGTATGATGAGGAACTCTCCAATAAGGCATCAAAATAAGGTGAATTTAAAATAAGCGAGCTTGGGAATTCAAAAGCTCACCAATAAATTTAAATATTTCAAAGGTTCAGGGGAAGCCGTGGGCGCTGTGCTGTAAACCCTACGTGACACTTTGAAACCACGTGGCGATGTTTGGATTTCTATTTAAGGATAAACAAATGTAGAAAAGCACGTTTTTCTACCAGACATTTCTTACCAGATGGCAGCCACAGTTCAAATCAGGAAGTTAAGTCAGTACGACGCTTCTCAGTATTACATTCGGTTCATTCACATATACGTTTTTTCAGTCTCACCCACACATTTGTTATTCAGTTATACATTCGCTCAGTCATACATGCGTTTCGTTCGTTCTCTGATGATCAACATCGCTTTACCAGGGGCAGTAGACGAGAAGCACACAGATGCAGCATATGTAGCATGCGTCATCAAAGTCATAGAGATAACGAACCAGGTGGCCGATAACTAGTGTGATTAATATTTCAATGCGTTTAAATGTAGCAAGATCGTGTGATTTAAACCACTCCTCTTTATCTCTCTCCTCCCGTGACCATTAAGACACGAAAGGCGACTTCGGGTTCCTGAACGACCCAAGGCATGAAGTGGGACTCTCGGTCCAACAGCTACATCAATATCTGCTTCAAATCGGGCACATCCAACGTGGGGCGACATCGTCGACACACCCCAGTAAAAACAGGCTTCATAGCAAAATATATCTTAACTTAATAAATGTATCTTGTGATGCAAGTGCATAACTAACACGATCTTTAATTTTCCATTTTTGGTATATAATACATTAATGGGACTGCATGTTTACCCCACATAGTTTCCTTTCTCCACTTTTCTGGTTCGTCCTTACCCAATCTGGGAATAAAGAAATCTGTACTGTAGAGATGAAGAGCAATTGTCGGAATAAATGGGAGCGAAGGTGGAAGGAACATGCCAATCAGTGCTTTTTTCCTCCACTTAAAACTAGTGGGATAGAATACTGGTCACTTCAATTTAACCACTCTATCGTTTTAACAAGTCCAGCGCTTCATGGTTTTGCATGTAGTTCAAACCAATAGACGAAACTGGCAGATAAATTAATACAGTTGTTTTAGCTGAAGCTCTCAAAGGTTTTAGTGCATAAAATGAAAAGAAAGAAAGCCATAGCTGCTTTCGCTAAGCTTCGATAACTATCAAACACGTCTTTTAATTTAAACTACAATGTAAAAGTTGCATGTTCCACTAAGACAATCCTTCACTAATTATAAGAATGTTAGTTAACACAATATTTTCATTGAGTGATAGTTGTAGTTCAAGTTTTCATACCAACATAGCTTGAAAAGTAAAATGCTTTCGTCTGCATACAGAACACTCAAATGCACGTGTGCTCGTAAATAATCATTGCGCCAGAATGGCCTCACAAAAGAGAATACTGGTAGTCATTTTTCAGCTGCAGAAAATGAAATGTTTATCTTATTTTCGAATTATAAAGAGTTATTTTTGGCCTGCTTACGCATCTAAGCAGTTCACAATTGCATCGCTTGCTCCGTCCATTTCTACTTTCACAACTTTGGTCAATAATAGCATAATATTCGTTCTGTTTCATCATGAATACTAAACTTGGGTTGTAAGAGTTGTTCTAAGTCTAACCGTCTGCAGTCACACTTTTCCGATATATTTTAATGAAATTTGCATTTACTTGCAGCAGTTGTGTTTTCGTAATTCTTTCAAATTTTGTCCTAATATTTTCTTTAGGTTGCTCTACGGTATGGAGATTATTCCTGTAGACTTAATCAATCAGTTCAATTCAACACAGTGTTTATTTCACTAATACACTGTAATTAATAGCATGGCGCACCAATAGTCTGTAATAACGCAAGGACTTCATTGATATAATAGGGACAATAGTTTTGTGCCGGTTCGTCACTATCGTTTGAAACCCAGTGAGCGAGCCTTACGTTGCCAGACTTGCGCAATAACATGCACGTTTAGTCACTTGGCGTTACAAGCAGGGCTGATAGCACTAGGAATCGTGTGGAATCTCCTGCTACAATGGAATCATGGAATCTCCGAGTGGCTGGCCAGTCCCAAGAGACAGCGGAGTTCATTCCACGCACATGTGTCTCATTTGAATGTTTTTTTTTATCAAAAATAATGTAGCCTATATGTTCCTCTGTGAAAAATGAAATATTAGTGCATTGGTACGTGGGTAAAATATTAAACTTGACGGCCTATGCTAACCTCCTTTTCGTAAATATAAATTGATAGGGGTGTGTAAATCACTGTAATGAGGGCATTGTTAGGCGGATGAAATATTGTAATGGTGGAAAATGTCCTCTTATTCCAATTCGCAACTAATTCATATATACACTAACGCGTGACCTCGGGTAAATCCTAGAAACCTGTGGACTCAATGGTGTACTGCGGCTCGCTACGACCTGACGGCTTACGCTCGCTTCCTTTTCGTAAATATAAATTGATAGGGGCGGATAAAACACTGTAGTGCTGGCAAATTTCCTTTGATTACTGCAGAAAACAAATTGGTGAACATCATAGGCCATTCTATGCGTGAACTGTGTTACTAAGTAAATCATTGTAAAAGCGCCAAATCTCCTTTATCCAGCGGAAAAAATATAAAGCATCCGGATGGTAGGATTCGAAATCACTATCTTCACATCTACAGCATGTCGCTCTAACCGCCTGAGCTATCGTGCCACTGGTTGAAAACCCTTTAATCTAGCTATAAATGTGCAAGTCTTCGGCTCTCTCCGCTGTCGCTTGGGACTGGCCAGCCCTCGGAGATTCCATACATTTCTAGTGCTTTCAGTCTTGCTTGTAACGACAAATCTTTTAGTCTAGCAGGGAACCAACCAGGGAACGTGTCTACCGGTGGTGTATGCAGAGAACTACGATGTATATATGCCACCAGATAGTTTCTATCCAATAGTGACCTAAGTTTATTACTTTTGACATAAAAATAATTTTAATAAATGCAATTCTTTTAGGAGATATAAACTACGCAATATTAAACAATTAATTTATAATGATATTAAAGAGTATGCATAAATTTCAATTTGTGTAATATACCTTGATATATTGACTATTAATTTGGCCATAAACATATATTTAATTATTGATGGAACAACGAAAAAATTACTAAGCCATAAGAAGCACTTGGTGTAAAATATGATTTTTGTTTAAACATATTCAGAAAAATGTCGCACGACTTGAATCGCAGTGATAATCAAGAACATATATATATGGGTGCCAATACAAACTTGTATGAGCGCACGCGTGTTTTTAACACCCCACAGCCATACTGTTCATTGGATACTAAACTGAGTGTTAGTCACATGTTAGAACAATTAAACTCGCTTGGCTGCGCGTTTGTTCAAGGACAATGGCACAAAAATGTCATCCCACTGTACCATTCCGTTAACCACAAACGGGATTACAATTCAGAAGATTGAAATAATGATTGCTCTCGTAACAGCAAACTGCGACTGACTATCACGTGCAGCTATCAGCATGGGAAATGTCTACTGTTATAATATGAAGCTGGCGTGTTCAAAAATAGTTTTTAAAATGGGTATAATTGAAAACAAACTAATGGGAATTTTTTTATTTTATTTTCGGGGGGAGTTATATGGTACAAGATTGCTGGAAAAAAAATAATGAAGCAGATGAAAAGACTGGCCGTTTACAGGCTGCGCATCATTTCCTATTTACATGTATGTCTAAAAATAATTTAAATGCACCAAATATGACGATTTGGAAACTTTCAGTAGCATACATAGAATTATAATGAAAATAAATATATTTTCTAGTGTAATTATATTCTAATAGGCCTTCATCATCTTATAGAACTATTCCCACTTTTTACTTACTGAACGAGTATCTTTCTTAACAAAAAGTTTTCAGTTCTTCAAATCATTATCACGCAAAGCATAATTATCACACGAACATTACCGAAATGGTGTGAGAGAGGTCTGGCGTTCGATTCCCGCCAGGATCGTCTTCTGTGACTTCTTCTTCTTCTTCTTCTTCTTCTTCTTCTTCTTCTTCTTCTTCTTCTTCTACCAAAATTTTACCTCATTTCTCACCAATGGCAAATGCCGGGTGATGACCCAAATTTAGGCCTGAACGCTCCCCTTCTTTAAAAAAAAATCCCAAATTATCATTTCCTCTCACACATCATCAGTGTCCTCCGCCTGTACTGAAATACCTCGGTATTAAAAAGGACGTTAAACACGTTTTTTTTTTTTTTCTTATTCTTTAAGGCTTTTCATCATGGAAATCTTTTGCCATTTTGTTTAAGAGGTTAAAATCCCTTGGGGCCGGCCATCCTGGTTTTGGATTTATTCCTGGTTTCTCCTAGTCGCTTAGACGGATGCTTGGATGATTTTTTCACTTAGCTGCGTTCCGTTGCGCTCTGGAAACCTTCTGCCCCGGCTTCTAGTTATGGAAGCGATCCTTTGAGAGGTTCGCACTTCTTGGATGGGGCTCCGTCGGCTTCGGGGTGTTTAATCTAGAAACATTGTTAGGGACCCTGTTTACCTCCTTGCTTCATCGCCCCAGGATCCTAGCTGCCCGCTATCTCCCCCACCTCATACCTTCCTTCCGGAGTGGTCCCATTGGGGGCGTAGGCAATTAGGCATAAACGACCAGTCCTTGAGCAAAGCTGAAGTACCGAAATGTCGTCCTTCCCCACCATGCAATACAGTTCAATACAGGCTTTTCGCTCATAACGACACTGGGTGAAACACAAAATTGATTTAACATGTCAATAATTTATTAAACAGACCTTACAACAACAACAACAATAATCACGAAAAGGGTCATAAGACATTTTATTTAAATCATTGAAATATCTGGTTAAAAATAACGCAAAACAAAAATGTCTGATTGAAAATAGCAGATTTTTGTATTGAAGACGGACAGTTTACACCCCTCTCATCATTCTAACACTGGAATGACTATGGTTGAGTATTCATCTCTGGAACTAGTTTTGATTTTCCCCTGAGTCACACTTCCGTTGCCCGGAAACAGTCTTCAGAGCTCGAGATTGTTCAGTGAGATTTACACTTTATAATTAGCCCACGAACTTCCACGAAGGCAAGTATCTTTTCCGTTTCTTGACAGTACCTCGAATTATTTCTTTGAGTCTTCATGGCCCTAACGTCTGCCAGAACTGCTCTTTATCTCTTCAAACTTTTAGATTTAAAGCAGGAATTAGAAGACCATACCTGCATTGAAATAATGTTATGTTGTTTAAAGTAGCTAACTAATATTAATTCAGTTATATTTGTTATATATTAATAATTCACTTATAATAGTCGTGGGAAATTTCACGCTCATTTTCAGTCGGTCCTGGTGGCGTAGTGGTAGCCATGCTTACCTCCTAAACCCCAGATCGTGGGTTCAAACCCGGCCAGGACCGATGGATTTTTTCGGGGCGTAAAAGTCATTTGTAAGGGAAGTAAATCTGTGGGTCCCGGCACGATAAAGAACCTCAAGCCTGAAAGAAGAGGCTTCTGAGCAAAATTAATCGGCCGTTTCACACCCTAAATTGAATGGGACGCTAATGACCTGAGGTGTTAAAGAGCGTCCATAAATAAATAAAATAAAAATAAATAAAAACTGCTAATTTCCTTTACTTCCTAATGTTAAATAGGATCCGAGAGTATAAAAATAACCTAACTATTTTATAACTAATACCTAATGGCTGTATTTCATTTAGACATTCCGATGAAATTACAACGATTTATCCATTGTTCAAAATAGTTGAACCGCCTTTTTGATAGTCTGTTGAGAATACATCTGGTAGCACTTTTCAGTTTCTTATCATTTTTAAAATGGCGACTACGAAGGTCCTTTTACACTCCGGGAAGAGGTGAAAATAGCAAAGCGTGAGATCCGTTGAATAAGATGGGTGAGGCCCACCCATCTTTAATGACATTGCTAGTTACGCGGGTGTGTAGGGGCTCGTATGTGTAGTCCTGGTGTAAGATCCATTTTTTTTCAATTTATCACAACAACAAAAATAATAATAATAATAATAATAATAATAATAATAATAATAATAATAATAACATAATGCATGATAATGACCACCTTTGCAACTGCTACACGACGGTCTTCTTTCACAATAACGGCAATGATGTTCCCATTGACAGTGTTTGCAGTTACGTTTTTCAGGATGCCTCTTCGTGCCCTTTGTACCGTTTACGCCATTCGAAGACATAAAATGCTTGCTGCACCGTTTCCAAAGTCTGTGCAGTAGAACTCAAAACTTATTGCCGCGCGTTTTTGCAATTTCAGATCTAAGCTGGCTAAAGTATTGACTTTTAACTCCCAACTGAATACTTCCCCGTAGCATGTTGCACCAAGGATTCACCTTTCCGCCATTGCGCTCCAGAGCGATTTATTTAAATGTTTTTAAATCAGTTGTGTTATTTTTTGGTGCATCCTCATATTTGTAATAATTAACTGATTTATATGAAAACGAATTAATTTTTTAATTATACGTATGTATCAGCACGCTATCTTTGACAACGCGCATTAAAGAGAGAGAGAGAGAGAGAGAGAGAGAGAAAATTCTGTTAGTTTTGCCCTGTTGCGTAACAAAGTAACAGAACATATAAAAATAATCCTTAATTTAATAAACTTTTTTTCTTATCGTAGATATGTTTTTATATGAAGAGAACGTCAAAAGATATAGATACAGAATAATAAACAGAGAGAAAAAAAAAAAGGATAATATGGTCCTTTGGCGAAATCCTTGTAAATCTATTTACGTAATGTAATCTTTTGTCTTATTAATTTTTTTATTATTCTTCCAAGAGAACAGATGTAGAATGAAATTTAGTTCTAAGATGTGACTCGAGTATGCTAATGCGTTTGACTCAAGCTTATAGTTGATTTCACTAAATGAATACATTTATAATAGGACAACTTTCTTCTACATTAAGCAATAGGTAGGCAAGAGTTCAAAAGGCGAAACAGTCCAAAAGTCTCTAAAATTAGATCACCTCTTAACCTCAAATAACTTTATTGAAGATCACCTTCCAGGTCTTCAAGATTTACAGGTTTAGACAAATTTTTGCAGTTGTAGCCGGGGAGCATACAGTGGTAAGAGCAAGAAGATGCAACTATTTTTTTTTGTGCTCTATTCGCTTCGCCTTCCAAATATCTGTGTACACTGGTTTTTAACCTTAAGTACACATCGAGGCCTTTTTTTTTTTTTTTTTTTTTTATTTTAGACCATGTTTTAGATAAAACCCTTTCTTAATTTAAATGAAAATAAATGATTATATTAATAAAACGATGTAAATAAAAATATTGTGACTTTTGTGGGGAAATGGCAGGTCATATTTAAAACCATACGTTGGATCAAATTCATAAATCAAAGAGAAAGCTCAAAACTTAAGCAGATATTTAAATTTTCTTGTGGATATATAACAAGAATGCTAAAAAAATAAAGAAACAAGACAGAAAATATAAGATTGAAATAACATATCTTTGCTAACGTTTCATCCTTCGGAGCTACAACACTTTCACCCCTGAAGAAA
This sequence comes from Metallyticus violacea, assembly GCA_030762175.1. Taxonomy (NCBI): domain Eukaryota; kingdom Metazoa; phylum Arthropoda; class Insecta; order Mantodea; family Metallyticidae; genus Metallyticus; species Metallyticus violacea. The sequence continues at coordinate 111,408,655 of CM060831.1, forward strand.
GACACAGCAAGACAGCAGAAACATCAGTTAAGAAATTACGTGTGACGCGGCGGTACTCGGGTAAAGCAGGTCATTTTATAACATTGGCCGCAGAAGTTTTAGGTTTTATAAATTCAATTCAACTTTCCCATTGCTATGACTTTGTCAATCTGATTCTATGATAGCTAATCGAAACTATTGAGAAATTCTTAATGTAAACCTCTAGACAAGATTCCAAAAGCCAATACGTGAAGAATTAAATACTGAGAGGTTCAGTGTCAATTAACAAGATAATAGATAGATTTACAAAATTTATATTTAATATCAAGCCTTAGCATACCAATGTGTTGAAAGGCAAAGAACAAGGTAGAAAGAAAGTCAAGTCTCAAGTTTAATTTTATCTTCAAAGATTTCATTTCAATTGCTATGATACGTTTTTCCCAAATGTAAAGATTCTTATTAATGAACTCATTATTTTCTACAAGAAGGTTCTGTGTCATATAAATGCATTTTTGTAGTCAAAAACGTTTAAAAAGTGAGAAAAATACAACTCCTTTTATATCAAATCTACATTTTAGATTACTGTAAATTCTCTATTGATTACATAAATTATCTCAACTCATTTGTGAACCTTTTTCTGTCACTTCCAGTCTCTAACAAAGTTGCAAGTGATTCAAAAGTTTCTTAAGTTTTAAATTGTATCATCCTACAGAACTTATGTTTTAACAATCGAGCGTTTCAAGATATCTTGACATTCACATCTTTCCCGGAACTAAATTCCATGTCAAGATTTCCTCGTCATTAGATAGCCTCAGATTTCCATGCTGCAGAAGCTCTTGTTAATTTACTGAAAAGTGTAGAGGCAGGAGTGTGTAAAAGAGGCATAAAAAACACGAACAAAAACAATAACTGTAAAGTTCCACATTGTTGAGGAGAAATGAACCCATCTGTGTCTTTCTTCTCCCACCTACGCTCTTTTGTTTCCTGCATTCCTTTCGTTTCTCGTTATCTGGTGCGGACTGAAATAATTAAGTCCCATCCCAACGGCTGGGGCCACGTAATGGGCGAGCTAAGAACAATGCTTTGAAAATTACTGTTAGAAGACTTGGCTTTCTCACCGCTTTATCTGCAGAGCGGTAACTGTTGCTCATCCCGGAGAAAACTTCACATTTCTCGCTTCTTTCTCTTGTAAAGGAAGTTTTTTTCCTTCTTCTGTATCGGGATACACATTTTGGACTATATTAATGAACTGCGGAGCTAGGCTTGGTTTTTGTTACAAAGGGCGAAAAGCTGAGCAGCGTTTGTGATCTAGCGGAATAATTTGTCACACATCAAACATCAAAGCAGGCTTTTATCCAGCTGAAAATCGACAAATCATTTACACAGGTAGTTACAGGCAATTAAATTAAATCATTGGAGCCAATATTCCATAAGCGATACTTGAATTAATTGTTGGATTGGATTGTTAGAGATAGAGGGAAAATTTTTGGTACTTCAACCTTGTTCAATGGCTGACCGTTTGTGCTTACTCCTCATCCCCCATATAGAAATGTTTCCATAAAAATCCTCTTCTAAAGAGTTCGAGCCACTCAAAAGGGTCGCTTCCGTATCAAATGCCTAGGCAGAAATCTTTTTTAAAGTACAAACCACCGCACCAGCCAACCTCGCCTTTAATAGGACCAGCGGAATGAAATGAAAATGGTAAAGTGAAAAATTCGTGCAAAATAAATATACATCTCAACATTCGCCTAAGCGTGAATTAGCTGTTAGGCTATTTTCAGTTTGACTGAAGACAGTGGTTAAAACAAGCAGTAACAACACATGTAGCCAAATTCCTCACTGGTCCATCAGCCATTTACCACCAGCAGATATTGAAATAACTCCACGTAGTGTGCTGCAGTGTCGAGGTGACATGCACATAACGAATCCTCCACACTGTCACAACATTCTTTAGCATTCCTTCCACATGATACCTCAGTTTTGACAATGTTCAAATTTAGAAATCATATCTTAAGGCGGTGCTCTTTGACACCACTAAACGTTCTTCTAACGCCGTTTATAAAAACTACAATAACGATAATGGGTGCATTGAATAGATCTGCCTTCCACTACCAATGCTTAGCAGCGCAGAAAAATGTATTTCACTATCTTTTACAACCATCATAATATTTCCTTGATCCAGAAATGTTGCAGAATTGTGACCCGCAAAACTGAATCGAGTCGTGGATTGCTGTTTAATTTATAAATAATTATTCCAGCGATATTCTAACAATATTATGTAATGCTATCTCTCGAATTACCGACACTAGTGGCCGAGGTCGCTGACACATGAACTCGTGAACAGGTCAGCGATTTGATTCCCGCTATGATCGTCCCTGAGTTTTTTTCTTCTTCTTTCTTTTCAGACTATCCTCAGATTTAATCGTGGATAAATGCCTAAACTTCGCCCCGGAATACTTCCTTCCCATTAAAATTTGTCTCCTAATGTATTATTTTATCGCATCATCAGAATACAACAGCCTGTAAGCAATAGTAATTAAAATGGGTGTTAAACACTACTCAAAACACTTACGAAGTATATGATGGAACGAAGACAAACTCTGCAAGTCTGATAAAAATGTTGCATATTTATGCTCCAAGTTAAGCTGGTGTAGTTCGTTCTGACAATTTTTCACTCCCATTAGCTCGAATTATACAGTGAGGAGAGATGTGATGGGCCAGTATTGCATGTGTAGTGAAGAATGCATTTACTTATCCCAAGAACAGACCTGCTAAAAGCAACATGTGGCTATTACTCTGCTTAGCTGCAGAAGTCCCCTATCACTCTCAAAGTTTCCTCTTTCGTGTCGATGGACTTTTTTCCTGTTAATAATGTACCTGTACTTATATGACAGTTTCATTTCCTCACTATATCACGCCCTACTTCAAGTAACTAAGCATTATTTTCTCATCTTAGAACCTCTTTGTATTTATCGCTGGATTCTCTATTAAATGACCTCATAGATGCCGTTCGTTATTGCAATTTATAGTGTAGCTTTAATTTGTATTCTGTCACATGCAAGCTAATGTATCTGAAATATTTTAGGTTAGCATTGAAGGAATGGGAGAAACGCCTCTTTATTTTATTAAAAATGCTGACCACAAGGGAGAGTTTGAACTTAGAGAGAAAAGATGGAACTCAGGGAACCAAATCTGGGTAGTAGGGTGAATTCTCCAACATTCATACTTCAGATCTCTTAGTTTTCCCATCACTAAAATGCTTTTGTAAGCAACTGCATTGTCTTAGCGACATTTATTTTTCGTGTGCAAACCAGTCTTTAAAAGATTGGAAATACTCTATGGTTATTATTTTTACTCTTCAGAATATAATAAATTATTAAAATTCATTTGGCGTTCCAAAATATTGATGTCATAACTTTTCAACCAGATAGAACCGACTTTTGTCTTCTTTGCTGCTCAATGACCGACTTCTGTCCACTGTTTTGACAGCTGTTTCCGCTCTGGCGTGTGGCGGTGAATCCCAAAAACAGTTTCGATATGCGTTTTTGATTTGCTGTTAGCAAGCGCGGCGCAAAGCTTTTTCATATGCAATTCTTCATGCAAAGTATAACTGACCCATTCCTTGGAAAAGCACAAGCCTCGGCAATTCCACATTCAGTAAATTCAGCTGTTAATGCGCTTTTTGCCCGTCCTTCACCTAGGTCATCTTCAAGGCTAATACGGCCATTTTTAAATTCAACAACCATTTTCTAATCGTTGGAAATTAAGGAGAAGAGTCCCCAAAAACTTTTTTATAAATTTTCTATTAGATGACTTTGATATCAAATCCTTTTCACAGAGCTTTATCGCTACAGGGTAATATATTTTAACCATTTTTGGAATACCCGCAACACATCTGCTATTAAATAAACTATTTGAAACAATAATTTAATATTTTAAATAAATGCTTAATATAGTTGTATCAACATAAAAACACCTTCCCAATAGGATGAACCTATGGTTGAGGCCGGAAACTTTTCAGACCGCCCTCGCAGCTATTAAGGTCTCTAATTCTGCAGTCGTTGCTAGTGCGTTTGGTTTTATTTGAACACTTTAATTTGCTTAAAATTAATTTTAGTTAATTATGTATCAGCAATCATTATCAATAAATCTAATTACGAATAATATTTGTTTACCTCGGGTTGCATTTCACGCCAGGATCGCAATGAAGCCTTACAACATGTATATTACATACTATTTTTTAAATATTATATCTTAAAGTAATTTATTTTTTTTTATTTATTACAGTTTATTTTAATTTGGAAAGTTAAAAATAACAAGAAGTAGGAATATCGAATCGATTTGTGTTTGTACATTTGTTTGTATAAATACGCGTTAGTGCTTTGTTAGTTATTGTTGATTTTATTGAAACATTTCGTAGCTCGAAGATAGGAAAGTTAATTGAAAATTATAATTAATTTTACGAAAGTGATGAAGGTTTTGAAGGAACTCCACCAGAGGGGGTTGAATCGGCGACTAATATAAGGAATGATTTGCTAGCTAAGAAATTTAAAAAAAAAACAATGTGCGAGAACGGGGTTTATTTACAGCTTGATGCAAAAATAAAAATGTCAAACAATTGGTGAGAATGTTATGTTGGTGTATTTTCTGGAGTAATCAAAGGGTAAAGCAATCTTCAACATTATGGTCTATTTATTCCATGTAATTTGCATTGCTTGAATAATTTCGTAAATTTGTTCTATTAAATTGTGTGATATAGCAAGTATTTTCTATTGTAATTTGTAAAATAGTGATGCAAAGTTGCTTTGTAGCATTTACATCGTTAGACGTCGTTGCCTATAAACCTAATTTTCTAAACCAGACAATTGATTTTGTATTCATTTTCCGGTATTCTGTAGAATTATTCTTTTATTATTATTATTATTATTATTATTATTATTATTATTATTATTATTATTATTATTATTATTATTATTATTTTGAAAGAAAAGTAAATTATCACACTTTCAATTAAGATATATTATTTATCAGATAATTGTCCAGGCTATAACTTTTAAGTTGGTAGTGACGAGAGTGAGAGTGCTGAAGAGGAGTAGAGAAAGAGGGAAGAAAATAAGATAGAGCTGATGGTGATAAAAAGAAGAAAACATTCCCAAGCCTTAAAATTTGATGTTTACTTCAATAATAGAGCCATGTTCTGCACTTAAGGGCACTGTATTCTCCTGAAGTTTATTTATTGCTTCGTACCATCCATTGCTACATCGGAAAGTTGTTAGCCTCCTACAAAACAGCTGAAATAGACTGGAGACAGTTGTAAATTTACGGTTATCTTAGTATATGTACTTGACACTGAAAAGGCCACATTACGGAAATCCGAAACGGCATCTCGTGTTTCAGGTAGTCAAGAAAGTTCTCAGGTATACACGTCCTTGTCCTTGCCAAGATCCATTAGTGTCGCCAGCACTTGAACTAACCCCAAATACTTTCATTGGCCTGGCGGATTTCTCCACGCTCTTATTGCCTCTTCTTCTTCATCCACATGAGCCAGTGTCTCTCATGTATTCTGATTATTCTCTTTCTCCATCGCTGTCAAATTCTTATCTCTGTTCATTACCTTTTTTCTTTGCAATCAACGTCATTAGTTGCAGCTTCTTCCTCAAAAATTGTACTGACAAAAATGAACTTATTGTTCTACACATTTATTTCTTATCTCAAACATTTTTCACCCTTTCGATGCAAGTTAAAAGGTTATTGCAACTTCATTTTAGAGAGCATATTCTAATCAAAGTAAACTACTCAAATATGAGGGCAGGTCCATAAGTTTTCGGCCTAACAATTTTCTAGGTATGATAAACACAAAAAATGTATTTCACTTTTTAATATAGTTATCCGTTATTGCAATACACTACTCATATCTTTGAATTAACATTTCAACCACCCCCCCAAATAGTCAGAAGCCTTGTCTGCAAAATGGGCATAAACAGTATCTATCACTTCTTCGTCACACTTAAATTTCCTTCCTCGAAGGTTCTTCTTGAGTTTTGAGAGAGGAAATAATCACTGAGAGCTAGATCTGAACTGTAGGGTGGACGGTCGATATCCTTGAAGTCACATTTCTTCACAGCTTCCTTTGCAATAAGAGCAGTGTGCACAGGGGCTTTGTCGTGAAGAAGGTGCATAATACCACTCAGTTTTCCTCGCCTTTTCTCTTTGATGGATATGCTTGTCTTCTAAACCCAAGGTCGCGGGCTCAAACCCGGCAAGATCGATGGATTTTTTCGGGCGTAAAAATCCTAAGTATGGTTTCCTTCGGAAGGTAAGGAAAGCCGTGGGTCCCGTGTCTTACATTTACGGCACGAAAAAGAACCTCAAGCCTGAAAGAAGAGGTCTCTGAGCAAAATTTGTCGGCCGTTTCACGCCCTGAATTGATTGAGATTCTGATGACTTGAGGTGTTAAAGAGCGTCCTTAAATAAAACGAATCAAAATCTTTGATGGAAGCACATAGTCCGTGAAGTAGGCAAGCATAATACTCCCCATTAACTGTGGTATTCCTCTCCTTGAAGTCAATGAAGAGTATTCCTTCACAGTCCCAAAAGATTGTGACCATGATCTTCTTGGTTGACTGAGTGATCTTGGCCTTTAGAGACGGTGCTTTGTCAGGTTTATGCCTCTCCATTTGGACAAGGGATCATAGTAGAGGTTCAGAATTTCGTCTGCTGTAACAATGGTTTGCAGAACTTCTCTCTCATAGCCATGGCAGAGCTCCAAAAATACCTGACAACAGATGACTCGCTGCTGCTTTCGGACTGAGGAAAGAAATCTAGGCACCCATCTTGTACTAACCTTATTCATGTTTAAATGCTCATGAATAATTCGAAGGACTGTTGTTTTAGAAATGCCCAACTTTGCTCTTATTTCTGTAACTTTGAGCCGCCGGTCTTCCATAATTTCACCTTCCACAAGAGCGATCGATGTTTTCAGGAGTGAGCATCTCCAATGGCCGACCTGCACGTTCTTCGTCTTCAATGCTTTCTCGACCCATTCGAAAAAGTTTGGCCCATTCTTTTACAGTGGAATATGAGGGGGATACTTCCCCATATACACCGTCCAATCGCTGTTTAATTTCATTTGGAGTAAGTTTTGTGAAGAACTTAATAACAGCTCGATACTACATTTTGAACATGTCACAACCTTCCACTCATAACTTTCTTATGCAACTATATCTGAACAACTGAACACAGCTGAGCTGAAGTTACAGCAGCAATTATTTACTTAATAGATAAGGTATGACCCAGATTAGGATTTTGTGAAGGCACTAATCCTTATCGGCGAGGCCGGAAAGTTGTAAATTTACCCTCATATGTTCACTTTTCCTAGGAAAAAATAAAAGCACTTTACAAGTGCCAAACTCGGATAAGCGATCATAGGAGTATCATAAAACGGTTGTCTCATTGTGAAAATAAAGCGGCTTTTTGAAGTCATTTTTAATGCAATTCTAGTAAAATTTATTGCAAGAAATCTTCTCTTATGACCTTCATGAGAACCTTATTAAAATAGCTGGCATACCCTTATGTCTCTCGTATCTTGTAGTGTTATCTCGCGCAGAAGAAGATAAGTGTTTTTAATGAGAAATGGGTGATTTACAATAACAAAAAATACCAATAAAACCAGTATTACAAAATTGAAGAAATGCCAAAATCACATTCCGCTATTTATGGTTAAAATATGAGTGGCTTAGAGTCTTAACTGCACGCAACTCGATAGAGGAGGGTAGCATCTTCATGTTTCCTTCTCATTAGACACTTCTGTCAATCATCGTCCTAATGAATATATATATATATATATATATATATATATATATATAATTTCTGATCTCTGCTCCAAATTTATACATAGAATGGAAATGCTTTTGTAAAGGAAAGGTGATGGCTATTTGAATTTTGCTTTAGTGGGTGATGTTTCTCCGGAAAGAATTTCTTGCAACTGTGAACCAGTTGATATATAGAATGTTAATGAACTATAATGAAATAATTTCAGAGATTGTATAAATGTCGTATATAAGCCATTTGGGATAGTAAACATATTGCATGTTCAAATTTCGAAGCTATAGCTATAAGTTTCTAAAGCGCCAGTACGCCACTGACTAGAGAAGATGCCCTCTAAAGCATAACACAGGGTAACGAAGGCAGGTTTTTGAACGTATCACTCTGGCACCATGGTTATGACACTAACTTTAGAGATAGAGATGGTCGTTTGTTTTCGAGTTCGAGTCTCGTTCGTCACATTTTTTATTTTGTTTGTTTTCTGACTGACCTAATAATGCAGCTTTTAGCCTACGTTTTAAGTTGATGTTTCACTTTATGCACTCAAATCTTAACATATCAATTCATAAAAAAAAAAAACACCCTTTGTAGTTGTTATTGTACTTACTAATCAGAATCGTGTTCTGAGTATGTGTTAGGTAAATTAAGTTTTAGGTATCATGTTAGTATAAGCTTGTTAACCATTATATGTTGATAATACATTCATTGTTGAAAAAGAGAATAAAAATTGAAAGCATTAAGTAAATTTCATTATAATTCTTTAGAATGCAAATCGCAATTTTCATATTTAATAAAAAACAAAATTAATTGAAACCGCTGTTTCAATTCTTATCAAATTCAAAGAATTCAAACCGCGGGACCTCACTTTTTGCGTTATGCATTACGCCGCACAAGCAAAAAGCTCCTTCTAGAGTAGGCTACATAATGGAAGGAGGCAGTTAATAGATGATCAGTGTCGCACTGTCACATGATTAGTTCGAGATTTTTGTTATTAAATCTTGAAAACACTGATAACGAAAAGAGGAAAATGGATATTTCTATGCTCGCAAGGCAGTTTTAAACTCATTATAAACTAATTTTTCACCCGCCTTCGCTTTAAGATTGACTTATTAGCATCTGAAGTGAAAATGTTTAACACCATATAACTGCGTTATGTTTATACATTGCCTATCTGAAATTGGTTATATACGTCATCTCTACATTCTCTGAAAATATTTCGGTGTAGTTCATTAACACCCTGGATATTTAAAAATGTTTTGCTAAATCCATAGCTAGTGTTTTGAAAATAGCATAATTTTATTTGTATATGAAGGGCGAACCATGAATTGAAAGTATATTTAGGATTTACGATATAAAACACAATTAATAAGATAAAAACATCATTATATTGCACAATACATATTCCAGGACTCAGATATTATAAACTTTCGAATATAGGCAAATAAAGAAAAGGAAAAACTGAGAAAATGATTAAGGAGCATTCATGTCTGAACACAAGTCGCTATGAATCGTTTGAGCTCTTTAAACATATATCAGGAAAAAAACAAAATAATTATTAGAAAATATGCTGAAGTATTCCATGCTTACACGTATACATTAATCCTAATGCATGATTGGTCAAAATAATAGGCCACACATCTGAAAATGGATATTCATAAGAATATTCTGGAAGAATTGCTAACCGTGGAATGCTACTGAATTAATCCCATTAATCCCATTTTAGGGAATATCCCAAGAAGCGTGTTCAAAATTTCAAGGCTGTGAAAAAAAAATTAAGTGAGAGAGGAAATGATTACCTAATGTTATTCGTTTGTATTGTTTAAGTTTTTAACAGAGTTTTATAGTGTGAGAAAAAGCATATAGAAACATATACTTATTAATGAGAAAAATAGTCTATACTGACATGTTACCCATAAATAGGATCCATGTTTATTGCCTATAATTGAAAATATACAGGGTGGCGCGCAAGTACCACATTTCCATCTTCTACGACAGAAATGCAGCCGAGAATGTTATGTCAAAATAAAGGAACTTTGGCATTAATGACAATTTAGGAAAACTGAAGTCCCTTCACGTACAGCCATTACACAATGGAGCAATGAGCTCAAATACAGAGTGTTTCGGAAATACTTTTACAAATACTGGTAACTAATACCTCACACCAAAAAAAAAAAAAAAAAAAAAAAAAAAAAAAGAGCCCATATAAACATTCCGGAAAATCCTTAGTTTTTGAGTTAGTGAAAGTTTACCAAAACAAGAGGAAGAAAAAAGTCCATATAAACATATGTCCGGCAAGCCTTAGTTTTTGAGTTATTAATGAAAGTTTATTTCAACGCGTTTCAAGGTATGATTTAACAATTTAAGTTCGTAACGGAAAATAAAATTATTTTTGTTAAGTAATCGAATGATGTTATCGATAGAAGTCTGCTGATATACTTGGCGCATCAACATTGCACATTTATGTGATAAAATATTATTTTCAAAATGCAGCAATAGCACTGTTGAAGGTTGGTCATTTATGTGATGCGATAATAACCCTATTTAAGATGGCTCATTTTTACTCTGATTTAAACTTTCATTAATAACTGAACAACTAAACATTTCTGGGCATATCGTCATATAGATTTTTTTTTTTTGGCAAACTTCCATTAATACTCAAAAACTAAGGATTTCTGAACCTATTTATATGACCTTTTTTTTTCTTGTTTTGGTGTGAGGAACCCGCCATCAAAGCTAGTAAAAGTCTTTCCGAAACGCTTTGTATAGTGGTAGTGTTGTAGACGTCAAACATGGGTCGCCTAAAACAGTGAGAATATCAAAAAGTGAGCGAGACAAAGTTTACACTACAGCCCATATCGGTTAGCTCATTTGGAGCTTTTTCGAAGAGTTTTAGAACGGTATTAAATGAACTCGAACGTGTTATGCAAACTTTTCCTGCACATTGACAAGCAGGGGTTAACTATTACGAGCATTGTTATGAGTAAGGTCCGGATTTTTAGGTTCTAAAAAACCAATATCAGGGTTTTTCAATGTTTTAGGATTTAATGGTTTTAAACATTTTTCATTTAGGAAATTGTTTTTTATGCAAAAAATTCAAACACGCAACTTACTGGTACTTTATTGTATTAAACTATAAGCTGCTTATTAATGCTTTTAACATGACACTGAACAATGAAATACTTAAGACAGATTTTCAGGAGTAACCCTTTTCTGCATTCTGTTAAAATTCGCTTGAATGCGGAAATACTCCGCTCCACGTCACACAAAGTAACATGTACAATCTTCATGTCGAACATTTCCTTAAGATTTCAAAGCAACTTTTCTTGTACCTTCTGATCACAAAGAACACGATCCACGTGTTCCATCCTCTTGAAACCTGGAATGCGTCTCAAAACGGCCCATGACTTCTTGTCAATGGATGCCCCTACTGGTCCAGGAGGCATTTTGTACTTCCCTTTCCGGTAGATTTGAAGCGCTTCCGTCATTAGCAGAGTTGCTTCTTCCAATGTTTTGATTGAAAACTCAAAATGGGAAAAATGAGTCTTTGTATTTACAATTGAGGCTGCCTCGCATTCATGCAATGCATCAATGACTTCCACAATGCTCTCATAATTTTCTGCATAACATTGCGGATGAAAGCCAGGTCCCCCATCGTGTCGCTACATGTTGTTGAGGGAGAGGTGTTGTGGAAACTTCTCCCTAAAAGTAAAGACTCTGCACGGTGTTTTCAAGATCTTCTTGGGATATATTTTGTTGATTATGTGATCCTGCCCCCGAACTTCTTGAGCTACCTTGTGAAGCCCATGAACTAAACAGGTGACATGGGCCATTCGAGGGTGGAAAGCTTTCAAACACTCGTCGGCTTTGGTATATACGTTACATTTTCTTGTCCCCAGCAACCGACATCGTTTTGCATCTGGCCACCTTCAAGGCTTCCGTAGCTGCAATTACTACAGGGAGTTCTTTCCATTTAACCAGATGAAATGGTCAGCAATACCAATTTGGGACAAGTAATTCTTACTTAAAGTGAACTCATTTAGTATTTTTTGATGTTAAAGAATTATTCTAAAAAGTTTTGGGGCGTGATTTAGAGGGCTGCAATATGTAACTATATATTGGCAACGGTTAAATGTATTTTGGATCCTGTGCCCAACTTTAAACTTAACCTCTGCTTTTGTGTAGATCTATTCCTCCTCTCTTTCAATATGTGCCAAATGAAGTCCAATTCTGATGCTGTAGCAGATGGGGGGGGGGAGGTGTTTCTGCTGAAACTTATGAATAAGGAAAAAGTAAAAACTAGTGTAATGTATTCTTCGAAAAATACTCTGTTAATATTATGAAATGCCATCAAAAGAAGAAAAAATAGTTATATAATATATTTATGAAAAAATATGTATATGCAACAAATGCACCTTACGTGTTTCGCTTGACAATATATACAAGGGTAGGTCCATAAGTTTCCGGCCTAAGTATGATAGAGACAAAAACTATATTTCACTTTTCAATATAGTTACGCTTTATTGCAATACACTTCTCACATCTTTGAATTAACATTTCAACCTCCTTCTCAAAAATAGTCAGAAGTCTTGTCTGCAAAATGGGCATAAACAGCATCCATCACTTCTTCGTCACACATAAATTTCCTTCCTCGAAGGTCCCTCTTAAGTTTTGAGAGGAGGAAATAGTTACTGGGCTGTAGGGTGAATGGTCGATCTCCTTTAAGGCACATTTCCTCACAGTTTCCTTTGCAACAACAGCTGTGGGCACAGGCGCGTTGTCGTGAAGATGCCGCACACCACCATTCAGCTTTCCTCCGTTTTTCTCTTTGATGGAAGCACGTAGTCTGTGCAGTAGGCCAGCATAGTACTCCCCATTTACTGTGGCGTTCCTCTCCTTGAAGTCAATGAAGAGTATTCCTTCACAGTCCCAAACGATTGTGGCCATGATCTTCTTGGTTGACTGAGTGACCTTGGCCTTTAGAGGCGGTACTTCGCCAGATTGAGCCCATCCATTCGTTCTCTTTTGAACAAGGGATCATAGTAGAGGACCATAGTTTCATCTCCTGTACAGATAACTCGTTGCTGCTTGTGGACTGAGAAAGGAAGTCTAGGTACCCATCTTGCACTAACCTTATTCATGTTTAAATATTCATGAATAATTCGAAGGACTATTGTTTTAGAGAGGCTATTTCTGTAACTTTGAGCCGCCGGTCTTCCATAATTTCTCCTTACACAAGAGCGATGTTTTCAGGAGTGAGCACCTCCTAGAACCGACCTGCACGCTGTTCGTCTTCAATGCCTTTTCAATCCATGAAAATGTTTGGAATAGAATATGAGGAGGGTGCTTCCCCATATACACCGTCCAATCGCTGTTTAATTTCATTTGTAGTAAGCCCTTCTTTATGAAAAACTTAATAACAGCTCGAAACTCCATTTTGGACATTTCACAGTGTTCTACACATAGCCTTATTTGTGCAAACTATATCTGAACAACTGAACACATAGGGGAGGAAGTTACAGCTGCAATTATTTACTTAACAGATAAACTATGAACCAGATAAGGGTTTTGTGAAGGCTTTGATCCTTTTGGGTAAGGCCGGAATCTTAGTGACTTACCCTCGTAACTTTCCCATCTGTAGAAAAGTGGTTACAATCCACTCTTGAAATAGAAGACTATTCTTTAAAATTTACATTTAGGGAATTTCTGTTTAATGCGGAAATACAAATAGACTACATTGTGTGCTATCAACACAATGCCTCTGAAAGATATTGTTTTCAAACTGTTAACTTTTCAGATGGAGAAAGCAGTGGCCATGTTTCCATTCGTGTGATTGTTACGAACTGTAAGTACGAATTGATTTTCAATTTCTGCCGAATATTGATTCATTATTTAGTTACCCCAAATTATTGTTGAGAGGCTTTCCACCATCGCCGACTACTCATTGTAGAATGTTACTCATTTTATTTATAGCTCATAGTCTATAAAAACGAAGTATCTACACTGAATTTTAACAGTTGTTCTAGTATTAAAATAAAATAAGTGATCCAAAAATTCAATTTTCAAATTTATATATTTGTAGGTTCTGTACTTCATAATGAATATTTTTAGGTCTTATATAATTTATGTATGTTATTCGTTGGTACGAAAACGAAAAATAGCATTGATATTTTGCAAGTATGAGCATAGGGTCAGAAAATATTAAAATCTAAGAATCAGAGGATTATTCATGAGTAACGTAAACCATTTTTAATGGGTAATACCATGGTAAAAATAAAGCACAATGCAATATTAGATACCATACATTATTCTACTATTCTAATATTCTACTAATGTAACTATGCAATGTGACGTCATTCAATTTGGAAATTTGGGACCATTTTTCTTAAAAAAAAACGCAATAGAAACATATAGTAACTTCCGCGCGATTTGTGACAATGTTGCAAACTTTTGAGAGTGATGAACTAAGAAGGTCAAAACAATGTTAATTTCCAATAAAATGGGTTGCTGCTTCCGTCAGAAACTCAAGTTCATTATCTCAAGGTCTGGTGACATTGCAAGGCCTTCTGCTCATCCCGTTTCCTTTTGTAGCGACATTTGTAACCTGCGGTATGCAGGACACTGCAGGAGTGAAAATGTGACTATAGATAGAGATCTACTGCAACGTGAATTGGCAGTTTCATCAAGAAACTTCAGCAACGCATCGACTGTAATGCAGTAGACCATGTTAAGGATGTTGTGTTCAAGAAGAGATTTGCAACTTTTCATTTTTAACTCTTATTCATAATTTTTCTCATCTCCTGCTATCATTAAATAAAATTCTGACAAATGAGCATTGTTCATGCATCTCTATTACTGATCAAACGTTTAGAATTTAAATGTGCGCAGAGTTTTCATCTTAAATAATTATTAAGCTCAGGTTAAGGGAACAAGTAGATCTTGTTTGTTATTTTTTTTAATTATTTACCCTGTTACGTTAAGTTATATCGGTTTTCTCTTTCACCAACTTCTTTAACGCCATGTTGTTTTAACTTTCTCACCTATACCTATCGAAAGCATGTTTCAGCTGCTTATATTACTTTTCCTCAAGGATTTGCTAATGTTTGTATCGGTAACTCATTTCATTTAGTAATTATTTTTATATTTTCCATTGTATCTTATTCCTTAGCTAAATTTACGGAAACCATATTTTTGTAATTAAATAAAAATACCATCATCTTCAAGTCTCAGAGGGAAATTCAAAGTTCTGATGCTACTTCTTCTGTTATGAGTTGTCCAAACACAAATGGAAACTTTCTAATTCAAAGGATTATCTTCAGCATTACCACAAGTACTGATGGATTTTCGGTAGTTTAATTGAGGTTAACGAATGTTTGTTGTTATGGTACATATGAATTTGAAAGCTCAACTAAATTACCTAAGAAAATTATAAGCAAGAAAGGGATTCGTAAGATAATTGAAATGCCAGAACGAGCCTATTTTTAGTACCTTTAGTATAATTATTCAAATGATTTGACTTATTGTTTGATCTTTCTGAAAACATACACTAATTGTATTAGCTTTTATTCCAAGCAGAACCGTATGGAGATCTAAATTACATAATTTCCGCTTTTTTTGCATCAATTATGTCATTTTGTTTTGCGATCAGAACTTCTTTTGGGAGGCAGTGAGATAATCGAATCGAAGCAGAGGTGATAGACTGCATTGTTTTTAGTTTTTGTTCCAAGAAGGACTACGAAGACATCTGCAACAGAATAATTAAAAACATATAAGCATTTGAGCTTATAATAACACTTCATAGTAAATGTATTATGCGGCGCTAGGTCTTGTACCGCTTCTTTTATATTTTGAATTCGCATATCACTCTCGTCATTTTACATTTTGTACCGCCAATAATTAACAAGGAAATGCATGAGAATGACTTTCTAGATCCCTAGTCGAACCGAAGCAGATTATGGCAATAAAAAATGAATGAAAGGAAATTTATTTGTTTTTGAGCACCATGCTTTAAAACTATGAATTAAGTTTCCCTTTATAGGTGAATAAGGAATCAATTAGACCTTACTTTGACTGAAAGGCGCTACTATCATTATATTTTGATGTAATATAGAATATATTGGGTTGTGTGCAATTTCAATATGAGTACTTTTACCATGAATGGATGACAGTAAATAGTGACCGGAGGAAACTATCTGTTCCAAATCTTTAATTTTCTTATTTCAAATCAACATTTCTATCTCATGGTTTACTACCCATGCAAATATCAAGGGTGCCAAAAAATGTATACACACTTTCACAGTAGACGTCTATTTAATATATTTCAAAGTTGGGCCGAAAAACAACAGTAATGTGCAGTATGATGTCCTGTAAACAGAATGTGACTTACATTACGTTAGGCTAGCGTTGCTACAACAAAATGGAGTCAAGATTATCGTTTGAACAGCGGAAAGCAATTTTGAATTGGTATTGAAAACCGAGAATGTTGTTGAAGTTCAAAGATAATGGAAACATGTGTACAGAACAGAACTGCCATCACGAGTAACAATTGCACGCATTGGAGACAAATTTAAGCCTCATGGTACCGTATGCGAGTTCACAAGGGCAAATCTGGGAGATCTTGTACAGCAACAAATTGAAACGGCATGTGCTGCAAAATTAAATGTTGCTCAATCAGTAGTTCAACGTTCTCAGAAGTGTATCGATGCCGATGGTGGGCATTTTGAGCAACTGTTGTTAACTGTGAAAGTCTAAGATGACTAGTGCTCAACATTTTCTGTGTGTGTGTATTAATTTTATACCATCTTCTGTAGTTGCACCATATTGAGTTTCAGCCATTTAAGTGAGGTCATGAATGATGAGTGATGCATAGTTTTCATATGTTTTGAATCTTCACAATAGAAGCTGTTTTTCGTGCAATCATGTATCTTGACCCCTATGGATACGACACATTTAGAATTATTTCCTGTAATGTCAACCCTATTACAAAATAAATTTCGTTCGCTACATGAGAGCATATCAGACAAAACCTCTGACATCGTCGAGCATCGCAACTGTATCAAAAAGAGAACTTCTAGCTTCCCAACCAGTCTTTTTAAAGTTTGCAGACGAACATACAGATTCTTCTTAATAGAAAAAGATGGCAAAGGAGATATGGTATCTATTGATCGCCTGAAATGTGCTTTTCTTCCCAACCCTTCACCGTTTCCTTCAAGCTGGAATGATCAACCTATTCCTTTTACCATTCGAAGTGGAAAAATTGTGAAGTTTCCAGCTCGATTTTCTTAATGGTTACATTTTGCCATTGTATTATGTACATTTCAAATCTCTACTTCATATCCAGGAGCTCCAGGAGGGGAAGTAGTCGGTGGAAACTGATTGCAGTTAGTAGTTATTGATTATTGATGTATTCGTTGGGAACGTCAGAATAATACATTCGTATTAAAAGTAAAGATGTTTATTGCATATCAGCAGTGCTGTAGTTGGGTAGGTACGGCACGCCATTCCGGCATAAATACATGGGATTAGCGTACCGGCAAAAAATTATAAAATTGAACATACTCCTTTTATTTATCAGAAATCGAAGTTATGTGTTAGATATTTGAATGTTATATAATTATACTAGAGTTATTATATTTACTATTTTGAATTTAAAATTTTCGTTTTATTCCCTTTGATGAAAGTATTGTTCGTTGTATGCTTTTCTGGAAAACTATGGGTAGCCGAAATTTGTGGTTTCACGGCTTGTCTCGAATGTACTTATAGAGGACTTGAGAAGGGTTATCATCAAAAATCGAATCTTATTCTCTTAGACAATCAAAGCTCCTTTAAAGCACTTTCCTGCGACCAGGTAAAATCTAAATTGGTATGAGAACGTCAAAATGCCCTTTCAGCCTTGGCAAAAGATTTGAACTGTGGTGGGTGCCAGGGCATCTGGGCATTTATGGAAATAAGAAGGCAGATCAGTTCGCAAGCAGGAGTGCTGATACGCCCTTTTTTGGCCTTAAGCCTGCGGTTGAAATCAATACATGTGCCGTCGAGACCGAGGTTCAAACATGAATTGGGGATAAACATCAGCTAAGGTGACAAACCAATCCTGGACAAATATAAGCTAGGAAACTTGCCATAGGTCCTAGCAACAATCTTTCCACATCTCTTCTAAAACTGAACAGTAACGAATAAGGAAAGTAATTGCGCTAATTGTTGAACATGGTCTTGTAATGAAGAGTCGGTGTTATAAGGAAAGCGTGGTATTATAGGGAATCGTAACGTTGACAAGACATGAATTTTATAAGAACACGCTGTATATCCTAGTTAGTGAAACATACTGTAGAAACCCAAACATAATAAGACGTAGACATAATAAATATTAAGGGTGACTTGCCTTGTCACCCAGAGGTGATGTGACCTGAAAGGGTCCTCAGAGAAACACTTGCATAAACAAAAGCAACCCTCTTTTCCACTCACTTAAAATCTTATGTCTACGTGTGCATGTTATAGATAGAACAGAATTATTGTGCTGATGAAGTATTGTTTAGCTTTAAGCTTAACAAACCCAAACCATGCACTTCTTAGAAGCTGTGATGTCAGGACCTGGTAACTGATAACCTCATAGTGTTTTAACAATAACTCTTATGTCTAGACTAGGTGATTATTACCCCTACTTGAATATTACAATTGTATAAAAGTCTGGATTTATTCAGAGACAGGAGAGAATCCTTGGTGCTTGCAGGATCCACGTCCAACTGTATAAGAAACCCCTTTAATAAATACTTATACTTTTAACAGAGTTGGATGAGTTATTCAGAATTCCTCTGGACACACCTCGTCTTTCCTGGAGGAGTCGACCTAGCTCGATACCCCGAGGTGACGCCAATTATCCCAATATAACATCCCTTCTCGTCTTAGCCATCGAGATTGAATAGAGAAATGTTGCACCGGATTAAACAGAAGAACATCACCAAGTTGTAAGTCAGTCGAAGGACTTTGTTTAATAATATCCAGGTGGCAACTCGGCAGGCGGTATTACAGTAATTTCAGGAAACATCTACGAAAAGTGGGATTGTATAATCCTTGTAGAATGTGTAAATAGGATGAGGAATCTGCCTTGCATATCCTGTTTCAGTGTCCAATCCTGGTAGGAAAGGTACTCTTTCTATAATTAGGGAAGACCTGGGAATCGATGCTAAAATTGGAACCAAACTACTGCACTTGTTCACGGAACACATTTTGGGCAACAATGAAGGCCTCTCCCCCAATGGGGTTGCACAATAAGCCTTATAGGATGCGTGCCAGAGGTCGTTCAAACTCTATTAAACCCCCGTCATCAATCTATCTATAGTGTGGTAGAAATGAAAGGGACTATTGGATAATCGTGAACAAAAAAACTGCCCTCCTGAAACAGAGATAGCTTATGGTGATGTAAGCATTTACAACATGTGTGAACATTTCCATCTTAATTATAGAGCAAAGTGCATTCAGTCCTTCAGAAAGTATATTAACACACCGTAAATCACTTTGTAGTTTGGTGCACATTATACAGGGTGATCCGTTTGGGTCTGGATAAACTAAAACACTGGAAAACATTTACTACTGAACTTTGTATTTTCAAACTTGGAGTATACAACACTCAAAGATGAGAGATTTCTCAGAATGGTACATGGCCCCGTTGCGCACTCTGCACAAATCATAACGGTGATGCAATTTAACCCATGTCTGAAGTAACATTAGAGGGGTGATTTTTTGGAAAGCTTGAGTAATGAGCGAACTAGTACATACATATCGGCAAATAAATATTTGAATTTTTTTTTTCATTCGTATGGTTTTATTTTATTTACGCAGCATTTATTTAACAGTTTAAGAAATTTAGCTTTCAACATTTTAAGGAATCTTTTACCAATTCCCTATTTATACCATAACTGCCTACCGCTTTTCTATATGTTTATATTTTAAGACTGTTTATTCTGTTAAATTATATTAGTTTACGTCCCATATTTTATTTTTCTTCATCGGTCCATAGATTTTTAAAACAATCTAAACGTTGGTATTCATTTACTATACATTCGAGTTTATGGCGATATAAGCTCGGGTCGCTTTAGTGAAACACGAGCAATCTAATCATTTCACCATACCCCTGCCTGCAATACTTTCTCCAAAAATCTCACACTGCCAGTGAGAAGGCAGAATATGACTTTAAAATAAATAAAAATGTTACAATTTTAAGAAAAAATGTCAAATATTTATTTGTCAATTATATGTATGAACTAGAATGTTTAATAGTTCACCATTACTATGCATAATGAGCACTTAACCACCAACGTTCTCATTAAGGTTTTAGGTGATAATTATAATACTTATTATATGGGATGTATGGAGAATAAAGTGTGAGGCTATTATGAGAACTAATCTGATTTAACAGTATAATAAGAACACCAAACAGTTTAAAGCGGTAATGGTTCCCATGAAGAATTTTTATCGTTGTAACGCGATATCACCATCAACTGCTGGTGTAAACGCTTATTAAGTTTTACGAATGAACCCATTACTTCCTTGCGTAGGAGTCTTAAGGTGAAGCCTAAAAGAAGAGACCAATGAGCAAAATTTATCGGCTATTTTATGCTCTGGGTTGATTGGAACGCTGTGATTAGACATATTACAAAGCGTCTTTAAATAAACAACAAATAAATAAATAAAAAGCTGCTATATATTCATTAATCTAGCAATGTCAAAGAGTTAAAAATTTCAGCCCTGTTTCTGGCTGCTGTCTTGAAGAAACTATACCTTTGAAATCGCTCTCGTAAAAGAAAGCTGAGTCTAGAGGTTGAATATGACTCATATTTTTTCAAAAACAGAAAAGTCATAAATATACACGAAATATGCCCATAAAATAAAAATATGCAGGAACGATATGCATCGATTGTCTTAATTAAACTTGCCTCCTAAACCCAAGATCGGGGGTTCGAACCCGGCCAGGACCGACGAATTTTTTCGGGCGTAAAAATCCTAAGTATGGCTTCCTTCGGAAGAAAAGTAAAGCCATTGGTCCATGTCGTACATTTACGGTACGAAAAAGCACCTCAAGCCTAAAAGAGAGGCCTCTGAGCAAAATTAGTCGGTCGTTTCACGCCCTGAGTTGAATGGGACGCTGATGACCTGAGATGTTAAAGAACGTTCATGAATAAATCAATCAAATCTTATTTAAGCATAAACCAGGTAATTATTAACATTTATAGAAATATACATCTCCAATAAAAAAATACATTTGAGATATTTCTCATCACTTACAATTTCGTTTTACAAACTGTCAGTTTGCTTATCCAGTACTTTTATTGCCGTTATAAATTATCAATAGACATTAGTTTTTGTATTATAAAGTATTAGTAGATTTTAAATATTCTGAATACATAACCTGATCTTTCTCTTACTTAATGATATTAATTAATCTATATATTATTTACTGAAGCATGATAATGTGTTAATTACCTCTTTGTTTTATAGACCAACTTTATTTTTTCCTTCAAATAGTTTTGTATATACCGAGGGTAGATATCTATTTAATCTATTTCAAAGTTGGACCGAAAAACAACAGTAATGTGTAGTATTATGTTCTGTAAACAGATGTGGCTCACATATTATATGATAGCGTTGCTACGTGACAGGTAAATCAACAAATGAAGCCAAGATTATCGTATGATATTCTGTAAGCAGATGTGACTCACATTTACGTTATGCTAGTGTTGCTACAACAAAATGGAGCCAAGATTATCGTTTGAACAGATGAAACCAATTTTGAATGGTAATGGAAAACCGAGAATGTTGTTGAAATTCAAAGGCAATGGAGACGTGTGTACACAAGAAGTAACAATTGCACGCATTGGAGACAAATTTGAGACTCGTGGTACAATATGAAATGTTTACAAGGGCAGATCTGGATAGACCTCGCACAGCAACAAACCCCGCGTCCTCGGAACGTTTTGAGTACTCACCGCAGAAATCTACAAAGCATTGTGCGCGTGAGACTGGGATTAGCAGAACCAGCGTTCGTCGTAAAGCAGCAAAGTTGAAAGTTTTTATCCCAAGACTTTTGAATGCATTAAATGAAGATGATCCTAATCGGAGAATGCAGTACTGTGAGTGGTTTCGGTGCAAGAGGATGACGCCTTCTTAGGGAAAGTTGTTTGGTCAGAAGAGGTAAAATTTAAGTTGAACGGAACTATTAACCGGTCTACTGATGTGCAAACAATCCACATGGTATTTTGGAAAGGGCTGTTAATTTATCTGGAATTAATGTTTGGTGTGGGTTGTCATCAAGGGGTATATTTGGACCATTCTTTTTTGAAGGAACAGTAACTCGCCCAGTGTACCTGAACATGATACGCACATCCGTCTTACCCGCCATTCATACACTCTATGGAAATGGGGAATTTTATTTCAAACAGGATGGTGCACTACCACATTATCACCGAGATTTATCTTGATGACAATCTTCCAAGGCACTGGATAGGACGAAGAGGTCCGATTGAGTTTCCACCGCGTTCTCCGTATCTAACTCCGATGGACTTCTAGTTATGGGGAACTCTTAAGAATGTTGTAGTCATATACCGTAGAAAACCAGCTACACTGTCAGCACTTCAGGAAGAAATTAAAGCGTGTGCTGCAATCGCTGAGGACACTTTCGCAAGCGTTGCTCAAACAATAGTTCAACGTACTCAGAAGTGTATCGACGCCGATGGTGGGCATTTTGAGCAACTGTTGTAACTGTAAAAGTTTAACACGATTAGTGCTCATCATTTCTGTTTATGTTAAATTAGTTTTATTATGTCAACACAGTTTTTTTTTTCTTTGCTTGAAGTGTGTATACATTTTTGGCACCTTCTGTATGTATTTCACATAATGCTCATTTTGGTAGTTACATTTGATAGCATTATTGCACAATACTCAACAACGTATGTGGATATAACCTGAAACTGTATCTGCATTTTATGAACATAAGTTTAAGACTGTTATGTGACAAAGAAGGTTTTATACACTTAACTCTCTCTGTATATATAAAATATTCTTTTCGCTCTCCGCTCAGACGCATAAGAATTACTTATCTCAATCAAATGAAACAACTTGAAGGATAATCTCTTTCAAATACAATATGTGTTTGCAATAATATTAATTTTCTGTTTTTGACGTTTTATCAATATTATTATTTCTGTAATTATTCAACAATAAATTAGGTACATGTTGCCTGGAATGTTTTTCTCGTTATGCTTTTGTGGGTCGGCAACCCTGGACCTTTCTGGGAAGAATCTGTTTTCTGTGATCAGCATTTTCTTCTCATCTATTTGGGGCGGAAGATAATTCTGGAAATAACGAGGAACCTAAGTCTCTCGCTTCGTTTAGCGATCTATCGATTTCCGGTTAGCATAAAAAAGAACGGGAAAGAAAGTGAAATCTGGTCTCTCTTCCCACCGACTTTATATATATCAGAAAATTGGATGAAATGCTGGAAAAGTTGGAACGTAAAAAAGCTTTTCTTTCACCAATACGCTCTGTGATTTAAGGGTCAGCCAGGTTCTTTTCTTCACAATTTCTCTCACACAAATGCTTATATAGGAGAATACACGCACTGACGATAGAAGCCTGTGCTTAATACTTAAATTGGTGCTTTTTTCTTGTTTTGATAAAAAAAAAAAAGCAGCAGGCATTGCTTAATTGCGAACATCTTCATGCGTGTGTTCATTCATGGAAGATATTCAGTTTTTTTCATGCCTTCTCTTGGTCTATCTCTTTTATGTAAATGCCATTTCGTAATGATTTACAGAGAGGTCTAAGATATTTCTTCTTTCCTGTATTTTGTCTTTGTAGCAATATAAAGGCTTATAAGTAATCTGTCATAGAACTTTTTTCAGCGTAAAATACGAATTACAGACGGTGCCAAAAATGCATGCACACTTCAAAAAAAAAAAAAAAAAAAAAAAAAAAACTGAATTCACACAAACAAAAAATGATGAGCACTAATCATATTAGACTTTTACAGTTACAACAGTTGTTCAAAATGTCCACCATCGGAATCTATACACTTCTGAGTACGATGAACTGATTGAGCAAAGTTTCCGAAAGTGTCCTCATCGATTGCAGCACATGCCGTTCCAACTTCTTCCCGAAGTGCTTAACATCGCATACGGTACCATGAGTCTCAAATTTGTCTCGAATGCGTGCAATTGCTACTTGCGTTGGCGGTTCTGTTCTGCACACGTCTCCATTGCCTTTGAACTTCAATAACATTCTCGGTTTTTCCAATACCACTTCAAAATTGCTTTCCGCTGTTCAAACGATAATCTTGACTCCATTTTGTTGTAGCAACACCTAGCATAACGTAATGTGAGTCACGTTTGTTTACAGAACATTATACGACAATCTTGTTCGTTGTTAATTTACCTGTCACGTAGCAACGCTATCATAATGTATGTGCGTCATCATTTCTGACTTGGTATAGTTGTAACGGTTGTTAAAATAGTCAAGAGATCAGTATAAAAATAGCAAACATTTATAATCACAAAAGGTGTGAAAATATAGCAAATATGATGTAAAAATCCTTTTCCTGATTACACCTATTATATAAATACTACATTTGTTTAATTTATTTTACGGTTTGTACCAAACATATTTTAATTCACATCATGAAAAATTGTAACATATTCAATCTAAGATAATATTACATTCTAAGTAATGAAAGAACTATAAAATGTCACATATAAACTTTTCAATCTTCTGTTTACACTCATCATAGACATTTGTGAAGAAAACATATCTACATTAAGTCGAGATTGTTATTGAAGTGAGCCAAATCATTATTGCTATATCCAGGTTCACTTTTGTTGAACGCTGCCAGTTAGCATGCAGATTTCATTCTCTGAATAGCAACGTCATATCAGAAGATGTTCATCCTGGAACACCCCATAGTTTATGGAAGAGCACCCAAAAAGTCTTTGTTGTTGATAGTAATTTTAACAATGCATCAAAGAAAAAGTGACAGAAGCAATTCTTGTTACACTTTTTAGAACCTACAAATGAAGCTGAAGATGAAGTATATAGTATGGCATCAGACCAAACACATCGAAAATTTGCAGCAAATATAAAAATCACCGATCGGCACGCAGGATACATAGTTGCTATCAGAGCTTCATCACAGGATGCTGGTAACCAGAAGCATAATCTCCTAGGCACAGTCCATCATCAAGTGGGGATGAATGTCACTGCAGCTCGACTAAAATTGTCAATGACGTCATAGCATTACATCTGCCACTCGGACCTTGCGTGCCCTAAGTCAACTGAGTTCAACACGCAGCCTTTAATCTGCTTATTTGCACATTAGGGTCGGGGCCATTTTTAAGTATATGACTAATCTCTGCTTTACTCCCATTTTCTTTCTAATTGTTTCACATAACAGTGTGAAGAGTAGTTAGTGAAGAGTATGCAGTTCCTAACCTGTTGGGTGATTCAGGAGCAACATTTCCATTCTGACTTTTTCCGATTGTTTCGGCAAATGCTGGCGTGGATATTTCCTTTCCATGAATTTTCCGCTCTCACATGTCACTTCATTTCATTCCGTTGGTTCTGTTTAAGGATTGAGAAGGATTGTCTCAGGCGAGGGGGTTGGTTCTTAGTGTAGTTTAAAGGTGGCTCCTGCCAATGTTAGGGACTCCGTCCATGTACATACCTCACCGCATCTGGAACATTGTTACTTGGTATTTACCTCACTTCATCCCTTCCTCCCACGGGGGACCGACGCATAGTATTGAAATGTCTTCCTTGATTTCTACCAGTACAATTCAAGGCAATTCCTTGGGCTCCGTCGATAAAAAGTATCGCCTTCATAAAACCTAATCCGGTGTCATACTTTATCTGTTAAGTAAACAATTGCAGCTGTAACTTCCGCTCCAATGTGTACAGTTGTTCAGATATAATTGCATAAAGAAGGATATGTGTAGAAGATTGTGACATGTTCAAAATAGAGTTTCGATCTGTTATTAAGTTCTTCACAAAAGAAGGACTTACTCCAAGTGAAATTAAACAGCGATTGGACGGTGTATATGGGGAAGTATCCCCTCACACTCTACCGTAAAAGAAGGGGCAAGCTTTTACGAATGGGTCGAGAAAGCATTGAAGAGGAAGAGCGTGCAGGTCGGCCCTTGGAGGTGCTCACTCCTGAAAGCATCGCTCTTGTGGAAGGAGAAATTATAGAACACCGACTGCTCAAAGTTACAGAAATAGCAGCAAGGTTGGGTCTGTCTAATACAAGAGTCCTTCGAATTATTCATGAACATTTAAACATGAATAAGGTCAGTGCAAGAGGGTCCCTAGACTTTTTTCCTCAGCCCAAAAGCAGCAAGGAGTCATCTGTTGTCAGGCATTTTGGAGCTCTGACGTGGCAACGAGAGAGAAGTTCTGCAAACTATTGTTACAGGAGATGAAACTATGGTCCTCTACTGTGGTCCCATGTCCAAAAGAGAATCAATGGAGTGACGTAAACCTTGCAAGCGCCGCCTCTAAAGGCCAAGGTCACTGAGTCAACCAAGAGGATCATGGCCACAATCTTCATTGACTTCAAGGAGTGGAACACCACAGTAAATAGGGAACACTATGCTGGCCTACTGCACGGATTACATGCTTCCATCAAAGAGAAAAGGCGTGGAAAGCAAAGTTGTGGTGTACGCGACTTTGTAAACAGCTCTTGTTATAAATGTTTTAAAAATGTCAAATCAAAACCAGAAATGTGGCTTCAAGGAGATCGACTATCCTCCCTCAGCCCAGATCTAGCTCCCAGTGACTATTTCCCCTTCTCAAAACTGCAGAAAGACCTTCGAAGATGGAAATTTAAGTGTGACGAAGTGATGGATGCTGTTCAAGTCTATTTTGCAGACAAGACTTCTGACTATTTGAGGAATGGATTATTGAAATGTTAATTCGAAGATGTAATAAGTGCATTGTCAAAAAGGGTAACTATATTGAAAAGTGAAATATATTTTTTGTCTTTATCATACCTAGGAAATGTTTAGGCCGGAAACTTACGGACCTACCCTCGTATCTTGTATGCACTTTTTTAATTTTTTTTAATGAGCATTATCTGAAAATGTAAAAATATATTGGATATTCTATTTAAAATCGAATTGAGTTACTTCCGCTTACAGCAGGATTATAAAAATGTCGGTAATATCATTTTTGAGTTCTCTGTATACGGCAATAATCACACAGAGCTTTATGTCACTGAACTACAGGCTTCAGAAATTATTTAAGTGGTGCGGGATTTTTAATCACCTATATATGTATTAACATTTTTTCTTTTAGTTTTGAAAAAACTTTATATTGCGAATTTATTATGTACTTTATTAGTTTAAATTTGTTCTGTTCAATTATTTTATAATTAAATTTGTTTTGAATACTTTATAAAACAGACTGGTCCAAATAAAAGGGTAAACAAGATAGCATGGAAAATAATTCTTACAAAAGAAAAGGTTTATCATGGAATTCCATGTGCTGAAGAAACCAGACTTAATTGTACGAATTCAATATCATGCATCTGTAATGTTTAGCGTATGAAGGCCCCGAAACTGGTGGTGGTCTGATGAATGTGATGTACTACTGAATGATCACGTCATTAAGCAAAATATTCGTTTTCTCGGTTTAGAAAAAGCGGAGAAAGTGACTGTTTGAGTCGCTGTATGGCATTTGGTCCATACTTCATTGAGGATTTACATTAAAGCAGAAGTAACATCACATCAGAAATGTATAAAGAGCAAGTTATTGAGTGTCTTAGCATAATTTGGATACATTTCATTCACTGAACAATGCTAATATGCAAGTTAGTGTTTCAACAAGATGGGGCTACTTGCCATATTTGTCAATGAGTGCCTACTTAAGCAGCTCGGTTCCAGACGCTCAGATTTTTAACATCCTTCACAAAGTTTTGATGCGTTTTTGCTATGGATACTGAAAGAGTATCATGGAGGAAACATCGAAACAGTTTTGCACAGTATAACAGGGGTCCAGTGTGATGCTATGGTCACTAGCATGATAAATCGTATTGAACATGTTGTACATAATGATGGTTAGTTGGTTAATTTATTTATGGACGCTCTTCAACATCTCAGGTCATCAGCGTCTCATTCAACTCAGGGCGTGAAACGGCCGACAAATTTTGCTCAGAGGCCTCTCTTTCAGGCTTGAGGTTCTTTTTCGTGCCGTAAATGTACGACACGGGACCCACGGCTTTACTTCCCTTCCGAAGGAAGCCATACTTAGGGTTTTTACGCCCGAAAAAATCCATCGGTCCTCGCCGGGTTCGAACCCGCGTTCTTGGGTGTAGGAGGCAAGCATGGTAACCACTACACCACCAGGACCGACACACATAATAATGGAAAACATTAGAACATATGTATGTTAAGTAACGGTTGTGTACAAATTTTATTAAAGTACTTCTGTTAATTTCCTTTGGGTCTCCCCGTAGTATAAATGACCTATTCTACTTTTTCTAGCATTATTATAATTGATGTAATGTTAGTACTATTATTTCAATATAAATTTTTTTATCGTAATAACGAAATTTTGGAAAAACGTGGGAAAATGTTCTAAGAAAATGAATCTTGGAAGGTCATGTCCACCTGCTTGCTATAACCTCGGGAGCTACAATACATTTTAATACTACTTTAAAATGTACGAAATCACGAAATAGCCAATAGTCAATCGAAAATATTGTAATTAATATAGTTTCATTATAACATACTCCCAAACAACTTTATTCATTATTAGTTGGTCAAAGATTCCGATTTGTTAATCAGAAGTAAAATATGTTTGAACACTAAAATGTTGGTTACGATTGTTTTATTTTCCGGTGCTTTTTTACGTGCGACATCAAATGAGAATTGGGATTTACTCATTTAAATTAGTTAGATGATTTTAAATTATCTTATGTACGACAAAACTCCATTAGGGATATTTCAGTGGCATCAGTGTATTTCAGCAACTTGTCTTCAATTACAGAAAGTTGCCAAAGGAAGCCCCAAATCTAGCAACGTAATAGGGGTAAAGTAGTTCACTGCTTTATGGCGTTACCCATAGTTTAATTAGCAGAATATTGCATTGCTTACTACAGGCAATATGTATTAGGGAAGAGCCTTATCACTTTCCCTAACCGCAGGCCAGCGCAAGATCCGAGCTATGGGGACTTATGTAGCAACGGAGTCTGCAGATCAAGCACATCAAAGGAGTGGATGCTTTGGTTTTGATGGAAGGAGAAGTAGGTGGGTTTCCGCTCTGTAGCAACCTTGCAGTTTTCCGTCTTCACGCTTGCATTCAATTACGCTATTGGTGGAACCGTCATCGAGTCGGTTTGTTTAGAGAAAGTGTGCACATCGTGGCTCTATCTAAACCGCAGATTCAATAGAAAACCGTGCCGTAACGCGTGGAATTTGTATCGATGATCGATTTCACGGTCTACTGGAGTTTGCTTGTGTCAAGAGTTGCTTCAGCTTCGAACCAAGAGACCAGGAACCGAGCGCGGTGGCTCAGACGGTAACGCTTGGGACATGCCATCCTGACCTTGGTTTTTTTTCGTGGTTTCCTCTGTCCGCTTATGAGATGGTTTTTTGCCTTTCCAAGAAAATTTCGTTCTCCCATTTCATACACTTTCATTCCGTCGATTCTCCTATAAGGAAGAAGGTGCCAGAGGAGGTGGGTAAGTGGGATATGGCGATCGCTTGTACTATGTAAAGTTTCCTGCTTGGTATCTCGTGTGGAAGCGGACCTTAAACGCCGCCATGCCTCTGGTAGGAAAATGTGAGCCCCTAGCTAATGACTTTTCCTTGTCTGGATGTTTTATCCCCCATTCAGATTTTAGCCTCATTTGTTATTATAGGAAATCATCTTCCTACATTGTGCAATGGCTTGCTGCATATCCATATCGCTCAAGTGGTTCTTAGCCTTCCTCCATGCATTCCTTCTATTCCCTTGTTTCGCTATACAAATAATTCGCACACTGATTTTACACTCTATGGTCTGACTGACTCTCCCTCAATTCCGCAATTCGCTTTGTCCATGTACAGTCCCATAATTCCTTTCAAAAATGAATTCCTACTGAATGTTCGCTGTTTGCTCTCATCGCAAAATTTCTGCCCCATATGCCACCGTAGGCCTCCCTTTAGACTGTTTTCAGTGCAACTAAAATTGTACTACATAATGAAGAGTTTCCGCTGTTTTCACTTCTGCTTTATGCTTTGCTCATCTTCCATTCAGTATCAAAAGGCAGGGGTGCCATTTGAAACGTTGAAGTGAGTTCACTGAGGAAAGGTAATTAAATTACAATCAACAATTGGTTTTGAAGCTTTTTTTCATTAAATCTATTTTAAATAATCATTATTATTGGAAACTTTTGAAATAAATCCACTGTATTTTAAGAACGAAAGTTGATAGGACTATTGACAATAATTCCGACTGAAACATATAAGGATATAACTTGAAGGTGACGAATATGTATGGATACAATGTAGAGTTAGAAGAGATACGATAGCTAAGAGATTTTTTTTAGTAGTGTTTAACGCCCGTTTTTACTACTGAGGCACCACAGGCGGTGAACGCTGATGATACATGAAATGAAATGATATATTGGTAAAGGATTTTTTTAAGGAAGGAAACGCTCCAGGCCTAAGTTTAGGGTACCTCCCCGGCACTTGCCAGTTATGAGGACTGAGGAAAACCTGGAAAAAATGTCAGTCAGGGAGACGGTCCTGGCGGGATTCGAACCCCAGACCTTCCATTCATGAGTCCGCGCATTAACGACCTCAGCTACCCTTGGCGGTAAGAGATTGGATTAGGTAATAGTAGATGGAAAAACAAAACTCTTGTAAACGAAATAAAAAACTCTAATAAAATGTATAAATAATTAGCCCTCTTCCCCTGGCTCCCCTAAAAATTTGAAATCCATATTAAAATACGCAGTCGGTAAACAAGAAACCATCCTCAAATTTCAATGGATTCAAAAAAAAGGATAACAGAAATAGTACGGACCGATTTTTTTGGATGTAACTTTATTATAAAGTCTCAAAAGACGAAATCTGTGAGATGAGAATGAAATGAAAATGTCAATGCTCTCTTTTTCTTTCATATTAATCACTTCTAGTTTCAGTTCATAGGCAACAGTTGTTCACTTCCACTATACCGGTATTTACTTTAATTATATAACAAACTTTTGAAGGAAAGAGCATGTGTAATGTATACAGCATTTAATTTGTCTAAAACGTCACAAACTACAGTTAAATGTTGTACAGAAAGCTCGTTTTCCCGTTGTTCCAGTAACAAAAGCAGTAAATACTACTTTAAACTGACATAGGGGAGACTGTTATACTAACGGATAATTTACGTTTTGGTGTTTCCTGACTGTGTTGCTATATTTTTCCACCATATTCCATAATCATTACTATCTTTAGTATTACGGTACATTTATAATTATCTTCACGAAAAAAAAAAAACACATTTTATTATTTATGCGAAAATTTTGTGTAAATTCCTGTTTATCTCCTTCATATAATCCTTTATGGTAGTTGTGCCTATTAACAAATCACGACGAAAGCATGTAAACCAAAAATTATGAACAGCTTTTGAAAATGACGTGTATTTTTACCTCTATGTAAGAGTACATTTAGTAATATATATGAAGGTATGTCCACAAGTTTCCGGCCTAACCATTTTCTAAGTGTGATAAAAACAAGAACTATATTTCACTCTTAAATTACATTACATTTATTGCATTACATTTCTCACATCTTTGAATTAACATTTCAATCCCCCTCCCCCCCAAAAAAGTTAGGTCTTGTCTTCAAAATGGACATTCATCACTTCATTACACTTACATTTTCTTCCTGAAGGTCCTTCTTGAGTTTTGAGAAGAGAAAATAGTCACTGGGCGTTAGGTCTGGTCTGTAAGGTAGATGGTCAATTTCCTTGAAGTCACATTTCTTCACAGCTTCTTTTGCAACAAGAGCTGTATGCACAGGCGCATTGTCGTGAAGAAGGCGCATACCACCATTCAGCTTTCCTCGCCTTCTCTCTTTGATGAAAGCACGTAGTATTGCAGTAGGCCAGCATAGTACTCCCCATTCACTGTGGTGTTCCTTTCCTTGAAGTCAATGAAGAGTGTCCCTTCACAGTACCAAAAGATTGTGGGCATGATCTTTTTGGTTGACTGAGTGACCTTGGCCTTTAGAGACGGTGCTTCGCCAGGTTTACACCAATCCATTGATTCTCTTTTGAACAAGGGATAGTAGTAGAGGACCACAGTTTCATCTCCTGTAACAATGGTTTGCAGAACTTCTCTCTCGTTGCCACGGCAGAGCCCCAAATATGCCTGACAACAGATGATTCGTTGCCGCTTTTTAACCTTATTCATGTTTAAATGTTCATGAATATTTGAAGGACTGTTGTTTTAGAAAGGCCCAACCTTGCTGCTATTTGAAGTCTGTAACTTTGAGCCGTTTTCCATAATTTCTCCTTCCACAAGAGCGATGTTTTCAGTGTGAGCCCTCGAAGGGTCCACCTACACGCTCTTCGTAACCAATGCTTTCTCGGCCCATTCGGAAAAGTTTGACCCATTCTTTTACAGTAGAATATGAGGGGAATGCTTCGCCATATACACCGTCCAATTATGTTTAATTTCATTTGGAGTAAGAACGTATGACACCAATAAAGGGGTTTTGTGAAGGCGATAGTTCTCATCGGCGAGGCCGAAAACTCATGGACCTACTCTCCTAGAAACCAGGTTAGCATTGTATATAAGCTACTCCTTTCTTGCATAAAAATATATACTGCACTCAATTCATGAATTAAATTATAAAAGTGACAAAAAATAATAGTGTATCTTCTACTTCTTGCCACAAAATATTATGCAATATGATAATTTGATGCCCATTAATCAAATAGTGTCATTAATTTAAAAAAGTAATACAGAATTTCAATTATTCGGGCGTAAAAATCCTAAGTATGTCTTCCTTGGACACGAAAAAGAACCTGAAGCCTGAAAGAAGAGACCTCTGAGCAAAATTTGTCGGCTGTGTCACACCCCGAATAGAATGGGACGCTGGTAACCTGAAATGTTAAAGTGCGTCCGAAAATAAACCAAATGAACAATTTTTTATGTCTGCACAATGTGAGCAGAAAAGAAAATATTTTTATGGCTAGGGGAAAATTAGTACTAGTTTACCACTCCATCCCGCCATTTGGAATTCCTGCTGTTTGATTTTAGTTTTTTCAAGGCTGTATTTGCATGTGCTTGGCTTCTCTTGTAGCTGTAGTATATTTATTTATATTTTTTTCTATATGTTTTTCCAGTTTCCACTTGCTTTTTCATGACTTCTTTTGAAACTTTACTTAATTTATAGATGTTTGTTACCATTTTTCACCTATATTGCTTTATCCAGCCATCACCTGTAGCATAACTTTTATTACTATTATTATTTTATTTATTTTCCCCCATTTATCCTGAGCTTATCTTATTCAAACTCTCGTCTATTCTTTTCTTCAATTTTCGCTTTAGTTTTGTTTAGTCTGTTTACAATTTTTTTTCATATTAGCCCAGCGGTTCTCAAATTTTGAAATGCGACTTCATTTTATGACTTACAATTCCGCATTTCCGTGTCTAACCGCTTTAGAGAAACAAAACAAAAAAAGGCCTTTTAAATATGTAAATGGAAATTTTACTCAAAAGCAATGGATATCATCGCGTACAAGACACGAAATATTTCCATAAGTATGATAAACGTCAGCTCCATAGCAGCTCTATAGAAATTTAAAATTATGCTCGTCATTTTTTTTTTCCCCCTTGATCATCTCATATTTGAGAATGTGGTATCTGTAAAATAGACTTTGGATGGATTATTTTTACCTTTAAATATTGAAATATTTCTTCAATGATATTTATATCTATATAAAATCACATATATGCTAATAAGAAAATGTTGTTTATATTTTTAAATGATCTCGCAATCAACAAAAGAATTGCGACCCACACTTTGGGAACCTAAGCATTGTAATTAGTCATTATTGACTTCTTTTGTTATGCTTACTGTTATTAGTTATTGGCAACATTCATACATAAATATTTATTCGCGCGATTGAATTATGGCGTAAATTTATCATGTTTTCATAGTTAATTGTCTGTGTATTTCACGTCCTAAGTAATGTTCATATTAGTTCTTCTAAATGAGTATTTCCTTACTAGGTACATTATTTAGCACTATGATCCGCCCTCCACTTGCATGGAAACACTTCGTGAGCTCTGCGCTGTAACGATGGTGGAGGTCACAGCCAACAGCGGTGATGTTCAGCAAGGTCTGGTTCACCGTTAGGGGGTCACGTGCTAGGGGGCAACAGGCGTAACGACCACTCTTCGTGAACCGGACCGTCACGTCCCACACCGTCCCATAGCTTTCGGTAGGGGAATAGAACCCTCAAAGGGCTTTTTAAATGCCTCTAAGCTATTTCCTTATCTGGATCATTACTCTAAACTTGCAGCAATATCGTTGAGGTCTGTTGCGTGCACGAATTATGCAACACGTGCACTGTACGCAGAAAAAATAGCAACGGGAAACCAACGAAAAACGTGCTGATGAATACGGCACGTCTTCATTTGTTACAAAGAGAGAGGGGGAGAGAGAGAGAGAGAGAGTACTCAGATGACAGGTGAGTCTTTAGGCGTTCCAGCCTAGTTAAGATAATAGTAAACATGGGGCTTTTGTTGACTTTTTCCTTGCTCTGAAAAGGAGACGACCGAGACGCAATTAAGTATCTATGCTTACCAAAGCAAGTAATTCATTGCCTCACTGTTTCAGCATTCAATATGAGTTTAAAAGCAATCTCAACATAAACGAATAGAAAAGGTAACTTTATTATAATGTCATCCTAATACCGCATTTGGTTAGTATTGGTCACCAAGACTATGTATAATAAATATAGTTTTCCTGTAAATGTCCTTTATAACAATTACTAATAATTATTTTAGATCATAAATAGGGTTTGCGATAGGATAGGGTTTGCGATGCGATAGGGTTTGACCCGTGGCGGGCGCAATTTTATTTGTGATGAACTATTTTTCATGTTTTAAAATGTATGGATGGCAGCCACAGCAGCTTTCATATAATTGATAGTCTACCACAACTCTGACTTGGTCTTGAACCATGGCGAAACTTGCCTGGAAACCTGCACAGAATGGCGCATTGCCCTGGACTTACCGAGAGCTAAACTTCGCGCCTAGTGAGGGTGAGAAATGCCTTGGATCGATTGGATTAAAAGAGAGGGTGGGACAAATAGGGTGGAAACTTTTATCGGGCTCACCGGATCGCAGAAGGATGGTAACGAAAATGGGACCAGAGGCAAATAATGAACGAAGCTGGGAACTGGCTCTATCAGGAAAGCAATGTGCACTGTGGTTTGCTATCTCTCATTCAACAATGAAACTTGTGCATGCACGTATGACAATACAGAGGGTGCACACTTCAAGCAAAGAAAAAACTGTGTTAATAACAAAACTGAATTCACACATACAGAAAATGATCTTAGACTTTTATAGTTACTACAGTTGCTCAAAATGCCCACCATCGGCGTCGATACACTTCTGATACGTTGAACTACTGATTGAGCAACGTTTGCGAAAGTGTCCTCGGCGATTGCAGCACATGCCGTTTCAATTTCTTCCCGAAGTGCAGCCAGTTTATCTGGTTTTCTGCGATATCCTTTGAGTTCCTCATATTCCAACGGAGTTAGATCCGGAGAATCTGTTCTGTACACATGTCTCCATTGCCTTTGAACTTCAACAACATTCTCGGTTTTCCAATACCCCTTCAAAATTGCCTTCCACTGCTCAAACGATAATCTTGGCTCCATTGTGTTGCAGCAACACTAGCATAACGTAATATGAATCACATCTGTTTACAGAACATCATATGATAATCTAGGCTTCATTGTTGATTTGCCTGTCACGTAGCAACGCTATCATAATGTATGTGAGTCACATCTGTTTTATCGCCACGGGTGGCCGAGGTCGTTAAATCGCGGACTCGTGAGCGGTAGGTCTGGGGTTCGAATCCCGCCAGGACCGTCCTCCCTGACTGAGGTTGTTTCCAGGTTTTCCTCAGTCCTCATAAATGGCAAATGCCGGGGAGGTACCCTAAAACTTAGGCCTGGAACGGAACGTTTCCTTCCTTAAAAATAAATCCTTTCCCAATATATCATTTCATTTCATGTATCATCAGTGTCCATCGCCTGTGATGCCTCTGTAGCAAAAACGGGCGTTAAACACTATTCATTCATTCATACATCTGTTTACAGAACATCATACTACACATTACTGTTTTTTTTTTTTCGGTTCAACTTTGAAATATATTAAATAGATATTTACTGTGAAAGTGTGTACACATTTTTTGGCATCCTCGGTATATATATATATATATATATATATATATATATATATATATATATATATATATAAAATGGGTGATTTCTTTATAACTGCATATCTGTTTACATTTCAACATTTATGTGTATTAATGAGTTTGTGCCGAGGGTTACATTCGACCCTTATCCCGCAGCTGAACGCAGCGCGCTGGACCAAGATCATGCCAAATAATTCCAGTGCTGATGGCTGCACGTGGATAACAGTCCTTCCCAGCCTGCTCTTACGAGAACAAGTATTATTTGACTTTAGTTTTAATTGTGGTCAAGAAATCGTCATACCTCAAATCTTTGTGTTATTTCAGGCTATTGGTGGTCCAATGTTATAAATTACATTGTGTTAGTGAAGTTCATTTTACCACATTCAGGACCTTAGACGGCAAACGACTTTTAAATCTCCCTTTATGCTATGGGCCGTGGAACGGCGCACCACACATGAAATAACTCCTTTAATATTCCGCGCTCAGGCGTTGGTATGTTTTAGTTACTGTTGCTTCTTAAAGCTGGAAGTAGAGTTGGCATTATACTTCCACATAAATATATTATGACGTTATAGGGTGTCTGGTTTATCCCCGGTGTTCACAGAATAAATATCTCAGCCTCGAGTCAATATCAAGTACTTGAGATTACAGTTCGTGTCAGCATTTCTTGTGCCGGGGCTTTATCAAACAAAGAAGTTTCTTATCAACGAAGAAAGTTTAGACATTTTCTATAATGCCGATTCAGGTAATGAATTAATTCCTGAATTGGATTCTGACAGTGAAATTCCGATTCCCGAACCCGACATGGCCAGGAAAACCAAGTCAGGATACACAATATCCTGCTTATTATCTGAATATCCCATCATTTACATGTAAATCAGGTCTAAATATTCAGTTAGAAAATTAAATTATGCGTTACGTAAATGTTCTCTTGAGCAATGACTTTTTGAATATGTGTGCAACAGGCAAATCTGCGAGTCAAGTGATAAGTGCGTAGCCGCGGCCTGACAAAAATAATTCAATAATGCAGACCTGGTAATAGTAGATGTTCCCTAACCAAGATATTTATGGGATTGATGTTCATCACAGAAATTGTTCGGAAGCCAGAATTAAAAATGTAGTGGACAGCAGACCCTGTTTTTGAAATTTCTTTCTATAGACAGACTAGGAGTGTACAATATGTACAAGGTTTCATATTTTTTACTTGCATTTCAGGAGCAATGCTAAATTTTATGAAATAGTGTATAGAGAATGGAAGTGACATCAAAATAATCGGTCCAGGCATTTGAATGTCCTGCTGACAAGCTGATACAGAATGTATTACTGTACTGTATTGAAATGTTACCATTAAAACAGAGAAAAAATAAAGACCAGAGGAAAAGCTCCCGTACTATTAAGCAGACCTGCACACAATTTCCACTCTTCCAGATGATTTGCGACTCGTGAATGGAGAGACTGCTTTGGAAAGCTCCCCCGCTGTAAAGAGGGAAAGGAGAAAATGAAGCGTTTACGGGTAAGCAGAAAATATATACACAAGAAGGAGGTGTTTTTGTTTTCCACCGCAATTAAATATGCGAAATTAACACCCAGCACTACTTAAATGAAACAAACTTTGCAAAAATTAATGGAGAAAAAGATTTCAAGAAAATAAACGTTATCAAAAAACATGAAAATCAACATTTTACACCCTGGTATGTGTCTTTTCTTTGATTGTGGGTGTTGTATGTATTAAAAAGGGAAATCTAGTTTTTAAAACATAACTAAGCGTATATTAAAAATGAAATATAAATATTGTACTTGAAGTTTCATTAATAAACTACGTTGTTACGTAGTTTTGTGTTGTTTGTAGTTGAAACAAAAAGAAGTACTGATCTGAATGAAACATCAGCTAAAAATGTTCGATGCCGCTATTACTAAACAGCGTAATCGAGAATCGGCGTATGCCTTTTATTTCGGAATAGGCAATCCACATTACACTGTAAGGATTGGAAAAATCAGCAGCTGATAACCAACCTTCAAGACCTGAATACTGAGAACGTGTTACACATACTTCGTATGAAAATGGTTCTCTTTGTTTCACTGACTTTCTTTGCGTAAATACTTTATGCATGAGCACTGACAGTAAATTGAGCAGGACAGAATTACTAACAGCTATACGAAATTACATTTACTGTAGATACACAAGTAGAGGAGAGAACGAAACTATATTAATAACTGCGTGTCAAATATTAGAGTTGCAGCTTATTTGGTAGGAAAAATATTACCGAGAAAATAACATAACTTCTAATTTTGTCCACTCCTAAAATCCCTAGAATATGGCATATGCCATTAAAGTTCACGTAAGTATAACTAGAAAAAATGAACTGCTATTCTAGGACTCTGTGTATAAATTGACCCCCAAAAAAAAAAAAACTAAATACCTACCTTTTTCGTGGATACAGAAGATGAGATAAAGGTTTTAAAAGTCTGCCGGGTTGCTGGCATTGTTAAAATAATCTTGAGAGTTTTATATCCCATTGTAAGTCAATATAGAAATATGGCATCGTTTACAAACGCTATTAACAAAGCCATTATCAAAATTTGATTTAATTTCTTCAAACCTAAATTTTAAATTCGTTTTAAACTGCAATAACCCCTTCGACAGTATCATTAAGTTCTGGACCAGCGTGCATTTTTCTAGTGTTGCAAAGTGTGTTGTTCCTCCTGCAATTGGCCTTTCATGGTGCCAGTTTTCAACTGAATGCCTGCAATTTGTTTATATCATATAGTTAACCAGAGCTTCCCACCTCTGCTTCGACCCTCCGACTCGTGTTGAGTGTTCTCGCCCAAAGAGCGCTGATTGTGCAGGTGTGCTGCAGTTGAACATAAAATATAAATAGAAAAATAAATAAATAAATAAGCTCACAATTTCAGAAGTAGAGCTGCTGCGAGTGAATGCAATTTTTATTAAAATAAGTCAAAAATGTGTCACTACAGAAGGACACCACTTCAGCAACTCCTACTGTATGAAATAAAACTTATATATGCTCAAGCAATTTTTGATCAAAGTTGTTCGAGTAGAAGTGCGAGGGGAACTTGTCCATCGAAGGAGCCGACCAATGGCATTACCTTGACCCTTGTTGCTTGCATTCATCTGCGGGCACAGGCCGAAAATAACTTTCTGTAGGTATAGACTTGTTATTCAATATCATATATGTAACATATAGTTTTCACAAAATTGAAATGCGATAGTTGTTTTCTGCATCAATTCTTCATTTTTTCCTCCGTTGGCTTCGTTGGATCTAAGTTTTGAATTTGAATTTCTGATTGAGATGACTCTGTATTCTCTCTTCATCCTTCATAACAGGACAAGCTTATGCTGGAATTTAACGATTGAAACAAGTTTCTAGGTAGGAGGGTGGTTTTCTCGAAGATAAAGAAATAATATAGACGTTTCATGCCCATTTTTCTGTGATTACGAAAGTTTATGTTGTTGGTGCTGTTTAATGTTTAGATTTTTCATTCTGTGACTGTATTTGATTAAAATGTGCCATAGAATATATATTCTTTTCTATGTATAATTTGCACTACTTAGATTTTTTTCATTTTGCAAATAATGAGTTATTTTGCCCATTAATATTTATTATGTTCGATTATGAGTTCAGGTTTTAAATTTTCATTTTTTTCTGACAGTATTTTAAAGTTTTATAGCATAATTATAAATTCATTTATATTCATTAATAAATCGGTTGTTGAAGGAATTCACAATCTTCCATTACACCGATTCATTTATATCAAGTTTTTTCTTTTTCATTCGTTTTATCCATGTTGCTCATGTTTTAAAAAATATCTTTTGTTATAAATACTTGTTAGTGTGGCATTTACTTTTTATTGGAATCGTATATCTTGTAATAAAGTATTTAACAGTAAAAAGCAATTTGTTTTTAAAAGTAAAATATTAAGTTCATTATTAATACAACAATTTTCCCCCCATATACGAGTATAATAGCATGATATCGAGTAGGGTGGCTCAGGCGAATTGGGAGATCCCATGTCAAACCACTGAGGTAAGCTATTCTTACTCTGGGCTTTTTCGTGGTTTTCCCGGATCACTAAGTTGGATTACTTTCCATGAACTTTCCGCTGTGTCATTTCGTACTATGCCATTCCATTGGTGTTGTTACAGGGTAGAAAGTACAAGGCGAGGTGGACTGATGTAGTGTGCATTGTGACGGTAGCTTGCACTTTAGAAAAGTTTTGTCTCGGCGTCTAGTATACAAGTTTCCCTTCTGAGGGGCTCGAGCTCATTGAGGGACCCCATCTGCGTCCATGCCTCATCGCCCATGGATCCTGGCCACCCGATGTATTCCTTCCATCTGCAGTTGATGTACTAGGGGCGTCGGCACAAACGGACAGCCCTTAAACAAGGCTGGAATATTGAAATATAATCTTTTCCTAACAATCCAAACTAATTCAATAATAACATAATGTAAAAATTGCAACACAATCTGTATTTGAAGCTGAATAAAGCGAATGTATATTATCATCTCGATATCAGAGTCGGTCCTGGTGGTATAGTGGCAACCATATTTGCCTCCTAAACCCAAGATCGCGGGTTTAATCCCGACCAGGATCGATGGGTTTTTCGGGCGTAAAATTCTTAAATATGGCTTCCTTCAAAGGGAAACAAAGCTGTGGGTCCCATGTCGTAGATTTATGGCACGTAAAGAACCTTAAGCCTGAAGGAAGAGGCCTTTGAGCAAAATTTATTGGCCTTTTCACGCCCAGAATTAAATGAGAATGTGATGACCTGAAATGTTAAACACCGTCCGTAAATAAACCAAATAAACAAAATTGATATCAGTGGAAGTTATAATTAATTTTATGCTCAGTGTTGTATTCGTATTTCTGGCCCAATTGCAGCTTTTTCATTGTTTTAATTTTGCAAATAGTGAATGATTTCTTATTTTCTTTTATTTTCAAAGTTTTGAAGTTACTTTTATTTATAATGCAGATTAAAAATGAAGCGAATCATTAAAAAACAATATATGATATACAAAAACTAGCCTTCAGAGAATAAGTTAACAATAAAAACAAAACAATTGCATTTCTTTTATTTTATTGTGCTGATCTCATTTAAAACCTTCAATAAAGATATCCATATTGCGGGATGTTTATGCCTGTTTTACCTACGCGTTATTTCCTGCTTTGTTGTAAATAAGCATTTCAGAATCCCCACTCTCAGTGATACCAAAATCTGCGGTCCACAACCGATTAATAATCCTGAATTAAGCTCCTTCCGCTTCTTGAACATGTAACGCAATGTTAAACAGAGTGAATATGTAGTACCATTACCATTATCCTGCCCAACTACCTGCAACATTGTTGGAATAAAACCTCAAATTAGTACGATTCGTTTTATACAGCTGTAATGCAATGATATACTGATGAAAATACATTCAGGATGAACTATGAAATGACGAATCTTTCATGTGTTTATTAGAAGACTTTTGGCAGACTTTTTGATTTACAGATAATGCTAAGCAAATGGAGATGTCACATTCTGCCAAAGAACATTCTATCTAAAAAGAAATCCAGCAAAGAGGAAAACCCCAGAAGAACCGTAGAGGATGAAATATGGAAGGCAAGATCACTATGGTTCGAAATAGTCAATATCGCTAGAACAGAAAATGGTAGCGAATATTTGTTGAGGATCTTTGTTCCAGTGAGAGA
The DNA here is from genome assembly GCA_030762175.1 of Metallyticus violacea. Classification (NCBI taxonomy): domain Eukaryota; kingdom Metazoa; phylum Arthropoda; class Insecta; order Mantodea; family Metallyticidae; genus Metallyticus; species Metallyticus violacea. The sequence continues at coordinate 111,450,630 of CM060831.1, forward strand.
TGTTGCATTTAAGTTAATTTTGGCAGGCATTTGAAAGTCATGAAGTATCTTTGAAATCTGAGAGACTTTTGTTAAACAAAGTGACAGGTACATGTCGTTTAATGAGCTAAAATTGTTTCGTTTGCGGCAGAGAAGAAACTACTTTAGAAGCTTTTAAAGCTCACCATTCTGCATCGTTGTCAGAGACATTTGTTAACAAGTCTCTAAATACTGGATCGTATTACAGTTGTAAATACTGAGGTTACCAAAAATGTATACATACTTTCACAGTAGATATCTGTTTAATATATTTCAAAGTTGGACCGAAAAACAACAGTAATGTGCAGTATGAAGTTCTATAAACAGATGTGACTCACATTACGTTATGCTAGCGTTGCTACGTGACAGGTAAATCAACAAGAAACAAATGAAGGCAACATTACCTATGATGTTCTGTAAACAGTGTGACATACATTACGTTACGCTAACGTTGCTACAACAAAATGGAGCCTAGATTATCGTTTGAACAGGGGGCAACAATTTTGAAGTGGTATTGGAAAACCGAGAATGTTGTTGAAGTTCAAAGGCAATAGGACGAAGAGGTTTCCACGGGATCTCCGGATCTAGCTCCATTTGATTTCTACCTATGAGGAACTTTTAAGGATGTTGCATACCGAAGAAAACCAGCTACACTTGCTGTACTTCGGTAAGAAATTGAAACGCCATGTGCTGCAGTCGCTGAGGACATTCGCAAACGTTGCTCAATCAGTAGTTCAACGTACTCAGAAGTGTATTGACGCCGATGGTGGGCATTTTCAGCAACTGTTGTAACTGTAAAGTTTAAGATGATTAGTGCTCATCATTTTCTGTTTGTGTGAATTCAGTTTTGTTGTGTTAATACAGCTTTCTCTTTGCTTGAAGTGTGTATACATTTTTTGGTGCCTTCTGTTTTCTGTGCAACAGAGACTAAATCTTGCTTTTTATTTTAAAGCTCCTTTCTCCCTTTTCATGACATATTTTTGTTTCTATATTAAATATGTTATTTTCTTTAAGTATTCTATATTTAAATAAGAGAAGGATGCAGAAGTAAGCTGCATGCTGGTATAGTACCGTGTAAACTATTGTAGGGCAATTAAGTCGCATTTGTCTTTGTATGTTTTCACATCTCAGTTAATTCATTGTAGTCATATGTAGATAGAGAGATCAGGATAACCAAGTAAAACTCGACTCCTGTAAAGGCTGAATTGCAAAAAATTTCTAAAAAGGCAACTATTTTAACGTTTTAAGAAGTAATAGTTAATCGAATTCAGTTTAATATTGAGAATTCATTTATGGTTTAATAAAGACTGTTTTAACAAAAATTATTACTTGGGCAACATTACTTTTAAAACTTAAATTTTAAAAAATATCCAGGAATACAAAAATCAAGACTCGAACTCCGGATCTTGGACTTGACACACTGACACTCTTACCCGACCATAGTAGCGAATCTCTCCCATCTGAGTCTATTTACCCTGCAGACCTCTAACATTATCTCCTCTCAGAGATTTTATCCCAAAGAGACATTCATTTCTTAATTATTTGGTTTATTTACGGACGGTCTTTAGCATCTCAGGTCATCAGTATCCCATTCAATTCAGGACGAGAAACAGTTGATAAATTTTTCTCATAGGCCTCTTCTTTTAGACTTGAGGATCTTTTACGTACCGTAAATCTACAAAATGGGAACCGCAGTTTTATTTCCCTTTCGATCCCTAAGAGACAATTCGAAATATTGTGGCTCATATTTCATAGTTAATTTATTTGAATTATATTTTTTTCCTATCTTGCTCTTGAATTCATAATACATGGTTTGTAGGGAGAAAAAAAGTATTTCAAATAAGCACCATTTTTTTTTCTTTTCGTGAAGAAAAAAGTCATTCTGTCACAAAATTTCAACCATTATGCTAGCCAATTTTTTTATATATTGACATTTTTTTTTCATTTTCAGCATTTTGTTTCTATAGAATTCTATATTAATGACAGATGATCTTGCCCAATCGATATTTATTTTTAATAATAGCTACAGCTTTTATAGGATATGTTCTACCATGAGGACAAATACCAGGTTAAATAATTAACAAAAGTAATACTTTTATATTCACCAAATAATACGTATAATTGTTTTTACCATCGCATCAAATTATAGACCAGCCAGTTCTATCTGAGTGTATTATTTGCCCTCTCAACATTAAAGCAGAATTAATTGCGAAATAAATTAAGAAAAATGCTCTTGCACTTTTGGAAATACTGTATTCTGTTTTCAAAATAAGAACGTAACTACAGTCAAACCTTGCTAACAGACCTGGCATAAGACGAACATTCAGTAAATTTGGTCCGAACAAGAACAAGTTGTTTTACGTGCAAATATATTTTCCTAAAATAATAAGAACTTAGAAGTGGAAATAATTAAGCACACATTTCGAAGCCAGGTGAAGATGTCACAGGTAAATATGAATTTTGTAGAAACGTAATAAGTGGGAATAGCCACGAGGAGAAAATGTTTGGAGAGCAAAATACGTAATAGTATTATACTAACATATGAAAAGAAAACAAAAACAAATAAATAGGGATAATAACTTGTAAGATTTATATCCAGTGATGTACACGTTTTATGCAAATAATCACTGCCAACTCTCTATCTCTTAGACAAAATTTAGATATATATGAATCGGTATTGCATCAGTAAATGTTAAATTAAATTTACTATCCGAATTCTTACAGTGCGACAAGTATTTCGAGCAACAGGTAAAGAAGGCTTGGTTTTAACATAACGCCTAATGATTGTTCACAAAAGTAGATATTAAACCTATATAAAATGCTCTGAAAACCTTACATGATGAACTATATGTAATATTCTTAGAGGTATAATTAGAAAAGCACGTATGGCTAAGCTGGGGCTGTGGAACGATTGATATTACGTGCATAGGTTGTGCATTTTAGCACGAGATACAAAACGTTTTTGTTTTATTTTTAATAGTATTTAGTGGCATCACTTACAGTTAGAGTGCATGAGATCAAATAATAAATTGGGAAGGGAGCTTTTTGAGAGGTAAGAAAGAATTCCAGGCCTAAGTTTAGGTTAACTACCCGGCATTTGACATTTATGATGACGGACAAAACCTGGAAAAAACCTCTATTTGGAACGATGATCCTTGCGGGAATCGAACCGCAGATTTTCCTTTAACAGGAAGTATGTGCCTTTGCGACCTCAGTGGAGTGGTTTATGTTGTTCAATGGGCGTATATCAACTCGAATCTGCTATGCTTTCAAAACGATTTATTTGTAGATGCCAATTCTATGAAAATGCAAGAAATATAGTTAAAAGTAGACCATTGTCTAAGCAAAGTTTGTTACCTTTATTACCTTTCAGTCGACCCTGGTGTTGTAGTTGTTACCATAATTACCTCCTAAAACCAAGATCGCGGGTTCGAACCAGGACCGATGGTAAAAATCCTAAGTATGGCTTCCTTCGGAAGGGAAGTATAGCCGTGGGTCCCGTGTCGTACATTTACGGCACGAAAAAGAACCTCAAGCCTGAAGGAGAGACCTCTGAGCAAAACTTGTCGGCCGTTTCACGCCCTGAGTTGAATGGGACGCTGATGACCTGAGCTGTTAAAGAGCGTCCATAAATAAATCAATGAAAAAAAATTACCTTTAAGTAAGCGTTATTTAATTCATTTTCAGACAATAACGAATTCCAGTCCAAAGCACGCATTATTTAAACCTTACTAATCTAAAGATTTAATATTTCCACAAAATGTGAAAAGTCGCTTTCAGCTTTTGGACCAAGGCAGCTTTACATTTATCGCAAGGAGCAATTCTCGCTGTTGAAAATATGTCAACCTCAAGAGGGAATGTGCTTGGTGCAACAAAAGGTGTCACCGCAGGCTGGGAATCCGTGTCGTTACAACCTGCTTTAACAGAGCCTGGAGACCGCTAATTATGTCCACCATTTGAACAGTGACATAAACGTCAATTAAGTCCAATTTGGATAGCCTGCAAGACGTTTTGATGTATTTGTTAGTGTGGGTGATGATATTCCCATGTGTGCTCCAATGGAACGTGTGCTAGCAGGCAGGTTAATGTCAAAGAACTATCGTCAGAAGAACGTGTAGAAAACCACAGTCTTCCACATAAGCCTTAGGAAATGTCATTGCCTAGACCACTTTAGAATATTTTGCTGCAACATTCAAAGTCGTTGCTGGATTCACAAAAGTATTAGTTACATAGTTACATAGTTACATTAGTTACATAGTTTCCGTGAACGAAACGTGAAGTTTCTCTCCTTCCATCCCCCTCCCCAAAAACCAAAAGTTTTGGAATTGGAACTTTAAACTTTGAATCTTCGTTTAGCCCAAACTTTATGCCTAGAACGTTTGAATCTTCGATCCCTTGGAATTCCTTGTAATGGTTTACTGTTTACCATTCGCGAACATATCCTTTGCATCTTTTATATTTTGCTATTTTCGGAGGATAGAAAAATGAGTCAAAGTTATTGAATTCCATTGCCCTTTACAAACTTTTAAGATTTGCTTGAACAGCTTTCATAGTGGCAACAAATAGTAACGAGTCATCGACAAGTTCCTGTGCATTTGGGGGATATGCACCGCATGGGAGAAAGTTGGTACTCATATATTTCTATCACTCTTTCCTTCGAAACCCCTTGTAGCAAATAATCCGCCTAACGGTGCTAAGGTTGGCTTTTGGAGTGTGTGCTTGCCTTGGTGGTTAAAAGAACGCGATCAGTGATGCCACCCGAATTCGCTTCCCTAGTGAAATCTCTGTTCACAATGGTTGCGGAGCGACTTCTCCATGATCTTTTATTTTCACTACCTGAAATATAAAAGTATATCATTAAAATATGCGTAAAAGCTACAAGAGAATGCAAGTTTGAAAGGCATATACGCAGTTTTTTGAAATTATTTATGATCCTCCCGTTTCTTATCAGAAGTGCCTTTAAGGATAAACTTTCAAATATTGAAAGCCAAAGAAATTATATGACAAATATGACAAGCCCTTACATCACTCCTTATTTCATCGCTGATTGTATCCCCTGGAACGATGAAATGGATTACTTTTAAAGAAAATTACCACGTGTTCCACTACAATGGCTTCCATGCCATTAAAGGATGAAATCGTAGCTCATGTGGAAGGCCAAAGGAAATTCTCTGTTCAACAAAGTACACTTTAAAATTTTGATAATATATATTTTAAAATAGTTTCATTATTAGTGATGCGAGTTGGAAGCTTAGAGAAAATATTTATTTAATGGGAAATAGTGCATTCTTTATTATTGAGTTTGGGTTGTAGATTGGTCCTTTAAAGTGTCAATTGCTAAAAGGTACTGCTGGGTATTTGAAACAGAGAAATGAACTGAAGGAGCTGCAGTATTTTATCTATCAGAACAGATAATATGTGGCATGTTGTCCCGATTATAATTCTTCTTTACCAAATTATATATCGCTAATTTTTTTCAATATAATTGTACAAAAATTATCATTTTTGGTACAAAACGCATATGCGTAAGCTACTTTAAATCAAACATGTCAGAAAGAGATATAACCACTGTTTAACTTTTATATACAGAGTGTTCAAAAACTGCATCATATGCTAAACAGGCTTTACGTTATAAATTAATTATTTTGATGCATTTGTTAACTGTTATACTCATAGATTTAGATGGACAATCCAGTCATTCTACAAATATTTCAAAATTATCACTCAAATAAAAGTGTTTATTTTTTCGTAATGATGATTTTAAAATTATCCAATTGGAAAAAAAAAAAATAAACGTTGTGAAGTATAGCTGAGCTCAAGATGCTCAGAAATGCTTCGGCCCGAAGCATCTGGCAGGTCATTTGATCTTTCTACAGGCCATTCCTCATTGTACGTGTTTTCAGATGAGTAAAAAAAAATGCCTGATGATTAACCTCTCTCTACAAGTAAATGTTGATCTCTTCAGAAGAACAAGATGCTTTTCACAAACTTGAGTCACGGTTCATATATGGCACAACCCAAGCGCAACACTGTATAATCTTCACACACTTTCTGTAATATAAGGTTGTTACTTGCGAGTGCGGAAGATGAATCGTGTTATTACTGGTTTCATTGAGGCGACAAACAGCTCAGGAATTTTCTAGAACTCTTAGCAATGTGTTAAGACTGCTACACATATGCCTTTGTCCATTGCCGTTTTTCGTAAGGTGTGCGTGGGATTTTTTGGGCACAGATTTCATCTCGTTCTCTTTGGGATCACTGATGGTATGCGAAAATGGCATTTACTTTGGGTGGTTGCGATTGAACTCTTCAGCTAGACATCGGTTCATCTTGAGTCATTAGTCGTCATCACTGAAACAAAACCAAAAAGCACAAACATTATTACTTACACCTTTTGGATATTCTATATAATTGCGCATAAAGTATAATAAATTAAAGACATTAAATTAAAAAAGTGTATTATATAAACCGTTGGAGATGTAGACAAATTAAACATTTAGATCCTTTTTAAATAACTAATGGAGTTCTAACTATAGCTATAATTCTATTTCGAAGTTGATTTGTGAAATAAAACTATATAGAAAGTGCAAAAATTCCAATCCTCAGAACGGATGCAGGATACGAGGTTAGGTCTATAAGTTTCCGGCCTAACCATTTTGTAGGTATAATAAAGAATGAAACTATATTTCACTTTTCAATATAGTTACCCTTTATTGCAATACACTCCTCACATCTTTGAATTAACATTTCAATCCCCCTCCCCCAAAATAGTCAAAAGTCTTGTCTCCAAAATGGTCATAAACAACATCCATCACTTAAATTTCCTTCCTCGAAGGTTCTTCTTGAGTTTTGAGAAGAGGAAATAGTCACTGGGAGCTAGATCTGGGCAGTAGGGTGGATGGTCGATCTCCTTCAAGCCACATTTCTTCACAGCTTCCTTTGCAACAAGAGCTGTGTGCACATGCGCGCTGTCGTGAAGAAGGCGCACATCACCACTCAGCTTTCCTCGCCTTTTCTCTTTGGTGGAAGCAACTAGTCTGTGCAGTAGGCCAGCATAGTACTCCCCATTTCCTGTGTTGTTTCTATCCTTGAAGAGTATTCCTTCACAGTCCCAAAAGATTGTAGCCGTGATCTTCTTAGTTGACTAAGTGACCTTGACCTTTAGAGGCGGTGCTTCGCCAGGTTTACACCAATCCATTGATTCTCGTTTGGACAAGGGATCATAGTTGAGGACCATAGTTTCAACTCCTGTAACATTGGTTTTCAGAAATTCTGTCTCCAGGCAGAGCTCCAAAAATGTCTTACAACAGATGACTCATGGCTGCTTTTGAACTCAGGAAAGAAATCTAGCACCCATCTTGCACCAACCTTATTCATATTTAAATGTTCATTCGAAGGACTGTTGCTTTAGAAAGGCCCAAATCTGCTGCCATTTTGAACATGTCACAATCTTCTACACATAGCCTTCTTTATGCAACTATATCTGAACAACTGAACACAGTGGAGAGGAAGATATAGCTGCAATTATTTACTTAACAGATAAGGTATGACACCAGATAAGGATTTTGTGAGGGCGATAATCCTTATGGGCGAGGCCGGAAACTTATAGATCTACCCTCGCACAGTTTGAGAGTCCAAAAAAAAAAATACTAAATAAAAAAAAGACTATAAATCACCTAATTTAAGCACAGAATAATATCCACTATATTAGAGAGTAAATGTTCAGAGGAGAGTGAAAATACAAACATTTAAATCATCAACAACGCATTCATTTGAATCTTCAATAACATTTGTTTCTCTAGGTGGTTAATAAGTTCGTGAATCATGGTGAGAGCAAAAAATGATTTGACGAATATTAATCAAATATGTATGTGTAAATGATCGGTTGGACGTAAGGATATTCTAGATATTATTACTTTTGGGGAAAAACACGAAGTTGGAGTACCGCATGATGTACTTCCAAATTATTTCGGCTTATATTTATATAGGTAATGGCTGTACAGCTGTTTTTCATTCATGGATCAGATTTTTTCTGAAGTGCATCAAGAGACACTCTTAAGTTTTTGAATTAATTTTTTTTTTTAGCAAATAATCACTACTCACTTCAAAATATAATCACTAAGTTATATATAAATAAATATATTTGCTGAAAATACTTGTACTATGAATTAATGCGAAACAAACCAGCTGTAACGCTTTTAAGTTAACACACTCCCTGTGTTAGGGTTGATTTGTTGTTCATAGAATGCAAAGCAAAGTTTTCTTGTAATCTGAAAGAAGCCAGAAGGGGAAAAGGAAAGGATTTGACCTGAGTTCAGCCTTTCTGTTTTTCATTCACTTCTTCGACGGACTCGTAGTTTGTACCACGTAGGCACTAGATGTGATTCTAAATGTATTTTTAACATTTTTTTAAAAAATATCTCTCTTCGAGGGCCAAAGAAAAGAGCCTCGAGATGCGGCCTGTTGGACCACACTGATGTAGGGATCTTGTCTAGAGATGAACATAATTTTAACATCTTGCAATTCTATGAAATTACGTCAAAGTCTTCCTGCAGCTTTAAAGCACTCCCGGGGACTACCGCTCATTCCACTTGAGAATCTCCCCTGATTAGGTTCCATCAGTTTCCTCGGCTTTCGTGTTCCAGCAGTTGCCAAAATTTTCCTTCCGGTCGTCTGACCATCTTCTCTCCTATCCAAGAGTTCTTGAATCAGCGTTTGAGATCTAATCTCATTATGTGACCTGCCCATCTCCATTTGATGTAGCTGACGGTGTTAGCGTCATCAGTTCCCATTCTCTTCCTTACAAGATGTTTCATTCGAGATCGCTCTTCTTTGCGGACTTTATCCTGGATGCTGCCTCAATCTTCTTCTCCAGTTTTCTCTAACATAATTCAGCCTCTCTCTATAAGGGGCTATAATCCTATGCTTCTATAGGATTTAGAAGTACACAAGAATACAGATTTTTGTGACATCTGGGATATTTTTTCCTTTAAAACTGTCAGGACGAATTTAGTTGTCAAAATTTCGCCCAAACTGCTGATGATCTTGGCCTGGTGTGTCAATATATGAGAGTTTTGTATTGTTTTATATTAGTGTTGGTTTTATTTATTTGAACAATTTATACATTTAATTGATATCAGATTTAAATTATTAGCTAAAATTCCTATTTCAATGTCATCAGCAAAAAAGCTTCCCATCTGTGCTGATCTTCAACCTTTTGGGTAATGCATTCAAGGAAAATGGTTGAAAAGAAATTGAGTAAAAAGGTAAGTTAATATTAATGTGCAAAGGAATGGAGTGCAAAGTGCCCAAGATTTCTGCGAAAGATTAAAGGGAGATGTCTAACAACAAAGATTTTTTTAGTAATGTTTAACGCCCGTTTTTACTACTGAGGCATCACAGGCGGTGGACACTGAGGATACATGAGATGAAATTATGTATTGGGAAGGGATATTTTGTTCTAACGAAGGAAGCGTTCCAGACCTAAGTTTAAAGTACCTCCCCGGCATTTGCCAGGAATGAGAACTGAGGAAAACTTAGGAAAAAAACTCAGTCAGGGAGGACGGTACTGGTGGGATTCGAACCCTAGACCTCCCGCTCACGAGTACGCGCCTTAACGGCCTCGGCCACCCGTGGCGGTAACAACAAAGACCAAACTAGTATTTCCCAACAAGTTTTGCACAATAAAGCAAAAGAATAAGACGCATAGATAAGGCCCTGTGCCCTGGAAATATTATCATTATTTCTTATTATCAAATTTACATTTTAATGTACCCCAAAGACCCAAAAGTACGGATCCAATAATTTAAGGCCAGAAATGCTGAAGGTATGTCGCTCAGATGTTAAATGAACTATGATATTGATGAAATTGTTAATTTGTTATCAGAATAAAACTATTTATAATCTGTTGTTCACTAGGCGAAATTCTGTGCACTGACTTATAGCAAAACTGGTATATTTCAACTCATAACCGAGAATGAACATACTTCCAATTTCACTTTCTAGTGTTTTCATATACTCTTGAGGTGTTCAAACAAATGATTTAACATTTATATTTCCGTACTTTCTTGAGCAATTTATCTTCCGTCAACCTCTTTATGTTCCTATGACCAAACATCTTACTTGGTCTGGTAGACTCTACAAGAGAATCTTGTTTCAGTTTTTATTTTGTTTCCTTGAAATCTTGCAGAACTATTCTGACATCATTGTTGCATTTTTTAAAGAATCTATGACTAACTTCAGCAGATATGACACTTGTTTTATTTGTACAGTCACCTAATTGACCTCTGTCTCATCTGTCATAAAAATGGGTAAGAAAAGAAAGAATTCCATGTAGTGATTAAATGATTTTATTTTAAGTGGATGATTACGCAGATCCATTCATGGGACTGTGCGCTAGCTTGAAGGCTGTTTCTGGATGAAGGTATCGAAGATATTCAATTGAAATCACTGTGGGGAAAGTGAACCAGATAGACATTTAAACTGAAGGAATGCACATTCTGAACCAAAAAAATTAATGCATAATGGATACTGGAATTGTTATTGTGGATCGAAAACGCATATGAGCGAATAATTCAATGCCGTGTTTGGCGAATTGCGCAATACGCAGAACTTTGCGTTCATTCCTGACCGCCGACGGCGCTTGGATTCACTGTTACTCACTTGAGTCAGAACGGTAGTCAAAACAGGGGGCTGGAGAACATGCAAAGGTCATTTTGTCCGCTGGGGAGCTGTCAACTTTTTTTTTTTCTGAAGGAAAAAATCTAAAAGCAATATTAGGAATCTGTTTTGCAGTAATGTTGAACCATCTGAAAGATAAATTGAAGGGACAACAGCGCAAAAAATGGTGATCTTTCATTAGAACAACGCGCTAAACTAATTGTATGTATTTATGCAATCTACAATTGGGCATAAACCCGGTGGTAGGAAGAAATAATGAAATTGTAACATTTACAGCTTGATTTACAATTAATTATAAATGTGTCAGCCTCGTTATATTCAAGTCAAAATTAATTAAATTCCAACCTAGTTAAATAAATATTAGCCTAATTATATACATGAAAACCTAATTAAATACATGCCAACCCAGTGATATACTGTCAACCAAAGTAAATACATTGTAGCCTAATTATATATATAATAAAAATAAAAATAAAGTAACACCATTAACAATGTAAAAAATTAACAGTAATTATAAAAGTAGAAAAGGATAAAACACTAAGAAAATGTCACACTTGAGATCGCTATATTTCGAACTCGTTAATTCCTTCTAGAAGATAAGTGACGGTTATAAAAGTAAATATTGAGTATCGAAGGTAATGTTATGCATGGAAACAGATGAAACTAGCAATAAGAGTATGGGGGGGGGGGGGTTAATACGTAAGATTTAAACTAGGTGGTATACGCGGTTTATGTAAAAATATAGCTGCCATTTCTCTATCTCTGAGTAAAGATGTATTAAACAACAAAGAGTATTAGAAAACACAGAGAAAGTAAGAAATAAAATTAAAAGAATAATAGATAAATGGTAAAGAAGTCAAAAGCAAAACACGCAAAAGCAAATTAAACTTAATAAGCCAAGTTAAAAGCAACACCAGAGGTGCAAACAATATAAAATAAAAATAAAGTAACACTATATATATATATGTAATATGTGTGTATGTGTGTGTGTGTAAAACTAATTAAACAAATGTCAGCCTAATTAAATACATAGAAACTTAATTAAATACATATTAACGTAATTAAATACATTTCAACCTAAATTAAATACATTCCAGCCTAGTTGTGTATGTTCAACCTAATTAAATATATTTCAGCCTAATTGTATATATTTAAAGTTAATTAAATACATGTCAGCCTATGTATATATGTCAATTAAATACATGGCAACCTAATTAAATACATGTACAATTAATTAAATACACTTCAACCTAGTTGAGTACATTTCGGCCTAGGTGTATACGTGTCAAGCTAATAAATATTTTATATATGTTAACATAATTAAATACATATCAACCTAATTATATACTGTATACCTAATTTTATATACGTCATCCTAATTAAATACATGCAAACTTAAATAAACATCCTTTAACGTAATTAATACAGTGAACCTCGTTAAATACATGTCAACCTAAATATATCATGCCAATCAAATTATGTGTATTTCATCCTAAGTATGTATATATGAACTTAATTAAATACTCGTTAATGTAATTAAACCGCCACGGGAGGCCGAGGTCGTTAAGGCTACTTGTCAATTGCTAAAAGGTACTGCTGGGTATTTGAAACAGAGAAATGAACTGAAGGAGCTGCAGTATTTTATCTATCAGAACAGATAATATGTGGCATGTTGTCCCGATTATAATTCTTCTTTACCAAATTATGTATCGCTAATTTTTTTCAATATAATTGTACAAAAATTATCATTTTTGGTACAAAACGCATATGCGTAAGCTACTTTAAATCAAACATGTCAGAAAGAGATATAACCACTGTTTAACTTTTATATACAGAGTGTTCAAAAACTGCATCATATGCTAAACAGGCTTTACGTTATAAATTAATTATTTTGATGCATTTGTTAACTGTTATACTCATAGATTTAGATGGACAATCCAGTCATTCTACAAATATTTCAAAATTATCACTCAAATAAAAGTGTTTATTTTTTCGTAATGCACATTTTTAAATTATCCAATTGGAGGTAATTAAGGCGCGGACTCGTGAGCGGGAGGTTTGGGGTTCGTATCCCGCCAGGACCGTCCTCTCTGGCTGAGGTGATTTCCAGGTTTTCCTCGGTCCTCATAAATGGAAAATGCCGGGAAGGTACCCCAAAACTTAGGCCTGGAAAATAAATCCTTTCCCAATATGTAATTTCATCTCATGTATCATCAGTGTCCATCGGCTGTGGTGCCTCAGTAGTAAAAACTGTCGTTAAACACCATTCATTCATTTAACGTAATTAAATGCATTTGTACCTTGTTAAACATTTCAGCATAATTAAATACAAGCTAAAATAGTTAAATAATGCTCATCCTAATTAAATATATCTGCATGTTGCAACTAATACAATACACATCAATCTAATTATATACAAGTTTGTCTAATTAAATATATTTCAACCTAATTAAGTACTTTTCAACTTTATTTAACATATGTCAAGTACAAAAGCTAATCTATAAATTATAACACTTCTCTAAGCTTCTCTTAAATCGTTCAACTGTCAGCGACAGCTCTCAAATTCTGCTGCAGCTAGGTCATTCCCATCGCCGATGATTCTGTTTAAAGTCGAAATTTTTCTTACATCTGTTCTCTGTTGCCTTCCTTGAATTTTAAACGTGTGATATCACATGACTAACATGGGTGCATGTTAAATTTAAGTCCTAGATCCTCCCATCCCCTATAACCCGAATACGCTTTATTAAATGCACAGCGTCTAACTGGCAAGATTCACTTTGTCCGGTAGGACGTAAAATACGCTGAATGAAAATACTATTGATGCTACCAACGACTATTTTGCAAAATTTGAAAAAATCTATTTTTCCGGTGATGTGAAAAAGCTGGAAAATAGAGCCTGTGTTCATAAGCCGCATTAAATGTTTTTTTTTTTCCCTTCAAAAAATGTTTACCAAACTTTTTCAATCCAAACCTCATAAATTACTGAGCTCCAGGAGTTTTGCTTATTATTTTTTATCATAGTGCAGGTTGCTTTATCCCACAAAACACTATTGCGTTTTGATATTAGTAATCTTCACTTTATAAAACTCTGATTTAAATCATCTTCATGGCTTTCAAAAAATATAAATAATCCTAAATACGTAATTTTAAATTATTCCTTTGTTAAATTTTTCACATAATATTTTGAAGCACCATTCATTCTTGTCAATATTTAAGCTCAATTTCTCATTTTCTTCTATTAGTTTCTTGTCATACAACTGCGCCATTTTTGCGTGCATCTGTTTTCTTCGATCGATAATTGAAGCTTTCTGTCTCATTTCCTCCTTCCCACCTTTTGCTGCTATGTAATTAAGCATGGCCGGATCGCCAGCTTGGTTGCAATGCACAGTATTAAGGGTTGCTGATTGTGCTGGCTGTCAGCGTATTGAGCTGACTTGCTTGCTTTCCGACAATACGCAACAAATCCCCAGTTTAGGGGCTGGGGTGTATTTTTCGACTTTGCAACCCAAACTTTCTCAGCTGGAGATTTCTTCATTTTCTATCCAGTGACCCAGGTGAAGGAAAGGTTTCATTTGTAAAAGCTTTATTTAATTACTGGTTTGGCTCACGATACATGTTTTAATGTTTTCGCTAAGGAAGGTTTCACTTTTCTTAAAATGGGAAAGTTTATTGTATTCTTGTATTTTAATGTTTTGGCAGAAGGCACTAAAGTAGAAATCACTGAAATCATAATATCTCATAAACATAATTTTAGACTTAGTGATTTGTTTTAGAGTGATTTGTAATTTGCTGGGTCAACAAATAATTCATTGCCATCTATTGAATGGGTCAATCAGACAAGATTTATTACTTGATATTTAATAATCTAAAGTTTGCATTTAAATGGCCTAAATTTTAACGATTCAGTGTACTATATGTTATGTATAGTAGTGTATTATATGTACAATATAGTAATGTATATGTTATGTATACATCATTTTATTGTTCACCAAATAACGGTGAAATATAAATTGTTGGGTTTTGTGAATTATCACTCTTGTCCCTTACTCTCGAATTATCTTTTCCAGGACTGCATCCTGAGGGCTTCCTCCAGACGTCCCTAAACTAAAAACTAGCCAAATTTTAACGGAAGAATATTTGTCACTCTGAAATCACTGGAAAAATCAATTGTGACATAATGCACACCCTTGATAACATTCTGCCATTACCAATTTTCCAAACCAGTTAGCTTTATTCTATACTTTTGCCTATTCTAATACACCTTGCAGATATATTCATTGTTTTAAAAATAGCAATAATGGGATGTAAATAATTAGGTATGTGAATGGTAACCATAAATATAGCGGTTACTATGCAATTAAAACACACAGAGAAGGTTCCAGATGGGATTTCAAAATTACATTCTCTTCATCGCGTTATCGATATTTCAGAACAAATTCACACAAATATTAAATCTATTTAAATTCATAATGAAGACTATTTAAGTTTGCATGGATTTTAGATGACCTAGTTCTGTGTAATTAGTTGGGGTTTTTCTTGTTGCCCAATGAGACTGGGCGTGCTACAAAACTGATTGGGAGGACAAATATGTTGGCGCCAGCTTCGCCAAACAAACTGTGAATAGTGGGCATACCTGGGTGAATGGTGTACGGATGTTTACATAATTGATTCACAAACAAGGATAGCTGGACAACTGACCCACGCCCGATTTTCGCTTTACATGAATTTGGTTCTTTGTAGCTGCCCAGGCAATTTACACTACAGTTCGTTGAAAATCTAATGTGGCTATAATAGCAAAAAACCGGACATTCCTCATTAACATTTTAACAACATCACTCTCGATTTATAAACAAATAATCGACATTGTCGTTATTAAGATACATTAATAACATAATAAAGCAGCTAATTATCAAATGAATTGCATTTGAAGAAGTTTATAAAATTATTTTCATTTGGCTCATTTAATTCTGTTTAATATTATCATACTGCTTTTTATTTAAAACTGTTGAATTTAATTCACTATTAGTTAGAGCACTGAACTCGAGTCTTGGTGATGTGGAGCGGAATTTTGAGCTGTACGGGTGTTTCGTGATATTGTCGCCCGTTTCATGGCAGTTGGTGGGTCGATAGTCATAGCAGTAACTTCCGGCGAAGCGGATGTAATATTCGCGCAACTTATTCTATTTCTCGCAATTACAACTACAATTTCAATGAAAATAAAGCATGTACATTATGCTGTACTACTACATCCACATATTTCTAACATCCTTTTAGCAAATTGTCATTTTCACGTATCAGTTTGTCTTCCAAAATTGAGATCGCCTCGGCCACGGGTGGCCGAGGTCGTTAAGGCGCGGATTCGTGATCGGAAGGTCTGGGGTTCAAATCCCGCCAGGACCGTCCTCCCTGACTGAGTTTTTTTCCAGGTTTTCCTCAGTCCTCATAAGTGGCAAATGCCAGGGAGGTACCCTAAACTTAGGCCTGGAACGTTTCCTTCCCTAAAAATAAATCCTTTCCCAGTATATCATTTCATATCATGTATCATCAGTGTCCATCGCCTGTGGTGCCTCTGTAGCAAAAAGGGGCATTAAACACTATCCATTCATTCCGAAATTCAGTAAATTTAAATCTGAAAGCACACATGATAACTGTTGTCCAGAATTGCAGGCAAGTATTTCTGTTTTTTGTCAATAGTTTTTATCTCGCTTTAACTGCTGAGACATCACAGGCAGTGGGCACTGATAATATATGAAATATGAAAAATTGTGAAAGAATTTTTTTTGAGTAAGGAAGCGTTTCAGGCCTAAGTTTTGGGTACCTCCCCGGCATTTACCACATATGAGGACTGAGGAAAACCTGTAAAAAAAACTCAGAAAGGAAGGAGGTTCTGGTGGGAATCGAATCCCAGACCTTCCGTTCACGAGTCCGCGCCTTAACAATCTCGGTCACTCTTGGCGGTAGATGATACTGATGTCTGGATAAATTTCTGTAATGGAATGTTACGGAACGCTCATAATAGGGTAATTGATCCATGCTTAATATTCTTTACTGATGAAGCATAGTTCTATTTGCGTCAAATAATAGAAAACATCAATTTTGTATACGAAACCTCTTTGTTTGACGAGATAATCGGTGTATGGTGCGCAGTAAATGCTTACAGAATAATAAGTTACATCTTTTTTAAGAATTCCATGAATGCAGAAAGAACAGGAAAAAACATATGGCGGCGAGTAATTTTTGTTTGTGGAGGAAGTTGAAAAATAAAGTGTATGGAACAAATCCCCATCATTAAATGATCTGAAAGAGAATATCAGGAGAAAAATTGACTCAATTTAGGAAGAGTAACAGATGCGAAATGTGTGGATATAGCAGGATAACATTCCCAACATATCCTATTACAAGGTATGTGCTTACTTCATTGTAATTGTGCTTTTAATTGCGATGACTTGAATCATTTTCGCGTAAATATTACATCCGTTTCACCGGGAGTTACCACCATGACTGCCGATCTGCCAGTTGCCGCGAAACGGACGGAAAAACCACGAAAGACCCTTAACAATTCTTTGCAAGATTTTTATTCCGTTAGAATGGCGCCCATGCAGGGACTGGGGCAAGCCGCCTGCCGGGGTTCGAGCATAATTAATCCGCCGCATTGTTTCATTTTAATTAAAATATTTCATAGTTGCAACAATGTACCATGTTACATAAAACAAAGAGAATATTGTCCATGTACCGCACATATTTTTCATTTTTTTCATTTTTTTTTTTTTTTCATTTCGCCTATTTTTTTTAAATTTGCATTCACACCCAGTCCTTTTGAAATCCCAACAACTTCTATCCGCTTCATTTCTTCCAAAGTGTGCAGATTATCAGTTTTTTTTATTAGTGTTTAACGCCCGTTTTTACTACTGAGGCACCACAGGCGATGAACACTGATGATACATAAGATGAAATGATAAATTGGGAAAGAATTTTTTAAGGAAGAAAACGTTACAGGCCTAATTTTAGGGTACCTCCCTGGCATTTGCCATTTATGAGGACTGAGGATATCCTGGAAAAAAACTCAGTCAGGGAAGACTGGCGGGATTCGAACACCAGACCTCACTCTCACGAGTCCGCGTCTTAACGAACTCGGCCACTCGTGGCGGTAATTATGCGGTAAGATTGCGCTCGTAATAATCTTCACTAACGGCATTAGCTTCTAAAAGGAGCAGCTAAATTAAAAGAAGCAGCCTTGTTAAATAAAAATCTGGAGATTTATGTTCATCATCCGATAATTTGTTCGAAGAATTCTGTGAATATGTTGTGTCACTGTTATCTTTATGCAATGACAACATTACTCTCTCTTCGTGCCTATTTACAGAGCATCTATCCCAAATTTTCCATTATGCAAATGCGTTTCGTTTTAATGCACTCCAATACCTGATATTCTTTTTCGATACACGAACACGTAAATGGAACCATCGTTAGCCATAAATATAGATCAACTACGTCATCACTAGCATTGTTCAAAACCCAGTTACCGCATTTCATTTGGCTTGCACTATCACGTGGCAAAATTCCTGAGCATTACATTAAATTAGAAATCACACATGACGAAAGGTTAACTCGTGAGTAATGGTGTTCTCTTCTGCTGACATACAACCACGCCGTCAAAGGTGATTGCAGGCAGCGGACTGGCACGTCATCAAAATCTTCCACCTGAGAAAAAAAGAGGAAGTTTCAGGAAACATGGGGGGGGGGGGGGAAGAATGCTGCTATAAGGGAAATGACGTTGTAAATTGTCTTATTTGTTCCAAAGCGTGATTAGGAGCAGTAAGATGACACATACAAGGGCACTACATATTATTATTATTATTATTATTATTATTATTATTTGCTAGAAAACATAAATTCGTTTTGTATCCTGATTTGTACAATTTCTCCTACAATTTTTTTTTGATTGATTTATTTAAGGACGCTCTTTAACATCTCAGGTCATCAGCGTCCCACTCAACTCAGGGCGTGAAACGGCCGACAAATTTTGCTCAGAGGCCTCTCATTCAGGCTTGAGGTTCTTTTTCGTGCCGTAAATGTAGGACACGGGACCCACGGCTTTACTTCCCTTCCGAAGGAAGCCATACTTAGGATTTTTACGTCCCGAAAAAATCCATGGTCCTGGCTGGTTTCGAACCCGCGTTCTTGGGTTTAGGAGGCAAGTTAGCATTGTATGTATTATTTACAAGGCTAGAAAGAGCCTAAAAGACCATTTGGATGCATGTGAATTTGTAACTACTACACAAACTATTGCAGAGAGGAGAAGATATGCCATTATATTGTAGCATGGGAGAACTGATAAAACACGTGAGAGAGGAACACAAGAGATGCCTCATTTTGAACAATTACATATGTCTCGCCAAACCGTTGCATTGAACTCTGCCGATGACAAATGGATGAAGAACTGAAAGCTTTCATGAAGTATTCGCTTGGCATAGACGAAAGTACTGACATCAACGATACAGCGCAGTAGGTTTTATTTATTTGTGGCGTTGATGAACACTTCAATGTGGAGGATCTGTTCCTTTGACAAGATCAAGTTAGTGGAGAATATCTTTCGAACTGCACGGTTCGGAATGGTCAAGATTAGTATGAGAACATGCAGATCAACAGTCTGACAAAGTGATAAGTGGTGAAATTTTCAAAAGGGTATGTTAAGCTATTCATCCAGAACTGTGCTGTTTTGGATATTCAATGGAAACAATGTTTGCTACAGCCTATGTTTATCAGAAACGTGCACCATTTGTCAATTAACGCAACATTTGATGTATTGATAAAATGAACGATTTGTAACTGGGCGAACGAATACAGGATTAATGAGTTGTGTCCAAGTTATTCTGGGATCGACATAGGTTTAGGCCCCTCTGCATTAAATGGTTTTAATAGTAGCTTTTGAAGCGGTTTTTATTGTGATGTTATATCCCACTTCATATCCCGAGTCTTTCAGGGGCCCAAAGTCACCTTTTGTGCCTTAGTGATCACATTACTTCTATGATTTTAATGTCCCGAGCTACATACGCTGCTTGAAATTGCATCTGTGTGTCTCTTGTCTACACTTTCCTACTATATCTGAGACTGCGTCCTGGTAATTACTGTCATGTACTGACTGGAGATACCTTCTGGAAGTGCTTTCACTGTCCTGTTCTCTACTGTATGGTACTGACAAAGAAAATGAAGAAGAAGATGCCTGGAACTGCAACGACCTCAGTGTATGTCTGAACATCAGGGCGGCGTCGTCTTCCACTTATATACTACATTCAAAGTGCTCCCACGCATTCGTAAGAACTCACAGGGTCCACATACTAGCGCCCATGCAGTCTGAGCTTTCAAAAAATTAAAACATTATTGGTGAGCTCTTGTATTCCCAAACACGCTCATCGCCAGCTCCTGTCTCCTTTCTAACTTTAACGAATTTCGGAGCATTTCTAGTAACTAAAGATCCAAAAGACCTATTGTTCGGAAACCTGCATGCACTTAGCTTTGTCACAATAGAGAAATACATTGCTCGAACCTTATCAGTGAGTGAGAGCATAAAAGATTACAATAGGCATCCTATTCTCTCTCGTCAAGAAGATATACGTCCAGGTAGCCATGAACACATTTACGCGATACTTGAAATTGTTCCTGTTTTATACTACAGGCTATAAAATATTTAATAATTATTACTATTTAAATAATATAAATACGTTATCTCTCGGGCGTGCGTGAGTGTGAGGACCTGTCACACTTTCCAAGCTGAGGTGTGCTATATTTCTGTTTTTCGTGCAAGTTGTGGCAGAACTTTCCTTATCATCATTGTGATATTTCTCTAATATGAGAAAGTTTCTACAGTACGATTTATATTAGGCTTCTTATAGAGAACAGCTTTCGATTTTCTAGCTTTATTTTAAAAGATGGTGCACAGCCTTTCTGTGTGACAGTATAACATTGGAAATTTTCTTCAAATTCCTACTCACTTTTATGCACGAGTTTTTTATATTCTTTGTTCTAAGTTGTACTTAAGTTGCGGCATCATAAGTTGCACTAGGCACCTTAGCAAATTTGAAAGCTTTCGTGAAGTAGTTCCTTTGATATGGACAAACGCGTTGCGCTTGAACAGGACTCGAATCAGGGCCACAACTCCTATAGTCAGATGCCGCGTTCTGATGGTACAAAAACCTTGCGAATGTATCGTAGTTCTGATTGAATATTTGTGACAGTAAGAATTCCGGAATGTGCTTTCTGGAGTACAGTTTGACTACTTTTCTCATTTTCTGGGCGATTTTAGTTGACTAGAACTGCCGAATGGTCAGTCTGCAGATAGCTGCAGATAAATGGGACTTGTGAACCCGTAGGGTTCATTTTCATCGTTAGACGCCCGGACATATAAGCCTATGTGAGGTTCTTCAGGATTGTTCATAGCACTGCTTAACTTTATCTGTAATTTTAAATACATTTTGAGTAGAACCCCCTCTGTTTTGTACAGACTTAGGTGATAAAATGTTCAAAAATAGTTTAAAACGTTAAACACTTCTAAGTGAAACAATGCATTTATTTATTTGCTTAGGTATACTATACATACATACATATATATATATATATATATATATAGTTGACACGAAATTTATGATTTCACTAATAAGACAGATGAGAGGTAACAAGTATTATTTTTATGAATGATATGAAACGTTCAAAAGTGAGGTTATTTGAGTTACGGGCCAGCAGTATAATGCATGTGCAGATAGTAGTTTGTAGTTAGTTTGAGGGAGGAATTATCAGCGAATGGCTATTCACCCGTGTGTTACTGTGCTTTCGTGAATTGTGTGCTAATTGTTCTTCATTAGTTGCACCACTATATATATATATATATATATATATATATATATAGTCTTGAAGAAGGGGTTTTATGTATCATACATTGGGAAATTGGCTGATAGTAGTATTGTGTGCGGGGGGTGTAGATAGGGGGTATGATTGTAGGGGGATAATTAATTATGCTCCACGTTGCAGTGTCAATTTGCGGTAGTAATAAAAATTGTTGTTTATTGGTTTGGAATATTAATTTTGATTTTAGATCGGAGTAAATCTTATGTTGACTTATGTTGCAGGATGTAGACTGCCACGGCTTCGATCTCTTCCCTGAACACTTTCTCCTGCCGCTATCGAAGAAGTGTTTTTCTCAGGGTATCTGTAATGAGTTTAAGGCTTTTCTGAGAGTTTCCAGGGAAGGGAGAAGATGCGGATTAAGACTTCAAAAAAAAAAAAAAATAAAATAAAATAATAATAATAATAATAATAATAATAATAATAATAATAATAATAATAATAATAATAATAATAATAATAATAATAATAATAATTCACTGCAAATTTTATTAGTCACTTTCCTTTCGCGACACTTCTGTACCAATTGCAAGGAGCTGTGAAATTTTGAGACAGTTCCTAACGATATAACTCGCAAGTCCTCTCGTTGTTCTCATATATAATCCAGGTATATTTGAAGTGATTTTTTCCGCTGCTTTTCACCAAAAATTAGCACTAACGAGGCGTCTTTTAATTACAGTTTCTCACGATTGCCTTATCTAAACAAAATTACGCTTATTCCGTCTTTCACAAAGGAAATATAATTTTCATATCTCCTAAGCTGAATTGAGTTTCACTGTTGCGCTTCACAAGTTACAATTCTCCTCTACCCAACCGAACTGTGTCCTAAAGCGAGCTGTGTCTTCTCGTTTCCCCAAGCGATCTGTGTGGAAAAAGCCTCCAATAATGCTTTTAATACTTTTCTAAATTGTCTTTCCACGAGAATTCAAATTTTCCAACATTCTAGAAGCCACGTAAGCTTTCTTCCCTGGTTGGTTTAATATGTTTCGGCTGGAAGTTTCTCGAAGAAACATTTTAACATCTGAGAATTGATTGGCTAGACTTATTTCATTGTTATTTAGCTAGAGACGTTGTACAGCAGCTAAAATTTCTCTTTTTAAGGGACAGTTGCCCAAAGTGAAAGCTTTCCACCACTATTTTTCTGTAAAGGACTTTTTCACGAAAATGAAAAGAAAGGTTCCCTTGCTATTGAATGTCTGGCCTTGTAGATGGCACCAGGATATCGCTTCTTTGTGTTATATCCTTATCCTTACAGCAGAGATTTCTGTTTCTTAAACAATCTATTCCCTTCTATATAAATACATTATATATATATATATAGATTATATATATATAATCTATGGGAATACACTACGATAACTGTTTATTAATTATGTGGGATTAAATCTGGGTGTCCCGTTACATTGATTATATGTTTAGTAGATCAGTAGTTTAAAATGTATATGGATGTAAGTTAGTTAGGACAGAGGTTTATACATGAAAACAGATTTATTGATAGCTTACGGTAATTATAAAATTGTAGAAAATATTTTGGTGTGTTATTACAGTGTTTTTGCATTTAGGAGAAGGGGCGGGGACAGATTATTCTAGATAACCGAAGACTGGGTCTCAACAAACGTGGCTAGTTAGTTGAATGGTGTAAATAAGTGTGTTAATTAAAATCTTTGTATTGGAATGGATTAAACTTTTGGCCTAGAATAGACACTGGGTTAGAATTAGACAATGTTGTAATTTTTGTATAATTAGTACCATTTAAATAAATATACGATACGTATATGAAAACGGTTCTTGCAAGACATGAAAAGCAGACTCGAAAGAAAATAAGCTGTTGTTAAAAAGTTACGAGAGAGAGAGAGTCTCTCAACGACAGGACACGTGTTCTGAACAGCCATTTTCTTACGGAGGAAAAATTAGATGAAATATTGGATTTTCTTATGCAGATGCTGGCAATGTATTGCTGCTGAGGGGCACTATATTTTACATCTCTTTATAACACAGGTTAGCACTTATTATTAGTTTTAAATACAGTACCATTTTATGTTTTCAATGAAAATATAAATATTAAAATTAAACTACCAAGGTTACGTGCTGCGACTAGGTATATTTCCCCTTTTTTCGGATGCAGCGGCTGCACATCCCCTCGCACTGAGGAGGCCCAAAATTCAAATAACGTCACTAAACTATACCTAGTGATATGTTTTATGCATAGAGCTTTAGATTAACTGTAAGTCTAATAACATACTTTTTCTATTCTTTAAAGACACAGTGTTTAATTGTAAGTGCCACATACTTTCATAGCAGACAGGGTTGGTCAAAACAGGCCAAATATTATAAATATATACCATTTTAGTTATGGGCCATGTTATATTATGGTCCATTATCCTGTCGGTCCTGGTGGTGTAGTGGTTACCAAGCTTGCCGCCTAAACCCAAGATCGTGGGTTTGAACCCGGCCAGGACCGATGGATTTTTTCGGGCGTAAAAATCGTAAGTATGGCTTCCTTCGGAAGGGAAGTAAGGCCGTGGGTCCCGTGTCGTACATTTACGGCACGATAAAAAACCTCAAGCCTGAAACAGAGGCCTCTTGAGCAAAATTTGTCGTCCATTTCACGCCCTGTGTTGAATGGGACGCTGATGACCTGAGATGTTAAAGAACGTCCATAAATAAATCAATCAAAAAAAATCCATTATCTTCAGTGGTCCGTTAAGTATGCACAATGGTTATCATGCATTGTCACACATCCTTCAGTCCTCGTTTCAGAGAATTACGTTCTTATGCAAGCACCTGAAGCTGGTATCAAATTTGATTTTATGCATTGTGCATATGCCCCATTGTTAACGGGTGTGGCATATACTAAGATCTTTACCAAAAATCCTGAAGATTAAAGGCAAGTGATCGAGTAGATCATACAAGTGGATTTTCTAGATCTGCCCGTTGTTCACTAACGTTCTGGGTTAGGTGTCATTGCACGACGTGTAGAAAATGAGGTGGTGCTCCATCGTACTTGAATCACTTTTTGCTTTATATTTTCAGCCTCAACCAACTGGTATACCAATGATTTGCGCATCACCATTACTGTATTCAAAGGTAAATAAAACCAACAAGAAATTAGCAATTAAGCCAAACGTAAAGACTTTCCACACCACACAAGTAAGAAATAACCCATTATCTTGGATCCATTTTTGTTTGGACATAATGAAGAATTGGCAATATTTTAATTCATGGGAATTGTTTTGCTAGTTCTGACCAGCTCTACATGCTGTGAAAAACGTGGTCACCTTTATATAAATCATGATGCATACAATATTTAGTATTAAAATAATACTCAAAGAGTTACTTTATGCTAAAATATCCTTTGAGTCCAGATTAAAATGTTGTACTTTATGACTGAAGCAAACTTCCTAATATCAAGACAGTTTTAATCCTAAATCACCCATGTATAATATTACTAACATAACTAGCCAGTGGTCTGAGAGATCACAAAATATATACCGGGGTAGGTTCATAAGTTTCCAGCCTTGCCGATAGGGATTATCGCCTTCAAAAAATCCTTATCTGGTGTCATACCTTATGCATTGAGTAAATAATTGCAGCTGTAATTTCCGCTCCGCTGTCTTTAATTGTTCAGATTTAGTTGCATAAAGAAGGCTATCTGTAGAAGATTGTTCCATGTTCCAATGGAGTATCAAGCTGTTACTAAGTTCTTCATAAAAGAAGGACTTACTCCAAATGAATAATCAGCGATTGGGCGGTGTTTATGGGGAAGCATCCCCCTCATATTCTACCGTAAAGGAATGGGCCAACCTTTTTCGAATGAGTCGAGAAAGCATTCAAGACGAAGAGCGTGCAGGTCATCCCTTGGAGGTGCTCACTCCTGAAAACATCGCTTTTATGGAAGGAGAAATTATGGAAGACCGGTGACTCAAAGTTACAGAAATAGCGACATGGTTTGGCCTTGTCATGAACATTGAAGCATGAATCAGGTTAGTGCAAGATGAATACCTAGCCTTATTTCCTCCTAAGTTCATAAGCAACCACGAGTCATCAGTTGTCGGGAGCTCTGCCGTGACGAGAGAGAAGTTCTACAAACCATTGTTACAGGAGATGAAACTATGATCCTCTACTACGATCCTTGTCCAAAAGAGAATCAATGGATTGGCGTAAACCTGGTGAAGCACCGCCTCTAAAGGCCAAGGTCACTCAGTCAACTAAGAAGATCATGGCCACAATCTTTTGGCACTGTAAAGGAATACTCTTCATTGGCTACAAGTTGAGGAACACCACAGTAAATAGGGATTACTATGCTGACCTACAGCATAGACTACGTGCTTCTATCAAAGAGAAAAGGCGAGGAAAGCTGAGTGGTGGTTTGTGCCTTCTTCACGACAACGCACCTGTGTACACATAGCTCTTGTTGCAAAGGAAGCTGTGAAGAAATGTGGTTTCACGGAGATCGAACATCCACCCTACAGCCCAGATGTAACTCCCGGAGATGATCAAATTTATAATGTAATTGTCACAGCTCACGCCTGTATTATAATTTTCTTTATAGTTATACCAATGTGACTATTTCTTCTTCACAAAACTCAAGAAGAACCTTCGAGGAAGGAAATTTAAGCGTGACGAAGAAGTGATGGATGCTGTTTATGCCCATTTTGCAGACAATACTTCTGACTATTTGGGGTAGACACGATGGTAGATCCATACCTTTCTGACCTAAACATTTTCTAGATATTATAAAGACAAAAACTACACTTCACCTTTCAATATATAGCTACCCTTTATGGCAATACACTTCTCACATCTTTGAATTAACATTTCAACTCCCCCCTCCCCAAACATAATATATATTAAATTAATGTCCTGGAATGTTTAAATATTTTATTAATACCTTCAATAATGAATGATAACATTGAAACTTCCAACGGGAACCAACTGAATAGCTGGGAAGTTAATAATCAATAATGACAAACTAAGAAATTATTTCTGCAGATGAAAAATCTCAATGGGTTATGGTTTTAATCCTGTTTTTTATTTATACGTTAGTTTAGGAACGTATTTATATAATACAAATAGAATTTGAAAATAAATACATTTATTCATTAAACTGCAAATGAGTTTTCAAGGATATAAATTCAACCATTTCTGTTTATTACATATTTCCATTACACATAATTACAAGTCTTCTTTACATTGCTTATCAAACATTCACATATCTTCATTCGTAGTGACAATTATGACAAGATTTTACAGTACATTCCAGACATATAGAGCTTCTCGCAACAGCGGCACATGTGCAGTTTTTCTTCTTTTGCTGGAAGGACACTTTCCGCTTAAGTTTCTCTTCAAAGCAGGATAGTTCCTCCTAAATATCCAAAATTCTCCTATTGTAGGCTCAAGTTTCAACAGTTAATTTTTTATTAGTAGTTCCTACTTCCATACATGGTGTAGGGGGCTCCAATTAGAAAATGGGCGGATTATTCCTGTAATAACCATACATCACACGTGCATTTGCTGTACTAATGTTATAATTCTGTAAAACAAATGGCCATAGTCCACCAGCAAGTTCGACGATCACAGCTATACTGACCACATTTTGCATCAAGGGAATAAAGTTTCTTGGAATTACATTGGATCCACATACTTCATCACTGTTAGTTTGTAAAACCTGTTCTTTGTGTTTACTCTTCATTGCCTATTTCCAATTCCGATGCCGAATTATGATCATTGTCTAGCACAAATTCATCGTCAGAATCTATTACTTATTTCTCTAACTTTTGTATTACTATACAATCAAAGTCGCGATCATTCAACCTAATCCCTCGGGAAGGACCGGCCACAGATGACATTGCCGACAGAAAATGTTACAAGCGACAAAACTGCAACGAAACGAACACACACGCACTAGCCGCCAACAATGTAGGATTATGTGCCCGCGCAGTTGTATAAAGATAGTAGTTTAAAAGATACAAATAGTACTACCAACCTCTGAGGTCTGACAGACCACGCCTATTAAGGGTTAATATCTGATATCAAACAAAACTCTGTTTAGTTTATGTATATAATCAATGTTATATAGGTTCTTCTGTTCAAATTAATAATATTTACAGCTCTAGTTGATTGTGATTAAATTTTGTGATAGATCTAATTAACTGGTGTTTTAGCAAATCATTTTTGTATTATTGTTGTCTTGTATTGATTTTAAGAAATCAGATCTATTAGATGACTAAGATATGTCCTTCATTAATCATTCTTTGAAAATACTTTCGTTACGTAATATCCGCTTTGTTCGTTTTCCCCTCCGTGTAAAAACAAAAGAACGAAAGAAACAAAACGCTGTTACTGCTAACAGCATTGCTGAGACAGAAGTACCTCACGCATACAGGTTGCTTGCTTTCCAGTTTCTCTTTGTTTCACTATTTGTCTAGAGCTTTCGTTCATAACTTCTGTGGCCGAGAGGAAAAAATAGTTGCCAAGCAGGTGGTTGACCTTCACTCTGACTCGCCTTCTCAGAGCATGTCATTAAAGATAGCAAAATTATTTCATGTCGGATTACAAATAGTACAGTCACGTCAGAAAGCAATCCTTTGCTGAAGGAACAAAGACATAAAACGTTTTAAACTTCAAAGTGTCTGAACAATGTACTAAAGCGCTGACATTTCTTCTTCTCACCTTACATGTTTATCAGATCTCAGTCTTCCGCTATCTTCATGTTATATGAGATCCTGTCGTTGTTTTACGTTCCCTCTCGCGTTATTTTCTTATACTTTTCTCAAGTTATCTTTGTTTTCTGCTGTCTATTAACTCTTCCGATGTCTAAATTTGTACATATAAATAAAATATGCATACAATATTCTATTGTTTACGTAATACTCTTAGCATCAGTTATGTGAAAATTGCAAATTTTTAGTTTATGAAATTTGTGGAGTATAATGGTATAGCTTGTGGGTACTTTGAAGCTATACCAGGTGTTAGTGAACTACCTTAACAATTTCTTAGATTATAGAGGGGTTTTAGGACAGGAATTTTGATATACAGAATCTGTGAATATAGGTAATAGAATTATTTGGCGATAAAGAAGAGTTATTTACAATTACTCAGCATTTCAAAGATTTAATGCTATAAAAATCTCTAAAATTTCGGAATAATCATATGACAGTGCGGCACTGAACAACGGTTAACTGATTTATCGTGCTAGTAATAAAACATAAAGGGAGCTATCCACCTATGTGACGTAATGAATAAGGTAACAGGTTGTAGTTTCGTAGATAGTACTTTCGCGTTCTGCGGAATAAGTTGTTTATTATTTTATGACGAAGTCTGCTCATACATAAGACGTAAAAGTAATAAACAAATAAAGTAATAAATAAAACTCCAACTATATAACAATGATCAACTTTTACTGAAAGCCAAATCATACCAGCTGCGCCAGACACATGCTCCACAACTTCCGTTCGTTATTGTGTGATGTCATTTCAACTGGGAGCTTCATTAGTCAGTGGCGTACTGGTATTTTGTCTAAAGACAAAGCATTTAATGCCATTAACTTTGAAATATGAACAGGTAGATAATAGAATGCGTTTTTAAAACTCTTCTACAATCTTTAAAAGTTATGCGGTGTTAACATCGTGTATATTTCTTTCTACCTTTCTCTCTCTCTCTCTCTCTTTAATTCTGTGTTGTTTATCAACTTAGAAATTTGATTAAAATATATAGTACGTTAATTCAAGCACCCACTTCATAAGAACGACATAGTACCTATTAATTAACCTTTATCTAACATTGTAGAAAAGAAAAAAAACTTTGTCATAAAGGTCTGGTGTTAATTCATGAACCGTTATCTCCATTATAGGAATGTTCAAAATATTCACATTCTGTCTGAACAAAAACCTTTTTTTTTTTTTTTTATGGTGTTTAATGCCCGTTTTTACTACTGAGGCACCACAGGCGGTGAACACCGATGATACATGAGATGAAATGAAGTATTGGGATAGGATTTATTTTTAAGGAAGGAAACGTTCCAGGCATTTGCCATTTATGAGGACTCTGGAATAAACCTCAGTCAGGGTGGACGGTTCGAATTCCAGACCTCCCGCTCACGAGTCCGCGCCTTAACGACCGTGTTGGTGAAAAAACAAAAGCCTAAACTCATCGTCTCATTGAGCTAAGGACAGTGTTTTTGGAGTAGTGCATATTGTTTGAAAAATTTGCATAATCAAAAATGGACAGTTTCTGAATCATACATTACAGCTGAACACACCAAGTCTTCAAATATGTCGATAAAAAGAAGTTCATCTGATTTTAACCGCTGAGCGCGAACACAGAAACGTCAATGCAGGATAACCAAGTCACTGGAGAAAAATCTCTTGTTTTCAGTCAGTTTACTTAAGGATTACACTTTTCCCGTAACACCCCTTACCATAAAATAGCCAAAGAATCATATCATTAAAGAAATTCTTCTAACGCCATACTTTTGCAAAAGTGAAGTTGATTCTAAGAACTAAACTTAAACCAATAAGAAAGCAAATGAGCCTTGACATATAATCCAAATAACTGATTATATCATACCACCTGCTTGTAGCATTGTAGCTTGTAGCATTTTTGGATGACACTATGACGAAGGAAATGTGGAAATTGGATTTGTTTTATTTACGGACGCTCATTAACACCTCAGGTCTTCAGCGTCCCATTCAATTTAGGGCGCGAAACGACCGACAAATTTTGCTTAGAGGCCTCTTTTTTCAGGCTGGAAGTTCTTTATCGTGTCATTCTTTATCGAGACCCAGGTTTTACTTCCCTTCCGAAGGAAGCCATATTTATATTTTTATGCCCGAAAAAATCCATCGGTTCTGGCCGGGATCGAACCCGCGATCTTGTGTTAAGCAGTTCAACGAAGTCCAAAGCAATTCATACTTTTAATCTCTCTAGAATCATAAGGTCACGGTCTAGTGTTACTGAAAATGCAATTAGAACGTTTATCATTTCATTTAATTCTAACCTAATTTTTAATTGCATCAATGCTATTACCTTGCTACAGTCTCTAGCTTCATCGATAAAAAGTGAACCTTTGTACGAAAAATAGGATACAAAAATATCTATTTAGATTTAGGCTTAAAATTATTTCTGTGTCTAATTTATACAACATTTTTATAATAAAACTTAATGTTACAGTTAGATGCATGTGAAAGTTAATACTAACTTATCACAACACAAAAAGGCAGCACGAAATATGCATATAATATTAGTTTGTAACATGTTTCAGAGGTTCTAGATATACAAATTCATTTCTTCCCTTTATGAATGGAGGACATTTCCTATCTAGGACTTCGACAAATTTATATTGTCGTTTTGACATTTTGAATACATAAATGGTACAGGGCTTTTCTTCTGAGACTAATTCTTTTAAAACTTGTAAATACGATTTGTATTGGATTTTTTATTTTTATTTGAATTGATTTTAATTTATTCATAATTTATTTTATACGAGCATGGTACCATTAATAAGAATACTACGTTAAAGTAGTGAAACTACAGTTTACATGCTATATCATAACCATTCATAATGTTCCAGTCGGTCCTTATGGTCTAGTGGTAACCATACTTGCCTTGTAGATCCAAGATCTATTCAATCTCGGCCAGGGGTGATAGATATTTCGGGCATAAAAATCGTATGTATGGCTTCCTTCAAAAGGGAAGTAAATTTACGGCACGTAAAAGAACCTCAGGTCTAAAGAAGAGACCTATGAGCAAAATTTGTCGGCCGTTTCACAACCTCAATTGAATGGGACGCCGATGATCTGAGATGTTAAAGAGCGTCCACAAATAAACAAAATTAACGTCTAATTCAGTAGTTTACAGTCTTTACATCTCTCTGGACGACATTTGCTATCTCATTTATAGGAAGACCTTGCTTCCCACGTTCCTAGACGCGTCCACGCCTCACTTCTGGCGTATAAGAAGGTATGGTGTTCTCTAAAATAATTTACAGTTTATCGAAAGCATGCACAAACTAGCTGAATGATTTGCAATAACAGAGTAATATTCCCTTTAGCGAATATTGCGGTTGTACCCATGAAAAGACTCTTGAAAAATGTCTTCATATCTCCATCGATATTACTTACTAGGCATGAATATATACATGTACCTGTTAACGCTCTAGCGGTCGCAATTTTTGTTTTTTATCAACGAAACTCGGCATATAACCATTAATTAACAAACTACTCATCGAGTTCGTTAATCAGCAATTGGGAGGGGGGGTTAACCTAAAGCGAAAATTTGAAAATTGCTTTAGCGGCCGATTTTTACGTTTTTTTCAAAGCGCCTCGGTATATGTTATTAAAAAATTAATACTTTATTTCGAAAATCAGTGAAATCAGATTATTAGAAGTGGCGGTTTTCCTGAAACTCAGCATTTAAAAATTGCTCTAGCGGCATGTTTGTTTTTTTCGCGAGAAAACTTGGTATACACCATTTAAATAATATTAAAAAATATTTTCTGAAAATCAAGGAAATCGAGCAATTAGGAGAGGGCGGTATACCTAAAAACCGAAATGTTAAGAGTTGGGGTTAAAGTGAAATTTAAAAATCGCTCTAGTGGGCCGCAAGTATAAAAAAAAAATTGGAAAACTCAGTTTGTACCATAAAAATAAAATAAGAAAAGTGGTTTCTGAAAATAAGTGAAATCAAATTATTAATAGTGGGGAATTGCCTTAAATCCAAAAAATTAAAAATCGCTCAGCACCAAATTTTGTTTTTCGCAGCGAAACATATCATTTAAAAAAAATCAACATTTTTATTTTTATTTTATTATTTCTGAAAGTCAAGCAAATTGGGCCATTAGGAGTGAAAACTCAAAATTTAAAATTTAAAAATCTTCTAGTTGCATTCGGTATATATATAGACACGTTTAAATTTAAAAAAATAATTTCTGAAAATTAGAGAAATCGGACCATATAGGGAAATATGGTCTGAAAACCAATATTTAAAAAGCGCTCTAGCGTTTAATTTTCTCTCAATAATGTCAAAGCAAAAGGAGAAACTAACTCAGCATATGAACTGTATTTATAACGGTGAAATATTAATCTAATATGTGTGTGAGAATTATATTTGTATGTAAGAGCGCTGTATAATAACCATTAGAAAACTTTTTGCGTTACATGATTTACTATAAAAAAAAATAAGCAAATTGAATTAATTTTCAAAGCCACTGAAAGTTGATGGAACGTTTGATTGCTTATTGTTGATTTGTATATTGGTACATTGTATTTGCTTTTAAACAGTGACAGTTTTTATATTATTGAAACATATGTACATTTTCTTAAATGCACAATATAAATGGAAACTTTCTGTTATTTCTCTCTATTTTAATGAATGTGAAAATGATATCAAGGGCTCAGTTCATAATCATGGTTACATTTAAAACATTTAAAAATATTCACAAAGTATAGCTTTGTCTACCAGTTGTCATACATTTCATTTAAATAATAATATATCTTTAATTTTTAGGCTTAATCTCAATAATAATAATAATAATAATAATAATAATAATAATAATAATAATAATTCTAAAAATGTGATTTCTCTTTTATCATACCTATAAATTACTACAATTCTAATTTCGTACCGCTTACTTTTGAAAAGTAGAGTAATTTTACTATAGACATTTATTTTAAGTGTTTTTGAAGGGAAAAACAACAAATCTGGTATAATAATTCAGTTTTTCTTTTACTAGTTAGCTTAGAATTTGTCATGCTAATACACACAATAATGTCATAACTTACTTTATTAATTAATAAGGTCATAATTTGGATCTTATGTTCCAAGTTACTCTACTTGGTGAGCAATTCGCTTAGTTTACGCAGCTCCTGCTGACGGCATTTTATATATCTCTGTGTGTTTTGTTTCCTAAGCGAATTCGTCGTAAGACAATAATACTTCAAGTCGATAAAGATTTCAACTCAGCGGCAGTGTACTCTCTAACAACCTTTAAAACCATTAAAAAAACAAAAATCCAATACAACATTTCCACAATATCCAATTCAAAGCAGAATGTGAGAATACGGCAAAAATAAATAAATTCGCGCCTTGATCCTCTTCGATATTTCGATTTATGAACTATTTGTAAGCAAAGAGTATATCCGTTGGTGCTGCTGCCACTTATATCCAAATTACTTTAAACAATAATTTCAAAATTTCAAGCACATGAGCTACGAAAAGAAGGACATTTCATGATTAAAAAAAATCCTCCTGGGCCCCGGACAAAGATGTAGAAAGAGGTCATCTCTGGACAAAGAAGGACACATGGTTGGTTATCTTATTACTTGGACATTCGCACATTCTTTAACACTGAAGCTGACGCATGCGCGTTGCAACTTTGTAGCAACCGAGCTGAATGTAGCCTGCAGATTCTGAGCGCAAAGAGCGTGCGAGGAGGGGGAGAAAAAGAGAGAGTCGAAGGCGTTACCATATTGACTATAGTCTATGAGATACGTAATTAAAGGCATGGTTTTTTAACCGCTAACAATAGGCCTAGTTGACATCTCATCTTACTTGTTTTATTGTGCATCACCGTCTGCTCCATCAGCTCTCCATCATTAATTATCCTCTGGCATTCTTAACAGCACAGCAGCTGCATGAAGACCGGCCAGCAAACAGAAACAGTGAGGTGTTAGAGATTCAAAATGAAGGCTTTAGTGACATATAGAACTAACACATTTATTTCTAAACGAACGATGCTATCCACACTTTATTATATCTCAAATGTAGAGTATATTTGGGAAAAGGTTGAAAATGTCCTCCCTGCATAAGGCATAACACAACACGTCGGTCATTGTGAAAAATCCTGGCATATTGTCCGTGTTCACAGCTGAAGCATGATTCCATTTATGAGGCTAAGCGCACTCACGAACTCACGCTATTAGGCCGTCCAAAGTCAACATTTCATTCATGAAGCATCTATCACCCATTTAAAGTCGGCGTCTGGTGAGCAATATCCGCACAGAGAATAGTGGGACTAATTTTTTGACCAGACTATGAACCCTGCAGAGTACTCCCGGAGTTTGTTGAGCAATGTAGAGCTGGGTCATGGATATTTTCAACAAGATGGCGCTACATGTCATGCATCAAATCCAAGAATTTTGGCCACCGAGAACTTCTGATTTGAAAACGCCGAACTTCTTCCTATGGGGTTACTTGAAAGACGGAGTTTACACCACAAGCCCCCAAACATTGGACAATCTGATGCACAAAATTACACAGAAGATTAACAGTACTGACAACAAAGTCCTCCAACGAGCGGCTAGCGGAACGTGTTGAGTTGTGCCTTATGCAGGAGGGAGGATATTTTCTATAGAGGTTAATAATCTCCCAACGATATTGTACATTTGAGGGGTAATAGGTAGTGGCTAGCATCATTCGTTTTGAAATAAATAAATATTTCTATATAAACCACTCTGTATTTATTTGTCAGCTGATAATGACATTTTACCATTCCTTTGGTTCCTTTTAATTAAGTGATTCTAGAGACATATTGGAAGATTTTATTGGAATTCATTTGGTAGCTATAAGCTGAGTCACTTTCCAAAAAAGATAATTTCCAGTTTTCGCACTCGTTCAATTATAAAGTGTCATGTACAATATACACACCATATGTAAGTGGTGAGACAAAATTGGCAAACATGACGGTTGGTTTGTGTTGCGATGTTCGATTGCCATTGTCGATTTTGTTGTTTTCAATTGCTTCATGCTTTCCTTGCAATTGGATACTCTGTAAAATGAACCGAAAATTAACTAAGTGCGTTATAACATTGGTATACTGTTACCAGATAAATGGAAATAGGCTATACAAGTTATCTTTAGTGGGCTGGAGAATTTGCTGCACACTGTGATAACTAGCATTATTCATAAGGAGTAATGAATTAGTGATAAAGGTTCGGGGAGGATTTGTGTAACTGGTCACTTAAGTAACACTTCGTTGTCTTCATCCATTTAAATCATACTTTTCTTATTTGGAGTCTCTGGTATTCTCTTCCACGTCCTAATTTTTCTCTTTCTTTAAATTCATTGTTGACCTTCCTGATGGTAAGTACGCTCTTTCTAATAGTATAAAATTCATGAATCAAACCTTCTGGAGAGTCTGTAGATTTATATAAAAAATTATTGGAATGAGCAATATGAAGTAATAAATGTTCAGGATGGATTTCAAAGATTTGGTACAATTCATGTATTAACAAGTTAGGTGAACAATTTCCTTTAATTGCTTCAGTTATACAGTATACTACAACAATTCCATTGCATGCTGTAGATTGTGAGCAAGAATTTAGTGGCACGATTCTTTATAAATTGAAATTAGAAAGAAAACTTTGTTATCAACAATTATTGAAGGCCTTACTCGTAAAGAAATTAGTTTCCCGAGTGTTTTCTGTATTTAGAGTGCTCATAAAAATACATATACGAGGGTTACCTTTTAAGTTGTCACAAACATCATTAGGAGGCACTATTGAGATATGTCATTCTAAACAAATGAATTTGTTATTGTGAAGAACAGTTGCAGCTTAGAGAGTGACCGAGTAGTTTGTTTAATGTGAGCGTTTAAACAAAGCAATTTTGCGAAAAAAGCAAATTGCACATGAAGGTTTTCGTTGGATGATTTTTTACTATTTTAGTAAAGGTCTAACTGAACATCAATGCATAGAATCGCTTCGTTCAACTTTTGGTAATAAAGCACCATCAGAAAAAACTGTTTGCAATTGTTTTGCAGAATTTCGTCTTGATCGTGCGTCTGTCAGTGATGAATTTCGTTAAGGTCGGCCAAAATCGGTTTGTCATTCCAAAAAACATCGATGACGTGCGTAGCATGATTGAAGAAGATTGGCAGGTATTTTACAGTGAGGTAGAGGCATCCTTAAGCATATCGAAGACATCAGTACATTCGATTTTGAACATTTAACTGTGAAAAAGATGTGTTCTCAATAGACTCTGCATAATTTGACCATAGCTAAAAAAGAAACGCTCGTGTTAATTTTGTGTAATGAAACGCTCAAAAAATTCCATCAAGGAACTGCAAAATCCGTACACAGCATCGTAACAGGTTACAAAACTTGGATATATTCGTATGAACCGGAAACTAAGCAACAATCCACTGTTTAGCTGTTCCAAGTTGAACCGAAGCCCACAAATATTTTTCGTTCATGAAGCACTTCCAGGAAAATGATCTTTTGTTTCTTCGGTTATACTGGAAATATCGCAATCATTCCTTTAGAGGATCGAAGAACAGTTAATGCTGAATGGTATACAACAATTTGTTTGCCAGAAGTCACAGGAAAAGCAACCGAAAACATTGCATCATTCTTCATCATCGCCAGCTCTCACGCAGCACGTTTAAACAATTGATTATTTGAAGGAGGAAAACATCGAATTAATGTATCATTGACCGTATCCACCTGATTTATCGCCAACCGATTTATTTTTGTTCCCGAATGTCAAACACAAAAAAATGCGTGGACAACGATTTTCATAACCTCAAGAAGCTGTTGAAGCGTTTAAAAACCATATTTTTGAGATACCAACTTCAAGGCGGAAAAAAATGTTTCGACAATTGGTTTGAACGCTTGTAAAAGTGTATAAATCTTAAAAGAGAATATTTTAAAAGCAATAAAACAGTTTGTTTGTTTCTTTCTAAGTTTTATAACAACTTAAAGAGTAACTATCGTATATATACACCCGAGAAGACTTGTCGCCGAGAAAGATAAAGTCTGGAATACATAATGTATTGTAATTAATTCGCTAAACTTAGGTCCAAAGATTTACATATTGTAAGTCAGAGTACGGGCAGATGGATTGAAATTTTGGAAGTAATATTTTTAATGCTACATAATCATTTCGGAATTTGCACCAATATAATTTTTCATTTGTGCATTTTTGCAAGAATTTTTAATTTTCTAGATTAAGCCCTGCTTTAATACTGTTATTTCAGCATATATTCTGTTAGTTCCTGAAAGCTTCAAGAAAAATGGTCGTGCCAACTTAGTACTATTATACTGTTATTAATTTGATGATCAGTCATGAAAGAAGGTTTTGAAATTTATGTACCAACACAAAATTAATCCTCATTCAAGAGACCATTTCATCCCATGTTAATAGCAAGAATAATGTACCTCGGCCAGCGTCACCTTTCAGGTCTGGAAAGACATTAACCTGCAACCCCAGAACAGAGAGGCCGGCGAGATTTGCATAATCTGATTAGAAAGCATGTCCGTTTGTGCAATATATTTAATCCTTTCCTCTCTGCAAGAAGTCCTTTACGAGTCTCAGCTGGGGAGAGGAAAGCAGCGTTGCTGTAAAAATAGCGCCTGTCCGTTTCCAGCGGACGTGGTTGTTGCTTTCCCCTTTTCTTTCTGTAATGATGAGACCTCACGCTTGGGCATTAGTTGCCAAATTTTTCTCATTTTGCTGCACCAATGATGGATAGAGCAGAGCATTGCAGAGTAGTTAAACTAACTACATAATATACAGTTTTTTTTTTTTTCCTGTTAACTTGCAGAATTGTTGATTTAAAATTAATAACCCGAAGAAATTTTAATATGTCTACTGAATTACACAAAAACATTTCATTATTTTTTAAGAAGTAATATAGTCGTTAATTTTAAGAAATGTAAGCAGTACATGAAAGATATAATTTTTGGCTATTTCTTCCAAACGAATCGCGATATATTTTTAAATAAGTCGGCTATTTCATATTCTCATTACATAGTAATCATCATCGTTTATGCTTGTTTTTAAAATACGATTTGCAATTTAAGCACCCCGGTTTCTAGTTTCGCATTTCATCACTTAAAAACCTTAAGCGTTGCAAGTTGTGTATAAACATAGGTTCATTATTTCAATTAAATTTAATGCAAGAATTTAAGAGAGGACGCATTAAATCTTACCGGGAGTAAAATTGACTCATCAACATTATTGGATGGCTCCCATTCATTTTTCCTTTATGTCATGTAAAGAAAATATCTTAAAATATATAATGATCTTGTTCCTCATTGAATGTGGTGTCTCTCTGAATTTGCTGAAAATGTGAATAAGTTACCATGGTAACGTACACTTCTGTAAAACAAATGAGGTATTGCACAGCGATACACAAAGACATTCTCTTTCGGATATGAAAGGAGAATGAGATACCGTATGGCGTAACTGCTAGTACAACGACAGCACTAGAGAGATGTAGTTTTGTTGTTATTTAAATATTCTTCAGAATCTCTCCATTTAATTTTTATATAAACCTATATTTTCAAAGTTACATCTGCTTTTACTTCTAAACAATTTAGGCGCCTAGATACATAAATTGTTTTGTTGTCTTGTTTTCAGATAGTCTTTTGTTTATGCTTGTTTATACTACCTTCACAGTTACCTTTTTGTTTTTGTTTATTTAATCGACTGTTTTCTGTCTTCCCAAACTTCATCTTGTGCTAAAATATTTTTCACGCTCAATTTGTCATAATTAAAGTTAAACGTTTAGTAAACTTGAACTGGAGGCATAAGCGCTTAAGCAGAAGAAAATAATATATATACTAGCGCAATAGCTGTTGCAATATAAGCGGCTGTAACTTAATAAAAAGTGTGATTGGAAAGCTTTTGAAAAAAGTGAGTAATTATCAAATTAGC
Organism: Metallyticus violacea; assembly: GCA_030762175.1. Taxonomy (NCBI): domain Eukaryota; kingdom Metazoa; phylum Arthropoda; class Insecta; order Mantodea; family Metallyticidae; genus Metallyticus; species Metallyticus violacea. Next base: position 111,489,882 of record CM060831.1, read on the forward strand.
CATTATAATGAAATGTGTTTAATCGTTTTACTACATAACTATGGCTTTTAGAGTGAAAGTAAATAAAATACAAAAATTGCACGGAAAAGCCTATAAATTTTCTTAAATATATTCTTAAATTGATGGTAATTGATGGTATAGAAGCACAATGCTCCCATTAAATTATCTGTATGGAGATAGCAGCAATAAAAATTATAACAATCCATGTATTGTCATTTGGCTGTAAAGTATAGCTATTGAGGAAACAATGCAAAAATAGAAAATTTTGAGACGCTCATGTTAGGAATAAAGGGGAGATTTAGTGCATAGTTTTTTCTAATGCAAAATAATAACGTGATACTTTTAAAACTTTTCAGCATTTGTACTACAATTAGTGACAAGTAAAAATACAATACTTTCCCACTTAATTTATTCTGTCTTGAGGTTATATGCTAAATTAACAAAACTATAGCTAATTTTTAATGTTATCTTGAGTTATTGAACTTTGAAAATTCGCTCTTAAATAGTCATTATTGCTGACGAAACATCAGCATTGCTGATTATGTTGTTGCTTGCTGGTTATATTATATAATGAGAAGCCGGTATAAATACATTTACTATTCATAGTTCCTCAAGGTTATGAAACTATAAAATTCTACAGAACATTCTAAAATTAGTATTCAACCAGCAGCTTCGTAACGTTACCGTTATCGTGTACCCGATTCTCGGAATCATTTCAATTTCGTTAATGAATAGTAAAAATTCTTTAGGATCTGTTATTGTTCTTGTAAGGTGCAAATAATATATTATATATTGGGTTTAGTATCTCTCATTTAAATACCAGTTAGGTTAGAAATGTTAAACTGTAGACTTGAATGCTTTTACAGTAAGGTTATTTGAGTTACAGGCAGCCTGAGCAGCTGTTTACGGTAAAGTTAGTATTTATATCTTTACTGAAATCATAAAATGAAACTGTATTTAAAATTGATAATAACTAGCATATAACAGATGTTATATGTTAAGAGATGTTGAAAATGATGTCTCGCAGCGGCAATACATTGCCGGCATCTGCGTAAGAAACTTCTATGTTTCATCAAAATTTTCTTCCGTAAGAATACAGCGTTCAGGTTCATTGAGAGATTCTGTCTCTCATAGCTTTTTAACCAGTTGGCGAACAGTTTCTCTCCCTGGAACATGATTGCCAGGATATTTTCTTGCGAAAAGCCTTACCACTTATCTGCTAGAATCCGTTTTTACAATATGTTGGGCATAAAACTCCTTTCTTAAGGACTATATCTAAAAACAATTAGCACACAATTTACACACAATGAATGGAGTAGCACGAAGGCACTCATTGACAAAACCTCCCTCAAACTACTTGTTATGCATTATACGACTTTAAGGACACACTTATCCCAATATGTAGCCCCACTCTGCCGGCCCGTAACTAAAATAACCTTACTGTATGAACTGATATTGTTAAATTATTTCGCTTTTATTTATGGTACAATTGGGTTGCTAACTATCTATTGTACGTAATATTTGCATTGAAACAGTTAGAAATATCCGACCTGGAGCACTAACTGTCCTATTGGCAGCTTATATAATTGCAGGTCATCTACAACACGACTGTACTCTCGTATTTCGGCATTTTAAAAATGACCCGTGGGGACTTTTAACGAGACGCTAGAAATTTCATATTTCATCCTTTTCCCCAAACTTAAATGACACTATCCTGAAGTACTGTATAAAACACCATAACAATGAGTGGCATTCATTGAGGCATTTTAATGCGAATTGATGAACAGCATATCACCTTACGCGCAATAATGAGGCAAATGCTTTGCTACAATATTATGAGTGAAAATTTAATTAACATTACTCATCACTGGAGTGCGGTGTAAAACACTATAACAATGAATGTCACTGATTGAGGCATTTTTATGAGAACTGTTGAACAGGATATAACTTTACGCGTAAAGACATAATTAATGAGGCAAAAACTTTGCCATAATGAAAATAAATTTTTTTAATTAATTAATTTATTTATTTTTTGTGAATGGTGTTTTACGTCCGTTTTTACTACTGAGACACCACAGGCAGTGGACATTGATGATGCATGAGATGAAATGATATATTAGGGAAGAGTTTTGTAAGGAAGGAAACGTTTCGTACTAAAATTAGTACGTCTCCGGCATTTGCATTTATGAGGACTGAGGAAAAACCTGGAAAAAATCTCGGTCAGGGAGGACGGTTCTGACGGGATTCGAACCACAGACCTTCCGCTCACTAGTCCGCGCCTTAACGACCTCGTCCACCCGTGGAGTTAAAATAAAATATTCATTATTATAAATACATTTTTCAAATACATTCGAACCCGCGATCTTGGGCATAGAAGGCATGTATGGTAACCACTACACCACCACGGCCGACAAGAGGTTAAAGTGCGAGACAAACCTTAATAACCTCATCCTATCCCGCTGAGTTCCGAAAGTCTGGTGTTATTGCTTTCATTTAAAAAGTAAAACACTACCACGAATTTTCGGGGAATTTTCCGCTTTGTCACTATTACTTTTGCACATCTGAAGTGTGTTAATCAATAATTAACGAATAAATTTATAATTTACCTTCACTTCCACACCTGATCTGTGTTAGCAATGAACAGTAATTAAAGGGATTCCAGAAATACGATAATGTTGTTTTCCTGGGCGAACTCTCACACAGCAGAACGAAACATTTATAAATAGTTGCATGATTGTAATTATTAGTTCCTCGAAAAATGACCCATCAAGGCTCCAGTACTATATCCCGATGTAATGATGACCAAAGATGTCATCTTGTTCTTGCTGTCTGCTGTAGGGAGCATTTTCCAATAATGCTTTATTATGTGCTATGCTGGGGCATTTGTAGGGATTACTTCCATACTCACAACTCAGGTATATTGGTTGTTACTTGTAGAATTTTGGTATGGCAGAACATCAATGAAAGATGAAGCGAAACTTATTGTTGTAACCGATGAAACTGTGGCGGCTGTTGAGTACACGATTTACCATAGATCAAGAGCGACATACAGAGTGGATTATGGGCATCCCTTCGCCAGCAGTGCATTAATAGCTCGGTGCGAGAAATGGGTGCCGCATTCATTGTCAGAAAACCAACAGCAAGCCATACGATCCGAAGATCTGGAATGGGACCTCACGACATGAAGTAGATATTGTAACAGATGATGAAGCTGGATTTTCCAGTATGGTTCAGAAAATAAACGCCAGTCTTCAATATGAAAGCACCAGCCTGGAAATGGTGATCAGTTTCTTCCAGAAACGCGGACATGTACCCACTGTCCCTCTGGAGAGGAGAAAAGTGATCTGCCGAAACGTGTGTAACAGTTTGTATGCCAAAAGTTTTAAGAGTCATACGAGTCCGAAAACGGATCTTCAAGGCCTAGTGCAAAAGCCCAGAACACACTGCGAAGCGGACGCATGAGTTTCGGAAGGAATCACTTGTTCAGATGTTTACTCAATCTACTTACAGACCAGATCTAGCGCCATGTGACTTGCTTCATTTGCAATAGTAAAAAAAAAAAAACTGCGAGTAGTATGGTTTGGCAGTTTTAAAGCGCATTCACAAGAAGTTGCAAATAAACCCGAAGAAGGCTGCTTAGCCGAGGTTTCAAAGGACAAAAAACTACATTGACCCAAATAAGGGATCATCTTTGAGAAGATGTTATGGTTATTTGGAACTTTCCATATATCGGAAAATTAAGTGACCATCATATAGTGCCGAATTTTCTAAATTTCCTCGATAGTACTCCTAATAGCAAACATTGAACCCGTCTGATAGATAAGTACTTAAATATTGTGATTTTATTTCACCAGTAATAAAGATATATTACCTATAAGAACACAAAATTACCTTTCTGATAAGTGTCCGCAAATTAATATATGCAAAATGCATACGAGGGTAGGTTCAAGTTTCCGGCCTAACCCTTTTCTAGATATGGACAAAAACTATAGTTCAATTTTCAATATAGTTACTGTTTATTGCAATGCATTTCTCACATCTTTGAATTAACATTTCACTCCCCCCCCCCCCGAAAAAAAAAATTGTCACAAGTCTTGTCTGCAAAATGGGCATAAACAGCATCCATCACTTCTTCGTCACACTTAATTTCCTTGTTCGAAGGTCCTTCTTGAGATTTGAGGAGAGGAAATAATCACTGGGAGCTAGATTTGGGCGGTAGAGTGGATGGTCGATCTCCTTGAAGTCACCCACATTTCTTCACATATTCCTTTGCAACAAGAGCCGTGTCCACAGGCGCGTTCTCGTGAAGAAGGCGCACATTACTCAGCTTTGATGGAAGCATGTAGTCTGTGCAGTAGGTCAGCATAGTACTCCCCATTTACTGCTGTGTTCCTCTCCTTGAAGTCAATGAAGAGTATTCCTTCACAGTCCCAAAAGATTGTGGCCATGGTTCTTGGTTGACTGAGTGACCTTGGCCTTTAGAGACGGTGTTTCGCCAGGTTTATGCCTGCCACTCTATTGATTCTCTTTTGGACAAGGGATCATAGTAGAGGACCATTGTTTCATCTCCTGTAACAATGGTTTGCAGAACTTCCCTCTCGTTGGCACAGCAGAGCTCCAAAAATTCCTGACAATAGATGACTCATTGCTGCTTTTGGACTGAGGAAAGAAATCTAGGCACCCATCTTGCACTAACTTCATTCATGTTTAAATGTTCATGAATAATTCGAAGAACTGTTGTTTTAGAAAGGCCAACCTTGGTGCTATTTCTGTAACTTTGAGCCGCCGATCTTCCATAATTTCTCCTTCCACAAGAGGAATGTTTTCAGGAGCGAGCACCTCCAAGAGTCGACCTGCACACTCTTCGTCTTCAATGTTTTCTTGACCCATTCGAAAAAGTTTGGCCCATTCTTTTACGGTGGAATATGAGGGGGATGCTTCACCGTCCAATCACTGTTTAATTTCATTTGGAGTAAGTCCTTCTTTTGTGAAGAAATTAATAACAGACCGATACTCCATTTTAAACATGTCACAATCTTCTAAACATACCTTCTTTATGCAACTATATCTGAACAAATGAACATAGTGGTACATTTTTTAAAGATGTAAATAATTCGCATTTCGTGGAAACATTAAAATATACTTAGTTTTTTTTAGTTGTTTAGTTTTATTATATTATTCCATTTTTTAAAAATAACAGTAAGCACCAAGAGCAATAAGTACACATATCAACTGCACAAAAATGCTACATGAATATTAATAAATAAACAGAAAACCCCCCAGAAAGTCCTTCGTTAATCCTTCGTGCATCGCTCCATTTTAGATGATAATAGTACACCAAATCACAATCGTTAATCGCAATACAAACAAATAAGTATTAAATTTCAGGTCCGGCAACCTAACAAAGTGAAAAGAGGCGCTCAATTTAAAAATTGCGTTCATTATGAGATCTCGTTTATTTGTGATTTGACATCAAGCTATTTTCTGTGAGGGGTATTAAAATCTTGTGTTTATGTGGATATTCCACGAGCCATCCCTCAATTCAAGGCAGAAATTAGATGTGTAATGAGTGAAACTCAGCCGGAAATTTGCTCTTAAGTCGTTGAAAAGTATGGCAACAGAGTGAAGGTGTGCCAACGAACTGTGGAGGACATTTGCTGATATTTTGTTTTAATTTCAATGGCAAGTTTGTCAATTGCTTTATTGACTTAATGATATTAGATTTTTTCAAATAAATTGTTTTATTACTAAAATAAAGATTGCTTTCATTATGGGACACCCATATAAAGACTTTAATATATTACTATGTCAAAAGTAGTTAACAAAAATTAGAACTGTGGCAACGTGGTTTGAATACAAACTATATCGTGCAACGGCGTTGTGATAGATGATAGCGCTGATAGCAACCTTTCTTTAGAAAATCTTAAAGGATGCTCAGGTGCCCTTGTGAAGCCCTTTGTATGGGGTAAACCACGCCGCTTCAATCGGAAGGGCTGACGGTACTGAAAGTGAAACCGTTATCTCCTGCGTGACACTGATGTTTACCACAGGTTCCCTTGTTGCCGCCCTGTGTGATGAATATGCACGCGCGCATGCTCCCTGAGTGTATAGGAGAGGGTGGAAGTATCCTCCTCCCTTCGCTTTAATCAGGAAAAAAGAGTCCCCTGAGGGGATGAAACAGACGTCTCTGTTTGGCGGTCGATGTTTCCTCCATCACAGCATGGTTACTGCATAGCAATCTCAAGATATATTGCTCTCTCTCTGTGTTAATTTTATAGCAGGGAGCAAATAGGTGGATTGCTTTTCCTAATTGTCTGTTAACAACAAAACAACACCTTCACATGCTCTACTGTTGCAGGTTCGCCAAGAAACCTTGTAAATGCCACATAGTTAATGTACGAAAATTCACTTGTTAGGTGTTATAAGAAAATTCAACTTTGTTCAAAAACACAAGGTTTCAAATGAGGAATAATTAATGTTTTCCCATAAATAGTACAATATAACCAACTGAAATTATCTATCATTTTGTTCGTCCAGCAAAGAATGAGTTTCAAGCAGTGACCCTCAACAGCAAAACCATCCTTATTGTAATACAACAAAAATCTTGACTTCAATATAAATTGGAACTTCCAAGTCGAACAAATTTATGGAATCATCTACTTAAGCCTACATTCTTTTAAAAAAACTGAGAAAATGTCTTCCTGGACTTAAAAAAATGCTAATTCAGACTCTGGTCCGATGTCTCAGTGTGGTTATTGTGATATTTTATGTATAAATTTAAGCGCTGAGCTTTCACAGAAACATAGTATGTTCATAAAATTTATGATATCCGCCGCCATGTCTCTGAATCTTCCTTGGCTTTATTTAAAGTATTCCACTCTGCTGTATCAAATCCTCAATAACTTCACACGTAAGTACCTTACTTTATACTTGTAGCTTTCCAGCATAACCTTAACACACACTGAAACCTGGCAGTATTATTATTACATTGCACCGAACATCACTTCATTCATCATTCACGATAACCACAGCCGGTCTCTAAAAAGGATTGTTACGGGTTGTCAAAGACTGCCAAACTTCAGTAAAATTCCATAAGAAATTAGAAATAATCTATTGCCCTAGACTTAGACTCTTTATGACGGAATACAGGTATTTATTCGTTTTATCCTGTTGTAGAATTATTCATTCATTGTTATTCTTATTATCATTAGTATCTAAATGTTTCTATCTCCTTCACAGTATTGTTAGGTTCAAAAGAATTCAAAGAATTCCTTGGAATTCGCTAAAAGAATTCAAAGGAATGAAGCTATTGCAACACTACCCGTGAAAAGTTAATTTTTAATTACTTTTTAAGCAAATTCTGAAGGAATTTAAGTCATTGTGGTTGTACAAGGTGGTATCCACAATATTCGGGACTGGTGCTGCCGTCTCGATCGTAGTTGCAGTAGAGTTTTGTACCGCTAGGTGGAAAACTAGCACATCTGATGAGAGTGTTTAAAGTTTATGTAGCTGGGTAGATGTGTTGAGATTCTATAGTACTTTTCATGATACTCTGTATGTAGTGTGTGGCGAATTTACGATGGATCCAAGATTAGAACAGAGAGTGCGCATCACATTCTTTGCAAAACTCAGGGAAAAACGACACGGAGACCCTCGCAATGATTCAACAAGTATTTGGGGGTCAAAGCAAGAGCCGTACACGTGTGTTTGAGGGCATGCTCGGTTCAGGGCCGGCCGTACAGCTATTGAAGACGATGCTAACACCGGTAGGCCCTTCAGCTGCACACGCCTGACAATGTTGCCAAAGTTCAACACTTCGTTCGTGAGGATCGACATCTAACCATTGAACACCTTGTCCATGAAGTGGGAATTGGTTATGGGACATGCCAACGAATTTTGACTGATTAATTGGGCATGCATCGTGTCGCCGCAAAATTTGTGCCAAGGATCCTGATTGTTGATCAGAAGGCGCAGCATGTTGAGGTTTGCACGGAGCTTCGTTACTACAACAAAATGGAGCCTAGATTAGTGTTTGATTATTAGATTATTATTGGAAAACCGAGAATGTTGTTGAAGTTCAAAGGCAATGGAGACGTATGTACTGAACATTCATACACTCAATGGAAATGAGGAATTTTACTTCTAACAGGGTGGTGCACCACCACATTACTATCGAGATATACTTGCGTACCTTGATGACAATCCTCCAAGGCACTGGATAGGACGAAGAGGTCCGAGTGAGTTTCCACCGCGTTCTCCGGATCTAACTCCATTGGACTTCTACCTATGGGGAACTCTTAAGGATGTTCTCTACCGTAGAAAACCAGCTACACTGACAGCACTTCGGGAAGAAATTGAAACTACATGTGCTGCAATCGCTGAGGACACTTTCGGAAACGTTGCTCAATCAGTAGTTTAACGTACTCAAAATAATAACTCGTAACGCAAAAGACTATTACATCAATTTCCGCAGACTTTAATGCAAGAGCTGGTAAGATACAAATTACCAGTGAAGTGTAGTGAAGAACACTGTAGTGAAAAACATAATGAACGAAACTGGTAAGTTATTAAGAAATGTCGCTAGTTATAACAATTTGAAAATAATGGACACCTTCTTCCGTCTTGAAGATGTACACAAATACACATGGCCAGTCGGAGGACACAGGCTCATAATTGATTTTCGTAGCAAATGATAAAAGGACAAAACTTTTTTATCGTGTTCATTTTTATCAACCTGTCAAATTAACAGTATGTTATAGGGGGGTGGGAATCGGGCTGTATGGTAGCTGTGTTGATTAATTTAAGCCCGCTGATCGTAAATTTCACCACGGCTGCTGCAGGCCAACACTGCTTCCATGTCTCTCTCTCTCTCTTTCTCTCTCTAAGGCGTTCCGCTTATTTCTGGCAGCTGTAAGCTATCCAGGACTGAGCGAATGGGAATTTAATATGAAATTCGCCGCTAAATAACGCCTCGTGATTTAGTTGCTGAAGTTGTTTATTCTCCAGAACATGAATATTTAAGTCAACTGACGTCTCACGTCGAACCACAGGCCGGTAATCTTGGCAAACAGGTAAATTTATTGCGTTCACCAAATGGTGCCTATTACAAAGAGATTGTTATGTCAACAGTATTCTTAATGCAGCCCAGTGATATTGTATCGGTATCTCGCGTGGTGATTGACAGTCAGTTTCGTTATTGCCGTAACTGGTACTTGGTACTTAGGCCATTCTTCCGCTGATCTCCGGGCGATGGCAGCCACACGTATCTGGGCCCGGAAAATTGTGAGACTGCGCGACTTTTGGGCAAAACCTATCCATTTTGTTCAATATAAAATGACGCTATCTACGAAGAGCTGCGCGAAATATTCCCGCCAGTTTCTTGTTAACGCCATTAATAGGTCAAAGCTTACTTACCTCACTGAACTCTATTTCTGTTCGCTGGATCATTTTGGTCAGGCCAAATGCTCCGCTATTTGTCAATAAGATGAATTTAAAGAGATTTCATACGTTACTGTCAATGATTCTTTTACTCGGACACGTGCAACTTTGTCACCGAACAGGCCGGTGTCTCTGCCTGAGGCATGGGTATTTTCAACTGTAGCTGCATGCCAGAAGGGATTACCTGGCATTGTCTGACTTTTTACCAAGTCTTATTGTGTTCGGTGAAATATGTGAATTTTTCTCTACTTTGCTGTACCATCACGTTATCTCTTAAATATTGCCAAAAATTATCCATTATGAACGCATTTAAACGGTATATAATATTAATTCTACATATACGAGTTGTGTCATTCAAGTTCCTCCACTGAAAGAAAATGCACAACATATTTGCACTTAATTACTGAATTGCTGATTTTAAAATTACAAATATTAACTATTTCAATTATTCTGTAATCGATGGGGGGCCAGGTGTAGCTTCAAAAATTTAACAAGATGGAGGGGGACATTATAAATAAGTTGGATAACGTATCTGCTTAAGGATTTCTCAATAAAAGACGTATTCAATAAGAATGACGGAAATTCAAAATTGCACGAAGAAAGTGATGAAATCGAATAAGAATGGGAATAGCTATTACAAATGAAGGATGCTTAAGAAAAAGATACAAAAACTTAAAAAGAAATAAAGTTAATAGCTGGATAGAATAACTTAAAATAGGATAAATGAAAATAAAATGCTCCACCAGAGAGAGGGGTTACACACAAAATAAATCTGATAATGGATTTATCAAATATAATATAAAAACTGTATGTGTTAAAAAACTGGTTAAAACAGCACCAGAAATTTGGGAAAATTCATCGTTTATACAGAGAATGACTTTCATGGCAAATAAATGAATTCATATGAAATATTCAAATGCTACATTAGAAACAGAAAGATGTAGCTAACATTCAAATAATAGGGCACGGACATTGGTTGCAATATTTTAAGAACGATGCACAATGAGAAAACCCTCAGAAAGTCATAAGAGGCAGTAAGTATTTTTATGTTCTTCAGAAATAAACCCAATTGAAATATGAAACTTAGCAGAAGCTTCAAATAGAAGCAATAACAGAAAAGTCCCAGAATTGATTACAACGCTGGAAAATGTTAAAAATAAATACTGGACTACTACTCGCACGCCTAACAGCTGGAAAGAAACTTTAACAATTCCAGCTTTTAAAAATGAAGACAGAACAAATTGTAAAAATAATAAAGGGATAAGCCTATTAAGTGAGGGACGCAAAAGCTATGCAAACATTATTACAAAAAAGCTAAAAAATATAACAGAAATAATTTTATTAGAAGAACAATAAGGAGATAGAAAAGGAACATCCTCCATGGATAATGAGTTTTAAAACAACTAACTGAATTCCATGGGGAGTTTAATAGGGAACTACATCTATCGTGTTATTTATTGAATGTATAAGGGTGTTCGACAAAGTATGTAGATAGAGACATGAAATATCATTCATCAAAGGGATATATCACAGCATCTAATAAAGATTATAAAGGAAGCATATGAAGGAACTACAATAAATATAAAACAAAAGAAAGAAAAATACTCTCTGCCAATATTAATTTAGGTTTATGACAGGAATATAGCCTATCTTCGTTCATTTTTAATATACGGAGTGTCTCGCTTAAAATAGCTATGCTGTTAAATGAAAAATTCATTTATTTGAAACTTAGCATTTTCAAACACATTAAGAGTGCACTTTTAATCTTGAATAGATTTCAATGTGACTGCTATTTGTATCAAGGCAAATGTCAAACCTGTTGTCAACCTCTATCTAGGTATTGCTCAGCATATCCCATCCTTTTGATTGAAGGCAGATACAGGGCTTCAAATCATCGAAATCGGCCACTGGTGTTCTGTACAAATTCTCATAAAAAGTCCAAGGTTGTTTGATCTGGGACTTTGATAGCCTAGTTATGGTCTTAAATCCATTGTCTTAGAAAGTTGTGAGTAGGAAAAGTGTGTACCTATCATGAAGTGGGGAGGAGCACGCCCTTGCTGATACATGGTTCCAACAGTACAACACAAAACTCAAATACGTCTAGATAGGTTGTGGCAGTCACTATAGGTTTAGAAAAACGAAGGGACCTATCACATGATCTTTCATTAAGCCCCGTCAGCTTCAGAAACCGTTTCAGCTAATCAAAGAATGCATGAGATTTTCTGCTCTAGGTTTGCAGAATTAACATTTGGTTGCTATTTATTCATTTCTCAATCTCAATGTTAATGTCAACCAATGTTGCATAAATTGTAAAATTTGCACTACTAAACTTACGTACGTTTACGTCTCTATGGTGTATAAAATTTAAATTGTAATAAATTTTTATTTGTGTTTTAAACGGGAAATCCTGTATATGTGCTGTAAGAGTATGGATAAAAAATCTGACAACTTTTAATATAAATGTAATTTTGAAAGTAAGGGCTTTATAAAAAGTTACGTTCACGAATGATCAAGTTTTAATTTCTGACAGTGAAAATAATTACAGAAAGCTACATGAAACAAAATGAAAAATTATAATCATGAAAATATTCACAGAAAAATTCAAATTTATGGCATTTAAAGGAAAGCTGTCGATAAGATCAAAATGAATAGTTGAAAATAAAAGCATGGTACTAGTTTAACACTTTAACTTTTTAGGCTGCCAAATTTCATATCTCTGGGAAATAGAAGTTGAATGTAAACTACATAAATGTAATAAAAATGTGCGCTATAATTAGAGGAACGTTAAGGAAGATTAGAATGGAAACTCAATTAAAATTCTATAAAGTGTTGGTAATGACTAGTTGCCTGTATGACAAGAAAATTGAACTTAAACAAAGGAGAATAAAAGCAGAATAAAGAACCAAGATGAAATTTCTAAGATAAGTGAAAGGAACAACACGAAAAGAAAAAATTCGAAATGCAACTTTAAGAAAGCAACTGAAAGTAGGAAGTTTATATACGATAAAATAAATAAGGCACACTGACTATAGCATAACAAACGCATGCCTCCAGAGATAGAATTTCGCATTTTATTTTAAAATTTATACCTAAAGAAAAAGAGACCCAGATAGACCCAGAAAGCGGTAGAAAGATTATTTCTAAGGAACCGCAGTCTAATTATGTACTATGAGATAGATGATGATGAAGAATTTAAAAAAATAAGCAAGACTTTATGTACACTTAAAAATCCCCCCTTTGTTTTTTTTTTTTTTTTTTCCTTCCCATTTTATACTTAATAGAGTAAAGACAAAATATAATATAGTTTTATATTTTTTAATTTTAAACATGTGAAAGAACATAATTTTTTGCAAATTATACTTAATTTAACATAATGATTTTACAAAAATTAAAAGTTGAAAATTTTCAAAATAGCCTTTTCTTGCCCACGATAAAGAGTACAATTTTTTTAAGCATATACTATTTTTAAAGATATTTTGTAATTTAAAAACTGCTTCTTTTATTTCATCTTCTCGTTTAACTGCCATTCAGTTGTAGGGAAAACAATATTTTTTTTCGTCAATAGTTTAGCGTACAAATTTGACATAAAAGAACTGTAAAGATATTATAGAAGAATCTGAAAACTGTCGCACTTTACCTGGCGATAGAGAAGAGGAAGAAAATAAAAAAAGAAATGAAAAATTACATGGAAAAAAAATCGCTACATTTTTTTATTCCATTTGCCTTAGAGTGTCTCGGAAATAGTTTTATTTTTTAAACCGTTGTGGTTGTCTCACGCGAATTCTTCTTGCGGTGAATTGACTTACTTCAAGGAAATGGCCAGATAAAAACAAAGAAAGGACAGAAAAATAAATAAATAAAGCCTTGCACGTACCTATTACACAATGCTCTCGCAGTTTCCTTCCGTTGCCTCTATTACATAATAGGATTTGAGGTAAATAGGACCATTACTCTTGTTTTCGGTAGAAGAGTGCACTAAGATACATTCCAACAACAATTTTCGTAGTTGCAGTGCACAACTAAGGCGTGTAAAAATATTAAGAGTGATTTTAAAAATATGAAAATACTTTATTCATTTGTTATGACACGTTTGATCCAATATGTTGTTATACCAGTATATGTGTTGTATGAAAAGTTATGCATAAAAAACACCTACTTTAGAATGTGCTGTTCAAGGCAAAAATGACTACTTATATTATCTTACCGGCAGTTCAAGGATAAATAAGAAATTTCAAATGTTTACATTGTGTACACTAACTTTCGAAAATTCGTTTTTAATCTTCAATGTGTACTGCCATCCTAACTACAATTAATCTTCGCAAATTTTCAAACACAGTGCACACTTCTACCAATTTAATTTTTCTGCAACAAATTCTTTTAATTTGATCAGCCACGTGATCTAAAGGTCAATATTTCTGGGGTTCCGGAGTTCGATTCTGACTGTGTCATGAAGATTCTCTGCGACATGGCCTCAGAAGACAACTATAATACCGCCGTGCCAGGGGGAACATGCTCAAATTCCAAGGGAGCAGGAATGGCATTGGGAGGGGGGTATTTTTTTTTAGTTTAAAATGTCTGCCAGGAAGGGTTTTCAATAAACTGCATATAAAAACGAAGCCGTTAGTCATATAATTATTAAAGATGCTAAGAGATGAGTTATAATATAGTAAAATCTCTCGTATCCAGCAACCATGGTACAAAGTCAGTACCGGATAGCTGGAAAATACTTTTATAGGTTATGTGAAGACTTACTTTACGCAATGTTTCTTTCATATATCTTTCGGTGGGGCTTTTCCCCTCAGCAGTCTTTCACCGCGTTCCCCGGATCTTACTCCGTTTGGCTTCTACCTATGGGGAACTCTTAAGGATGTTGTATACCGTAGAAAACCAGCTACACTGGCAGCACTTCGGGAAGAAATTGAAACTGCATGTGCTGCAATCGCTGAGGACACTTTCGCAAACGTTGCTAAATCAGTAGTTCAACGTACTCAGTAGTGTATCGATGCCGAAGTTGGACATTTTGAGCAACAGTTGTAACTATAAAAGTCTAAAATGATTAGTGCTCATCATTTTCTGTTTGAGTGAATTCAGTATGGTTATGTAAATACAGTTTTTTCTTTGCTTGAGGTATGTATACATTTTTGGCATCCTCTATAAATATAAAAATTAAAAAATATGTTTTACTTTGTCCTATATTGTTCCCAGTTTCTTGGCTGTAAAAATGCGAATACTGTAATTTATAGCTTAAAGTAAGTAGCAGTATTTGTTGATTTAGTTTATTTACGGACGCTCTTTAACATCTCAGGTCATCAGCGTCCCATTCCATTCAGGGCGTGAAACGGCCTACAAATTTTGCCTGTTCTCTCTGACTTGAGGTTCTTTAACGTGCCGTTAATGTACAACACGGAACCCACGGCTTTACTTCCCTTCCAAGGAAGCCATACTTAAGATTTTACGACCGAAAAATATTCTTCGACCCTGGACGGGACTGAACCCGCAATCTTAGATCTACGAGATAAGCATAGTTACCACCAGATCACCAAGACCGACAAAAAGTAGCAAATGTTGTAGTGACTATTTTTTAACCATTTTCCATCTTTTACTATTATATACTTCTTCATTAATATTTTCATTTTTAAATACCTAATTACTGAATATTGAAACACTAAAAGTTACAGTAAAGAATGCATGTTTACAATTAACTAGAACAAATACACAAATATTCATTGTGTATTAAGTGCGCCGCACGCCTGGTGCATACAACACATAACCAGTATTAATTCTCACTCGGAAAAAAAAAGTCTTTGCACCACGCATATTGATTTTGCCTTCCTCTCCAGAGCGAAATTCTCTGGAAGAAAATGCTTCTTCACGAACATTTTCTCCATTCAATAATTGAGCAGTTTTCTTATGAATTTTTAAAAAATTAAAAATTGAACTAACTTTATTTTTTAGTATTTAACATTGTACATAATCTATTAGTTCATAACGAAAAACATTAAAATTGCCATACCTGATGATAGTGTAACTGATGGCTATGTGACATGACACCAGGTTCAGGATAGCCAACATCGCAACTGATTGTAACTATAATTAATGAAGTTGCATGTGCGGTGATTCTTCCAGTAATACCCTTTTCACTTTTATCCAATAGATTCAACTTCTGTTAAAGCATAAGAACATTTCGCTTCACGGAATCCCTTTAGCTACTATCTGCAAGTGCAGCAGTATTCGACTGCCGCGTTATTACGCTCGCTACTATGATACTGTAAAGTGTGAAGCCATTTGGCGTTTCCACGCTCGTTGTTGTTTTGGTATTGCTAGTTATTTTGGCTGCCGGATACGAGGGATCTTGTTGTAATTAGTTTAAATTTTCTGTAAAGTAAGACTTTTAATGTGTAACATATAAAAATGAGATTATTGATCATATAATTATTAATGATGGTTAATAATTACATTTCCTAAAATTATCACAGTATTGAGGCAACATAGATCGTCCTATAAATTTTGTTAGTAAATTCCAAGTCTAGTGTGGAAAAAAGTGGAAAAGTATTTTATTTAATCAACAAAACTGTTATACACCTTAGGTAATATTTAATTAAAATATAATATTTAAAAGTACTTAAACTGCCATGAGTTCTTTCGCAGTTCTTATTACTGCTTCATTCAATGAAAAATTCATTTTTATATATTTTTTTCGGAATACAAGCAATTATGTAAAAACTTAAATTTGGTGAACATTGGGGGTGGCGTTAACTGAGTTCTCTGCAAAACAATCGGAAAATTATGGGTAAGTACCTGTATTGTTAGAAAAACACATTTTTGGAAAATTTTATAAAAAGTTTAATCTTTTTTTTTTAAAAAAAAAAGTCCATAAGAACTCTTATTGTGTTTCTAAGTATTCTTTCCATCGGTTTTTGTAAAAGAAATATTTTTGGCATGGATTAAGCTGTTTTTTCATTCTTTTTATAGTTTCTTTATTTCTGGATCATAATGATCCCAATACGATCCAAAAAAGTTTGAAGATTCCTCTTCAAAAATGCTTCAACGCGGAATTGTTTTTTATTAGCGTTCAAGCATTTGGACATCCATTTGGAAGATACTTTTTATATAAATAGTGTATAAATAATGTTGTTTTTATACTGAAGTTTAAATAAATTACTTCTGAAAAAAAATAATTATAAAGTCTTGAGCCATCTTTCAGAAATTGCCGTGATTCCATGACGGTACCAATCCTCAAATTCTCACGCAAAGGGTTTCCGGACGTCATTTACACTTCCGTTATGAAGTTACATCCCCGGAGAGCCTTGTATCACTATTAATGCTAATCCAAAGATGCAAGTTCAGGGGGGAGTGCTGGATTTGATAGCAGTTCAATTGCATCCATTTTCTAGATTATTTCTCTGGTGTTTGAGAGTAATGGGGTATTGCATTTTCCTGTTAAATGGAATTCTATTTCTCTTCACCAGTGCTGGATATCTATGAGCCAAAACAGCATCAGTTCCTGAAGTTGTAAAAATAAAACCAGACATAAATGGTTCCTCAGTTGGGACGAGTTCAAAGTGCAACAGTATTTCATAATTCCACCAGACAAACGCAATTTTTCTCTCAGCCGTTTCTTTTAACAACTAAGATCTGGTTATTGCGTCTGTTTGTCAGGGTTACGATAATGCTTTCTGAAAATCTTTCATATGTGGGATTAATAATAAGCTGACAGCTGACATCCATTCGACGCTGAACTAGGTATGATTACGGTGCGCGTAATCTTTGATGCATCAAACACTATGTGTGTTTGTTGATAGATTTTCTGTATTCATGTATAAAGTTTCCGGAGCATGTCAGATATTTTTAAGTTTAATACCTCCACTACTAAAATCTTTTCACTAGACACTCTTTGACAGCCCATCCATCTCAGAATTTTCGATTCGCAGCATGTTTCCATTAGTGTCTTAACAAGTCAAGAATTTTGTCATTTGTTATTGCCGTTTTTTCATTTTAAACCAGTTATTTATATAATATATTTTGTATTACAGCTTTACAAGGGTAACAATGTCCATTTCAATCAACGGCTCCTCCATAACGTTGTCATACACTTAAAAATATCAAGGAAAAAAAAAACGACTTAGGTCCAAATCATATCATGCATAGCATCAATATTTTCTGGAATAGTCACAAAAACAGATCTTCAGACGCGATGTTAAACTTTTCACTTAAATTTTGCAACCCAGCTATTTTACCGCCATTTTATAATTCCTTAATGAACCACCAAATTTGCATATATTTTTTGCTGAATAGTCGTTTCAAAAATAGACTTTTTGTCACCAATAGGTACCAATTTTATGAGAATAGGATATTGTCAGGTGACTTCTTTAAAAATGCAAAGAATTGGCGAAAGTTTAATCGCCAACAACTTGTTCAAGAATTATTACTGTTTTGTGTCATTATACTCCTTGCAATAAAGGCGCTGGTATGTTTATATTTCTTGACGTTTTGCTCAGCTAACGAGAACTTTCTTTATAGTATTTACAAGTTTCGGCCTAACCATTTTCTAGATATGATAAGGACAAAATCTATATTTCACTTTTCAATATAGTTACCATTTATTGCATTTTAATTCTCATATCTTTGAATTAACGTATCAACTCCTCTCCCCCAAAAAACAGTCAGAAGTCTTGTCTGCAAAATGGGCATAAACAGCATCCATCACTTTTTTTGTCACAGTTAAATTTCCTTCCTCGAAGGTCCTTCTTGAGTTTTGAAAAGAGGAAATAGTCACTGGGAGCTAGGTCTGGGCTATAGGATGGATGGCCGATCTCCTTGAAGCCACATTTCTTCACAGCTTCCTTTGCAACAAGAACTGTGTGCACAGGCGCGTTGTGGTGAAGCATAATCATCTTTGTTGACTGAGTGACGTTGACCTTTAGAGGCGGTGCTTCGCCAGGTTTACGCCACTCCATTGATTCTCTTTTGGACAAGGGATCATAGTAAAGAAGCATAGTTTCATCTCCTGTAACAATGGTTGCGCTGAACTTCTCTCTTGTTGCCACGCGGAGCTCCAAAAATGCCTGACATCAGATGACTCCCTTCTTTTGGATTAAGGAAAGAAGTCTAGGTACTAACCTTATTCATGTTTAAATGTTCATGAATTATTCGAAGGACTGTTGTTTTACAAAAGCCCCACCTTGCTGCTATTTCTGTAACTTTGAACCACCGGTCTTCCATAATTTCTCCTTCCATTAGAGCGATCGATGTTTTCAGGAGTGAGCACCTCCAAGGGCTGACCTGCACTCTTTGTGTTCATTTTACGGTAGAATATGAGGGGGATGCTTCCCCGTATACACCGTCCAATAGCTGTTTAATTTCTTTTGGAGTAAGTCCTTCTTGAATATGTCACAATCTTCTACACAGAACCTTCTTTATGCAACTATATCTGAACAACTGAACACAGAGGGGCGGAAGCTATAGTTGCAACTATTTACTTAACAGATACGGTATGGCATCAGATAAGGATTTTGTGGAGGGGATAATCCTTATCGGCGATGCCGGAAACTTGTGGACCTACCCTCGTACCACATTTTAGAATGTCTATTATCTATCTGTAAGTGTTTTCCCATCATTTTTATAAATCCAATGTTTAAATAAATGGCATACTGAGAAAACAATAATGATTATTTTTATTCTGAAAGATATACGATAGCTCTTTCAATGTGTCTTCTTTAGCTTAAAAGTTTGGTATCTTTAAGGAGGTAGTTGATTATTTCATTTCAGTCTTCATTTTGCAAAAAAAACGTTGAGTAATTATTTAAAGTAAACACAACATATTTTATAATGCTGTATATGTTCGCCTCTAAGAAGACCAATTTTGTCATAATTTTCCACTCATCTAATTGAAGAGTTTATGTCTAGAACATGTTTTGTCAGAATGCAATGTACTTTATGGTACGACCTATAAACTGACTCCAACACACAATTCTTGTTTAACAGAAAATATTAATTTTTTAAAATATTTGACAGTAAGGCTTTGTTACAGGTAATACAAAAAATGCCGTTTATTTCATTATAAAATGGGTTGCAATCGTTAGGTTTGCTGAAACATTTAGTTAAGTATCATTAATTAATTTTATATGAATCTTGGAGTGACATTAGAAAGCTTAAATGTATGTTATTGCTTTAATACACTCATTTCCTCTCTTTCGCACAACTGGGGTATAATAAATAAATTTTAACAATAACGAGTTTTAAAAATAAAATAGTGAGCACAAACAGTCGTAACTTTTCTCGACCTACATCTGAGTGCTGTTTTGTTGTTTGCTGTAAAATTCATTCCTGGAAGCCATTTCCGTGATGCGGTTTTTAGGGTATCATAAATGTCAGCTATATATTTCTACTTCTGTTTAATTCAAAAGCTTCTGGGAAATTGGTTGTCGTTTCCAAAAGCATGGAACAGAAAACGCTACACCAACTCTTCGTTCTTCTAATCACTGTAGCTGTTTCAATCAGTGATTTGATCAGGCGAAGCATTTTCTTATCTTGGATTTAAGAAAATGTCAAATTTAAACGAATAAAAATGAAAACTTCAATGTACACTGGTTTGAAGTGCTTGGAACGCAATTTCTTTGTAAAATGCTGCAAGAGTAATTTATAAATTTATTATACTTTTTTAGTTTAGTTTTCATACATCAGAATGTGAGGATTGACTTTTCTATATTGATTTTGTCTCACATATTTCCGGGTAGAGCTCCATAAGCATTAAATTATTCAAGCATTTTGAAATATTTCGGAGTGTGTAAGGTGTTTTATTATTTCAAAGCTAAATTTAAGTATAAAACTTAGATTTGCATATAATGTTCCATGGAATGAACTTATGTGGAGGAAAATTCATATCAAAATATATACTAAGAACTAGTAAAAATAATTGGTAAATTTTTTCAACTCTATAACTTTAATACGGTACAGTAAAGTTATAGGTCTACACTGTTTTGAAAAGCATACGTAATCTGCAGAGTCTAACATGCAAATGAATAAGAAAATTCGTAAAATTAATTACTTGCAATACGAACTTTTACAAAGAAAATGAAAAAGAAACAAAAGCATTTTATGTCAATGTAGCCCCCCTGTTTTGCGTAAAGGTATACTCTGGTAAAGTTCTGAAGTCTGTGAAAGATTGCACAGAAAACTTACAGTTCGTAACAAAGTTTATGACCAATGATGTCAACCATTCTTACATGTATGTTTCGTTTTTTTTACGTATGTTTCATTTGAAAGAATATTTAAGGACGCACAATTTAACCAAAGAATCATATTTGAATAAGTCATTGCTTTTGAAACTGTCAACTATTAACATTTTTCAATATCTAAAAAACGATTTTAATTATTTAGATTGTAGTTATAATGTTTGAAACAGTTAACAGAAATTCAATTTTTAATATAGTGTGGGCACAAATTTTCGATTCATTTTTCATGAAATAATGATTTTTGGTAAATGAGTATATATTATATTATATACAGGGATGTTAATATACACAGAGAAAATTTCTGAGAGTGTCGTATATAAGCAATTTGAGGTAGACAATTTATGGTCCACAACTAAGCATAACACAATTTTATGGTGTTAAACATTTTGGCATCAGATGCTGATAAGTCGGTGTTAAAGCCAAGCCGGGTGAAAAATAGGTTTAGAATGTCTTTAAAATAGCTTACGAGCATAGAAATACAAAATTTCCTCAGCCTGTTATCGGCGTTTTCAAAATTTAGTGCCATAAAAAATCCCTCAAATCTCAAAATATCATTTGACAGTGCGACACTGAACATCTACTAGTAGGTGTCTTCTTGCATTAAGTAGCCAAGACCAACTAAACAAATGTAAATGTAACCTACTCTAGAAGGAGCTCTTTGCTTGTGTGGAGTAATACATAACGCAAAAACTAATGTTCTGCAGGCCATGGATTCAATTCTTCTCATGCTGTAATTTATTTATATCTTTTTTAATATGAAGTGCTGCGGTAAGCATACCAAAGAATTTGAACGAAAATTGCTTAATGATTTCAATATTTATTCTTTTTCTCAACAATTACCAACAATATTGTATGTATTACCAACACACAATGGCTAATAGCCAGCTACTAACTTAATTTACCTAACACATACTCAGGACACGGTTCAGATTGGTAAGTATAATAACAACTACAAGGATTGTAATTATATGAATTCATATCTCAAGATTTAAGTATATAAACTGAAACATCAACTTAAAACGTATGCTAAGAGCTGCATCATTAGGATCTGGTTGGGGAGGGGGGTGATGAACGAGACTCGAACTCGAAAAAAAATGTCATAACCATTGCGCCAGAGTGATATGTTCTGAAACCTCCTTTCATTATGGAGTGTTATGCTTTCGAGGGGCATCTCCATTAGCCAGTGGCGTACTGGCGCTTTAGAAACGTATAGCCATAGCTTCGAAATTTGAACATATAAGCCATACGTTTACTATCAAATTACTTGATTTAGACCCCTCACACTCTCTGAAATTATTTCGGTGTAATTCATTAACACTCTGTATATGCGCAGCTCTAAAGACTTTTGTAAACATGTTGCCTGGACATTCTTCAGGTCCTGTACGTACCTTACTTTTGTTTTGTCTTGATAAACCCCTAAGCACAAAATTCTAAGGGTATCAAATGCGATACATATGATGGTCATTTTAGGTGAACCATGAGGGGATACTCCAGCTTTTTGAGACGCGAGCCAGACATTTCTGGGTAAACTACTGTTGTACCTCTGCATATGTCAAACTGCGCAATCGAGCCTTGATAATAGGCACTTGTTTCTCCACAAATATCATTCTGTAGCGATAGCATGGAATAAAAATAAAACGTTTTCATGGTTTATGGCATTGTGGCACAGTGACTTAAAGCATGGTGACCGTGTTGAAGTAAGATAAAGTAAGTAAGAAGTAAGATAAAAAGCAAATTTATACACCACGTACATATCAGATCTATATGCCAACTACTACTACTACTTTATGAGTGTTTCTGAATAACGCTTAAACCAATTTCGCAATATAAAATCAATCAAAGGTCTAAAATTAGCAAAATTATTACAGAAAGACTTTTTTAGAAGTTCAGAAGAAAAAATTCTGATAGGTTCAAAATGTTTGATTTTTCTCGTTTCGGTGCATGATAGCTTCCGAGATTAAAAAAAAAAAAAAAAAAAAAAAAAAGATTACAAGAGTTTAAAATTTGCTTTGATAATTACGTGTCAGTTTTTTTACACAGTTCTCTATCATTCATTAGGTTAAACATCAATAATTTTGTAAATATTTCCTCTAAAGAGGATATTTTTTCTAATTGTTCATAAATAAAAGAAGAAATTGACATCAGAACCTAAAGGAATATATGCAGGAATATCAGCCAACAGGGATTTAAGGTTCTATTTCTTACATAAATGTGTTTTCTTTTAATTTGTATGTTTAGTTGAATTTTTTTTTAAGAAAAATGGACGTTTCCATACCAAATACCCCATTACAGGTTGGTAAGCATCAAAATTTGAAATTTTTACCAACTATATTTAACAAAGTAGTAACTAATTTAATGAAAAAGTTTGAAAATACTATACATAGATATTTTTTAAAATCAAAAGGGCATCATAATATTTAAAAGTTTATAATTTTCTTGCTATTCAATGCATCTTATTTTTTCATCAATCAGATGAAAAAAATGTTCGTATGTACAGCATGCAAAAAATAAGCAAGATGCACCGTATATGAATATTTTTTATACAAAATCCTCCTGTTGATGTTTGCAAGCGTTCTCTTGTGGAATATACTGGACCCCGAGAGTGTCCCTACAAAGATAACTCAAAAATGATAACTTCGCAAAATTCAGTAATAACAATTGCAATATAATTTATGAAAGAACACGAATCATAAGTATAACAACATTATTTTAAATTCAAAATAATAAAAAGTAAAAGTGAGGCGTAATAAAATTTAATATAAAATAAATAAATAAAAGCACACCGAAGCAATAAAGCATAATGAATTCACAATGTAATTAACATTTTAAATAATAGTTTTTTAAAACAAAGGCTCTCGTAAAAGAGTTGGCCCATTTAGCTAGCAAAATATATAAACTGTTGGGCGAAGGAATGATACCAAACATACATAAAAGCTTTCAATGTACAAGAAATAAGACATTATAACTTTGCCGGAGTAGCAACACTTTTCAAATTCTCTACCAGTGCAAATTCAATAACAATACAATATAAACTTCATCTGAAGCAGCCTGGAAAATAATTACGATCTTTACTTTAAAAAACAATTTTCAATTAAAATTCTAACTAAAAAAAACTTAATAACTAAAATATTCCCTTATTCGTACACAAATACCTGTATCACTGGGTATACACAGTGAAGAAGCTCCATACAAACTTTCTAATTAAGAATACCGAAAATACCCAACCCCCGGAACTTCTTGGATGTGTGTTACGGATAAGAAGGAAGAAAGTGCTTGCGCAATTAAACACATACGAATATCACAGTCATACATTCTAAATTGCATTATCAAACAAGATGCTTTAGCCAATAGACGAACACTTCCAAAATGAGACTAATAACTGCAGAAAATGGGAAGGGGTAGCGGGAAACATAAGTTAAAACATTGATGAGCGCACGTCACACAATGAATTTTCTAAATTTAACATCAGCGGAAATTGTGCACTTTGATTCCTCAAAGAGGCCATTTTCACTAAGTTATATGCGAAATATGGGTGTGCAATAGGATAGCTCTTCATTCATAGTGAAAAATATCCGGAAAAGCTAACAAAATGAAGAAATGTTTGACAATGCCATAATTCTACAAACGTTTAAGAATATAGTCACATGAAATAGAAGAACGATGTAAACATAAAAATGATGTTTTAAGAATACCAGAACAACATTACCGATATGATGTAACAATTTAAAACTCATGATGAAAGAATGGGCTTTGTAACATAGATG
Source organism: Metallyticus violacea (assembly GCA_030762175.1). NCBI lineage: Eukaryota > Metazoa > Arthropoda > Insecta > Mantodea > Metallyticidae > Metallyticus > Metallyticus violacea. The sequence continues at coordinate 111,514,318 of CM060831.1, forward strand.
AGTAGGCACATTTTCATGATGCCCTCTTATTGAATTAATATCCGTTTTAAATATAGTAGAAAAGTTTATGAAAAAAACACTTTAGTCGGAGGTCATATTATCACAAGGGACTGAGAGGGGGGTAATTAAATAATTTGCTGAAAAAAAGTAAAATTTGTGAGCCAAGTTCAGAGAGAGAGGTGAGAAAAAGACTAAAAGCTTCCTCACACATTGATGAATTGAACAGATACTGCAATAACATTGTTTCATTAACAAGTAGGAATAACAATTTAAGTTTGACCAGAACGGAAAAAATATATGCATATAAAAAGTTTAAACTTTTTGTTTTTGAAATATATGAACTGAACATACCGAGCTTCCAATTTTTACATCCCGTCAAAAAATAGGCTTTGTTAAGCTACAAGATATGATCATTGAGACATCTGCAATGTCATTTAACATATATTTATTCCCAAAAAGCCAATTTAAGTTTGAAGAGGAAGAAGTTCCTACAGTCTAAGTAAGGGAAGTAGGGTACACAAATTCAAGGCCTAGTGTGGCTCAACACAAAGAACATCGTGGCTGCTTTTCCTTCGATTCATTCCGAAATGGGAAATTGGTATAGAATAAGCTCCTGGTATTATCTTACCCATTTCCAAGTAATATCAGGTGTATCGTATTCTTTAGGATTGTCAAAAACCTTCCTAACCGAAAAACAGTATTCGCTTTCTTCCGCACACTTTCAGTAGTTCATTGTTTTGACTGCCGTTTCTTTTCAGTCGTAACACTGCCTTAAAATATTCTTTTGTGTTCGATTTTGGTCCACAGTCAACAATCTTGGCACTCGCCACACACAATGTGCGATTTTTCTTGCATCCGTTCATTTGAGATTCTTATGGCCTTAGATATCTAGCGATCTTTCACGTAACGGTCTTGCTTTACTATGCCATGATTTTTTCCCCATTTGGAATGGTCTCAATGGAGCGTCCGGAGCATGCTTCATTTTCGATGCATGTACTGTCGCGTTTATACTCATTTATTTGGAAATAATGATTATGACGCTGACCAACCACGCGTTGTATCTGACTGAAACTTTGTTATGTTTTCCAACATTATTTTTTGTCCATCAGACTTTCTATACACTTTTAATTTTTGAATATTGCAGAAATGTATAAAATGTTCAGGCAGCAACCTGAAGTATAGTACGAAGTGCATCTCATAATTTTCAAATTACGATGCGGTTACACCGGAAATGTTTTATAATAAAAAAATCCAGAAAGGAATGTCAAAGTATTTTATAGTAAAAGCTTTTATTGTTTAAATATGAAGGAAAGGAAGTAAGGGGTAATTATTTTTATTTTCACTGTTCATGTTATTGTAATAAGAGAAAATAACCCAGAAGGCGTCGGGCGAAGCCTTTTATTTTTACGTCATTTTATATACTTAAACAGAGACATCTGGAGAAATTCTATTACTCCTATAGCAAGTAATATCGTCGTCTAGTTACCTTTAAGGTATCCCATGATTGAAACATGACTGAACATTGTAAATATGACTTTCCAGATGAGGTCATTCATACCTTGAATGCGACAGGAATTTTGGTAGGTTGACCAAGCTGGAGCGCGTCAATTGCCCGAGGACTGTTGCCAAGTTTTTCGAGATACATGCATAGGTACTTCCTTCACTCTTTCTTGCTAGACCTGGAGGAGAAAACAGAAATGACGAAGGGGCGACGACCATCTGGATAATATTTACAAAAATAAACTCTCTTTCCAGTTCTAGCCAGTATGGTAACTGTCAGTCAGAGGAGATCATGCAGCTCTTGATAGGCTGGAAGCAGCTACGACGAAGTTTCGTTAGCTTTTATGAAGAAAAGTAGCGTTAAGGATAAAGATTAGAATGAGGGCCCATGTATACTTCATCAGTATATGAGGGTGCTAAAGTGTATACACACTTCAAACAAAGAAAAAACTGTGTTAACATAACAAAACTGAATTCACACAAACAGAAAATGGTGAACACTAATCATCTTAGACTTTTACAGTTACAACAGTTACAGCAGTTACTCAAAACGCCCACCGTCGGCATCGGTACACTTCTGAGTACGTTGAACTGCTGATTGGGTAACGTTTACGAAAGTGTCCTCAGCGATTGCAGCCCATGCCGTTTCAATTTGTTGTTGTGCGAGGACTACCAGATCTGTCCTTGTGGACATCTCATACGGTATCATGAATCTCAAATTTGTCTCGAATGCGTGCAATTGCTACTCGCGTTGACGGTTCTGTTCTGTACACACGTCTCCATTGTCGTTGAATTTCAACAACATTCTCGGTTTTCCAATACCACTTCAAAATTGCTTTCGGCTGTTCAAATGATAATTTTGGTTCCATTTTGTTGTAGCATCGCTAGCACAACGTAATGTAAGTCACATTTGTTTACAGAATATCATACGATAATCTTGGCTTCAATTGTTCATTGTTGATTTACCTGTCACATAGCAGCGCTATCACAATGTAAGTCACAACTATTTACAGAACATCATACTACAGGTTACTGTTGTTTTTCGGTCCAAGTTTGAAATATATTAAATAGAAATCTCCTATGAAAATGTGTATACATTTTTGGCACCCTTGATATTTTAACCTATTGCATTGTAAATACTATCACTATTATTTTATAAATATTCTAAATATCTGTAAAAAAAAAATAAATATCCATCAGTGAAGTATAAAAACTTTGTCTTTGTCAAAAAATAATGAACAGTGTAATATGTTTAAAGGTAATTATTTGTGTCAAAAAGCAAATACATTTGATAAGGATACAACTTTTTGTAATCTAAAGACAAAACATTGCAAACACATATAATGCCAACTAATGAATATTAAGCCTTTTTTAAAACCTGCATTAATCATATAATCCATATAATCATATAATAGAAAAACCGTAAGTATAAGGTTTTTCAAGTTATTTCCATAGACTTTTATCGTTTGCTGTAAAATTGGTCCTTGTAGTATTTAATTCTTTAAAGAAATTCTAAAATTTCTTAGATAATGTTCGGCCTTCCTACATCTTAATATTTTAAAACAAACCTAGAATAATCAGACTCGGCACTTTTTTGAAACTTTTAGTTTTTTGTAAGAATAGTAAAGTGTGGTCCATCAAATTATCACAGACGTTTGTTTGTCATCGACTTAAGTTTATTTTTTCAATATTTATTATTAATTTAGCAGTCTTAAATGTTTTTATTAATAAACCTTGTCCGTTCATGCGGTACTTTATCTCTCGGCTATTAGGCGTACAATAGCGGGCAACACCTGTACTTCAACTCGCGTCTCTCCCTCTTTATTATATACATGATCGTTTCTTTCTGACCTTGTCTACCGGTCTCGGTAGTATACATTCATTGGTGAAGAAATTTGAATCTACTGGTTCAGCGTAAAACACCAAGTGAAAGCGTACAGTTTTAACAGACGAAGTACTAGACGAAATTGCTGCGAATCCTTAAAGTTTGCCAAAAGAATTACTCCCGAAATTAAAGGGTCGGAATGTAAGAGAAAGCATTAACAACAAAATCTGAAACATTGCGTTGAAATTAATCTCTTTTGTTGAAAGAGGACGATAATTCCAAAATCTTCTATAAGGTAAAAATTCTATATACATTTTAGAAAGTGGGGCCGCGGCTAGGCGCTTAATATCATACGAACGGACAAGGTTTATAACTAAAGCTCGGTATTTAACTGTTCGAGATTTTTTAAAATTAGACATTTTGAAAATCACTGGGTCAAGTATGGCATTCTTTCGCTTAAATAGGTGCGTTTTAAATCAAATGCCATGAAAATTCAAATGCATAAATCCTACAGCAAACTGATATAGGTTAAAAAAAAAAACTTTTGTACATATCAGAATAATATACAAATATAGTTAATAGGATATGTTGTCGTACATAACTTTAATTACCATTCACTTGAAAAACTGTGGAAAAAAATAGTTTGAACAGAATTCAGCCCCAAAAGCAAAGAGAGAAATTTTCAAATTGAAAGCACCGGGATTATGGAATAGCGAATATTAATCCCTCCATATGCAAATTTGGCGCAATGTTTTTCGTTTTACTTCATAATAAATTAATAAATAAAGAAATAATGAGTACTACTTTCATGAAAGACTGTGGAAAAGAATTCTAAATGTTTATCCTTGATTTACCATCTTGGTCAGTTAGCGAAGAGCTAATGTCAATGTTATTTTTATGAACTACTTTTCCTCGCGCAATAGCTGCTTCTATTCTATGTCACATAAGGTACGCTATGATGAGAGTGTACGATTGCTTATGCCTATGTTATGCTAAAGTTAACTTTGAGTTTTTTAAGTATTAAGGAGACACGTTTTCACTGTTATCTAAAATTACATTTTATTTGCACCCTGTTTCTTCTACAGGCGAAATATATGTCAGCAAAAGGAGAATTTGTATAGGTAGTGGAACTAATGATGGATTCAGATAATGAGACTATTCTGTGAATTTCAAAGAAGGGCACAGAGTTTCAAGACTCTTAATGTTTACCTGTACACTTCAAGAAATACCGAGGGTGCCAAAAAGGGTATACACACTTCACAGCAGATGTCTATTTAATATATTTCAAAGTTGAACCGAAAAACAATGGTAATGTGTAGTATGATGTTCTGTAAACAGATGTGACTCACATACATTATGATAGCGTTGCCACGTGACAGGTAAATCAACAATGAACAAATGAAACCAACATTATCGTATGTTCTGTAAACAAATGTGACTCAAATTACGTTATGCTAGCGTTGCTACAATAAAATGGAGTCAAGATTATCGTTTGAACAGCGGAAAGAAATTTTGAAATGGTATTGGAAAGCAGAGAATGTTGTTGAATTTCAAAGGAAATGGAGACGTCTGTACAGAACAGAACCGTCAACACGAGTAACAATTGCACGCATTCGAGGCAAATTTGAGACTCATGGTACTGTATGCGATGTTCACAAGGGCAGATCTGAGCGACTTCGCACAGCAACAAGCCCCGTGCACTGGATCCAAGGCACTATCCAAGGCACTGGATAGGACGAAGAAGTCCGATTGAATTTCCACTGCGTTCTCCGGATCTAACTCCGTTGGACTTCTACCTATGGGGAACTCTTAAGGATGCTGTATACCGTAGAAAACCAGCTACACTGGCAGCACTTCGGGAAGAAATTGAAACGGCATGTGCTGCAATTGCTGAGGACACTTTCGCAAACGTTGCTCAATCAGTATTTCAACGTACTCAGAAGTGTATCGACGCCGATTGTGGGCATTTTGAGCAACTGTTGTAAGTGTAAAAGTCTAAGATGATTAGTGCTCATCATTTTCTGTTTGCGTGAATTCAGTTTTGTTATGTTAACACAGTCTTTTCTTTGCTTGAAGTGTGTATACATTGTTGGCACCTCTGTAGTTAAGTATTATATGCCAGATATCGCATTTTTTTCTATATAATAAAGAAATTAGTTCTGCAAACTATTCCTGTGTTAACTTAATTTTTGCATAAGAGCAGTTTTGAATCTCAAAGCATCTATTGTTCTGTTACTAGAAAGCAGAACAGTACCAATCTCGAGCATCAGTTCACTAAAGATTCACAGAAAATGAATTACTTTGTATGGAGCCGGTGGTAGCCAAAAAGCTCTGCCTATATATGTAATGTTCTGTAAAAGTTTAATCAGTTTATCGTAATTTCTATCCATATTGTAAATGTGGCTAATTAATGTAAAATTGACTTCGTTTACTAGCACAAACAACTGGTAGGGATGCTATTTATTTCACATATTTGTTTTGGATCTACAAAGTGTTTTAAAAAGGCAATAAAACATAAAACCAAACCTATGTTCATAGAGAGTGTTTACCCTTTTAATGGCATAAATATTTTTAAAGAATGTTTGATTAAAATTTTCAAATGTTCTACCGGCGTTTTCGCTTACTTTTATTTTACTTCGTTTTGTATTTCTTTGAATGAACATAAGTGTAAGGCTTATTTTTGAACATAAATATTTGAAGTCAAAGTTTATTTGTGTTTGCGTTTTGTCCTACTAATTTCATAATTCTTAATAATGATGAAGTGTTTAGGGTGAAAATTGCAAATCAGCTGGTGACTACCGTGGCATTATATTCTAGTATAGATATTTGCTTTCAAATTCAGTGAATGCTAGATTCCATTTAAACGTATAGAACTTAAATCCCCTTTGTGTCATAACAGGATATGTAGAAGCGGATTGTCTAAATACCTAGCAGCAGTTTCTGGAATAACTGTGAATTCCAAGTGAATTCGAGCTATGCACTTGACGTCACCAATTGCTGGTAGAAAGGTGAAAACGGAAATGTTTCTTTGTGAATGGTGATTCAGGCAGGGGCAATGAGTTAAGAAATCTTGCATAGCACTGGTGCTCGAGACTTCCTGTAAATGGAGAAACGGAAGTTGAATCGCTGACTCTTCACCTTCAACGTTCAATCAGCACTGCAAAGGAAAACACGTTGTTAAACTGCTGATTTGTGTGCATCATCCACCTATACGTCAATAAAATGATGATGGGTATGATGACAGTGATGGAAAGAGGCGGAAGGGGCGTGTAAGCATAGCAAGTCACTGCCGTGGACATTTGCAGCTGTTTACGCAGCATTATCAAAGAGCCCATAATTTCCGGCCAGTTGCTTTGTTCTAAAACTGGCCAGAGATGTGTTGAATTGTCCAGGATTTCTAACACGCTTACCAAATAGAAGTACAACCAAATGCCATTATTCTCTAAGTTAAGTAAATTAAATGTTTTTTGCTGAAATATATAATCGTTATACTCTCTAAAAACTGTGACAATATAGCTCAGTTCGAAGTAGATATGTTATTTTGTTCAATTTAAAATGTCATGTATTCCTTTATAATGTAACTCATATAATGGCGGCTATTTTTTTTACCAGTAAATAAATGTATTTGTTTACTATCTCTGACAAAATATTTTCCCGAATATTTCTGAGTTTTTTTTTTAATGCTAACAATTAGCCAGCTTCATATATTTATCCAATTTATTTTTGACAGTACACCAATAATTCTAAAAGTGTATACCATGTATTTTGACTTAAGCAAATTAATTTACATTAAAATAGAATATATGAACAATTACTTTCTATAAACAAAAATTAAAATTAAAATTGCAACATTTAAATTACAACACACTGTGTTTCTTCATAACCGCCATATGGAGATAATGTCTATCTTCTCGTTTGGTCGTTCCACGGGCCATTGGGACCCTTCACGGCTGTATGTTCGTCCTACCTCGATCCATTGTTTTCATATTCGTTTCGCTGAGAACGTATTTCGTCCAACATGAGCACCAATTTCTCGGAATGACATCTGCTCAACAACAACAACAACAACAACAACAACAACAACAACAACAATAATAATAATAATAATAACAATAATAATAATAATAATAATAATAATAATAATAATAATAATTGTAATCTCCATCCTGGTACCTTGTTTCCTACACCGGGACGTGTATTGCAAATTCTTACACTTTATTTCTAAATGAGCAAATTACGTAGTTTCTTACATTATAATTTTCCAGATGAAATTACGTTACAATTAGAAATTTACTAAAATAACAAAAGTAATACATTTGAGAAATAACAAAATTACATTTCCTTTAACTACTTCCTAATTGCTGGAAACCAGCTACTACTTCTGCTACTTCCACTTAATCTTTAACTCTAAATTATTAAACTACTATTCACCGGTATTCGGTAGAAACTGTACTGGTGACCAGTACATTTCTTATATACTTTCACTTTACTACTTCTATTCGTATGCATCTATTCCTGTCTATATTTGTATAAAACCATATATTATATATCTATATTGTATATATATATGTATATACATATATATTTCTTTATTTTCCACATTATATCATAGTTTTTTGTATATTATATCATATTTATAAATATATTCGAGTAAATTTCACATCAATATCTTATATTAGCCAACTTTTTCAACGCTAATTATACCTATTTTTTGTTTGCGTATCTAATTGATTTATCAATGCAACATTTACCCCACTAATTCATTACTTTGACATCGTTAACAATAGTAATAACAACATTTCTAGTATTATTAATTATAATTATAATAGTTATTATTACAATTATATTATATATTATACTATACTTTATTTCTTTTTTATCTCGTTCTTCTTTTACTTCACTCTTTCGCCATACACTTTTTCCACAATCACTTCACCCTCCTCTCATTCTATATACACAATACTGTTTTATGCCCTATTAAAAGCTCCCTTTTGCTACTCCACTACACTTTACACTTCTCTATTGCATTTGTTTATTTATCCTTTATACTCACATTATTAGAATTATTCTTACAATTTTCATCACTAACCTCACAGCACTCCACTTCACCCCTATCTTATACACCATTACACTCCAATATATTACATCCCTCACAATCTTTATTTATTTCTCCTCCATTCTTCCTAAATAACCTCCTCTAACTCCCATCCTCTGCATCTTCACTGAGGTCCCCAACAACTCCTTCAGCCTCTTTTTTTTTTTTTTTTTTTTTTTTATTTTGATTGATTCATTTATGGACGCTCTTTAACAACTCAGGTCATCAGCGTCCCATTCTATTCAGGGCGTGAAACGGCCGACAAATTTTGCTCAGAGACCTCTCTTTCAGGCTTGAGGTTCTTTTTCGTGCCGTAAATGTACGACACGGGACCCACGGCTTTACTTCCCTTCCGAAGGAAGCCATACTTGGGATTTTTACCGCCGAAAAAATCCATCAGTCCCGGCCGGGTTCGAACCCGCGATCTTGGGTTTAGGAGGTAAGTATGGTAACCACTACACCACCAGGACCGACCCTGCTGCCTCATCATACTCTTTCCCTCTTCCTCTTTTTCTCACCGTACCTTCTTTCTTCTAACATCCGCACTCTCGGTATGCCACTTTTCTTCCGCGATCAAATTCAGAGTTTTTCTTTCTCTCATTGGCTGTACAACCCGGAATGAGCCTTGGCCTGCCGCAGTGACCTCTGGTTCCTGTACCTCCTTATGACTTCATTGATAGAGGGCAGTATTGCAGTGGGGCATAAGATCAGTACGCTGGCGCTCCGTAGGTCACTTATTACGCGGCTCCTTTGATCGAACGCCAACTCTCTGCTAGGTGGACCCCGTTCCACGCCTCCCTAACTTAGAAAATAAAGGAAATAAAGGAAATCGATTTCTGGTATTCTTTTGGAATTTACGCCGGGCAATTTAAAAAAAAAAATCTTAGTACGTTTGGTGGGATGAAAAACTAATCATTGTTCAGGCGGGCACCCATGTCCGGAACTGCCTAGGACAGAATGATGGGCGCACGTTACACATTTTGTCAAAACTCGACCAACCTAACAAGTGCATCATATCGTGCACTTGACTCAAAGGAGGTTCGAATTGTCGACCTTCAACATGACTACAGACGTTATCATCAGCGGTTTCAGAGATTGGCTCACACGATCAAAGACTTGTGGAAGTATTTCACACATGTATGGATCCTTGCAAATCTGCTGATGTTAGAGTAGTCTGAAACGACATCGTGAATTTGCCAAACATGTTCTGAAGCGTTGTGATATATTGATGCCCACAGCTCCCAAACCATCAATTTACGGGCATGAATTCCCACTTGAAAAATGATCGTTTGCGATTCCCATCAAACATGCTAAGTGTTGTCGATGATTTTTTTAATTAATCTGTAGTCTGTTTTCTCTAAATCTTTACGTTAATTTTTTTTCTTTCGTTATTTTCTACTTAGTTGAATCTTAAAATTTTACTTTAGAATTTCGTGTTTAAATATAGTTGTCTAAACTTTTGAACTGATAAAGGAACAAATTGTCATAGGAAGAAACTAAACATTTTCATAGTGAATATTTTCAGATTTTGATTGGAATAAATAGATGTTGGAAGCAAGGTCTATGTACACAGTCTGGTCACGATCTTGTGATTAATTGTGGCTATTGCCATTTTGAGACTAAACAATTTATTGTAAATTCACCTGTTAAGTATATTAAAAGGATGAAGTGTTATTATGAATGCAAAATGGGCGGAAAAAATATGACATCTTACAGAAAACTATCCTAAATAACCGAATAATCTATGTTTGTATTTGGCTTTGTATACAGCTAATTTTGTTACATTAATTTTCGTTTTGAAAAATTCCAGCTGAACAGAGACGGTGGAAATAAATGCTTAAAAAGAAAGCTATTTCTATGCAAATTATTCAGAAATACCCCACAAAATTAATCGGAGAAAACATTTAAAGAATAAGAAAAAACTATAAAATTCCCTTGTTATATTGTAAATTTATAAGAAGATTTTAACAAATGTACATAAACAAAAATGTGTGCAAGTGAAGATTAATTCATGACAACCTCTGCAATTGTATAAATAAAACTGAGATTTGTACCAATTAATTATCATAATAAAACTGTAAAATGTAAATTCATTAGAACATCTATATATATATATATATATATATATATATATATATATATATAGTCAAAATACAGTAAAATATTATCTGAAATGAATCAAATTAATCTAAAAAGAGGTTTTGAAATAGCATAATATTTCTTCAAAAGTTTCTGATCAAGGACAATTATATTAATAAAATTATAATACAGACTTTTCATTTGACTGCATGAAAGCATTTATCATTTTACCACATTCTGGGCAAGGAAAAAATAGTAAAAATAGAATTTCCCTGTTTACAGTACTGAATGGGTAGCTAAACTCGGAACGTAATGATGAATGGAGTCAGAGGGTAAGATATGCAGATTGTGAGGTGATGTTGGGAACGCCGAAGTTTGCCGTTTCCCGAAGGGCCGTTTACTGATGCCTGTATACCTCGTCTTCCTTCCGCTCGTTAGGTGATAAGCGAAACAATGCTGAGAATGGAGGACAGGTGCAGTTTCCCTAAACTGTTTCACCACAACAGAAATCCGTTAGCTTTCTGTCACCGCCACAAATTATGTTCCCGAACGTTCCTCGCTTCATAATGACGTCCCTTGAGTCAGCTTTCAACAAGTAACTGTACATTTCGGTACAACGAAGCATTTCAGAGATCTAATGTGAATATGTCCATAAATAAAGCTAAAGAAAAGCAGTTCAAACGTATAAAAAATTAAATATTAAATGATAATGTAACTTGCTAACATCAAACTATCAAAGTTCCAGAAAAACAGAAATGATAATTATCATCATCACATCTTTGTCTTTCACAACATTTTTACAATTTATTTGAACAGAAAAGGTATTATTTATCTTGGTTTTTTCAGTTATTTGTTAGGAAGAGCTGTCCACTCAGTTCAGTATTTGATTATTCATAATTTTTTTTCAAAGTGTACGTTTTATCTCAATCTTTCTTCTAAAATTACCATAGAATGATCATTAGTTTTAATATGTGCATATCCAAAGTTAACTTTTTTAAAGCTTATTTGTTAGAGGCAAAATTAAAAATTTAACTATTTAACTTACACACACACACACACACACACACACACACATATATATATATATATATATATTAAGTCTGTGTAGACTATTGCTATGTCATTGTCAAATAATGAAGTCCTTCTTTTCCATTACACATCAATTTATCACAAATAATATCACGAGAGGGTCTGAGATTGCCGATAACTTAAAGGACGTAGTGAATTTATTTATTAATTTATCTGAAAATGTCAGACCCTCCAGTGATATTTATTAGGACTATTCGAATAAAATAATAATTTAAATATAATTCCTCTAAACTTGCCTTACAAAATTGTAATAATTGTATATTTGTACTTAACCTTTTCAAGCAATCTTGCGACAGAAGAATGCCGATTGTCAGTAATGCCAATAGAGAAGAGCAAAATTGGAAGTTAAAACTATTCATGAATAGAATAAGAGTAAACGTGATACATATATTTGATATTCGCGCACAAAATAATAACACTCTTACACTTATGAACCGTGAGGCTGAAATGGACAGAAGTGGACTATTACAATAGCTTCCTTTCTATTTAATATCAACTGAGAAAAACAAAACAAAATAGATAACATATTTATCTTTGTATTCTGTGGTGTGGAATTCCTAATGATAAGATTGATTGATTGAATGAATGATTTTATTTTATTTACGGACGCTCTTTTAACATCTTTTAACATCAACTTATGAAACAATACAAATGTGTAAACAATATTTACATGCATCAGATATGTTTAACTTGATGTCCTGTTTCCAAGTAAGCTATATAAAATACTTTGTAGGATGATAATCAACCAATCAAGCTTCCATACGGACTTTACACTGTTTAAGCACTTGCATTAATTTCTTTATTATTTCAGACAAAAACCAAAATTAAAACAAAAAATATAAATGTAGATGTTCTCTTAAATTGAGTTAGAATTGAAAACGGATGTTTTGAAATGACAAGTAATAATTTCCCTATGACATAAAAATGAAGATGAAGCAATAACGTGTCATCCTTTAATAGATATTTTAGACGGAAGAGTGTTCAATTTTCTTAATTGATAACTTTTGGAGATAAAATCTATTCCATTTTTCCAGTCAGTGTATACTTTTGAGCGTATTTTTAGTTATAAAAAGAATGTCCAAATATGACAATAAAAAAACGCGATATTTCGAATTAGTAAATAACCTTCTTCATAGCCATCGAAATCCTAAATATGGCTTCCTTCGGAAGGTAAGTAAAGCCGGGGTCCCGAGTCGTACATTTAAGGCACGATAAAAAACCTCAAGCCTGAAAGAAGAGATCTCTGAGCAAAATTTGCCGGCCGTTTCACGCCCTGAATTGAATGGGAAGCTGGTGACCTGTGATGTTAAAGAGCGTCCGTAAATAAATCAAATTAAAAAAAAATAGTCATATATATACAGATGAACTGTAGGTTTCATTTATTAACATACGAAGGTAGGTTCATAAGTTTTCGGCCTCAGCGATAAGGGTAACCTTCACTTTTGTGAATTGCCTTCACAAAACCCTTATCTGTTAAGTAAACACTTGCAGTTGTAACTTCAGCTCCGCTGTATTCAGTAATTCGGATATAGTTGTATAAAGAAGGCTATGTGTAGAAGATTGTGACATGTTCAAAAGGGAGTATCGAGCTGTTATTAAGTTCTTCGCAAAAGAAGGACTTATTACAAATAAAATTAAATAGCGATTGAACGGTATAAATGGGGAAGCATGTCCCTCATATTCTACCGTAAAACAATGGGCCAAACTTTTTCGAAAGCATTGAAGACAAAGAACGTGCAGGTCGGCCCTTACAGGTGCTCACTCCTAAAAACATTGCTCTTGTGGAAGGAGAAATTATGCAAGATCGGCGGCTCAAAGTTACAGAAATAGCAGCAAGGTTGGGCCTTTCTAAAACAACAGTCCTTCGAATTATTCACATGAATAAGGTTAGTGCAAGATGGTTACCTAGACCTCTTTCCTCAGTCCAAAAGCAGCAACGAGTCCATCTGTTGTCAGGCATTTTTGGTGCTCTGCCGTGGCAACGAGAGAGAAGTTCTGCAAACCATTGTTACAGATCACTCAGTCATCCAAGAAGATCATGGCCACAAATCTTTTGGGACTGTGAAGGAATACTCTTCATTGACCTTCAAGGAGAGGAACACCACAGTAAATGCGGAGTACCATGCTGACCTACTGCACAGATTTCATGCTTCCATTAAAGAGAAAAGGTGGGGGAAACTGAAGGAAGGTGTGCCTTCTTCACGACAACGCGCCTGTGCATACAGCTCTTGTTGCTAAGGAAGCGTGAAGAAATGTGGCTTCAAGGAAATCGATCATCCACCCTACAGCCCAGCTCCAGCTCCCAGTGACTATTTCTTCTTCTCAGAACTCAAGAAGGACCTTCGAGGAAGGAAATTTAAGTGTGACGAAGAAGCTATGGATGCTGTTTATGCCTATTTTGCACACAAGACTTCTGACTATTTGGGGGGGGGGGTCTAAATGTTAATTCAAAGATGTGAGAAGTGTGTTTCAATATAGGGTAACTACATTGAAAAGTTAAATATAGGTTTTGTCTTAAGTATCATACCTAGAAAATGGTTAGGCCAGAAACTTATAGACCCCCCTCGTAAAACCATACAGATAAGCTTTATCATCATAAGATTGCACTACATGTCACTAACTGCTTAGGTTAGATAATCCAGCTGTCTTCTTCCTTTTTCAAAAAGATATCTATCTCATACAGAAGCAACCACTCTTGGGGATAGTTTTGTATTAAAAGAAAATTCCTTTAAATGTTTTATATCAGTAATGTTCATTGAATATACTTTTAGCATGTCCTCCACACTGAAAAGTACCGCCACGGGTGGCCGAGGTCGTTAAGGCGCGAAAATTCCGCCAGACTGTCGCCCCTGACTGAGGCTTTTTCCAGATTTTCCTCAGACCTCTTAAATGGCAAATGCCGGGGAGGTACCCTAAACTTAGGCCTGGAATGTTTCTTTCTTCATAAAAAGACCTGTGGTGCCTCAGTAGTAAAAACGGACGTTAAACACTACTCAAAAAAAAAAAAAAACCACTGAAAAGTCCATAGAGGTAAAATCTGGCGAACGAGTAGGTCAGTCATTGGTACCATGTTAGCTAATTAATTCGACAAACGTTTTATCCAAAAAGTTCCTCACATTCAGTCCCCAGTGAAGGAAGGCACCATCTTGTTGCCATATTAATTTTTCCTGAACTGTGCATAGTTTTCTAGTTCATGAAGCATTTTGGGATAATTTATCGGAGTTAATAGTCTAATCCCATAAGCCTTCTAGCAAAACTTTCAACTAAAATAGTCACATTGGGCGCATTTCATTCCAAAGAATAACTGTGTAAAACTTAATTTCAAAACATGTTGTGTGCCACTCAAAGAGTTCTATACACTACTAGAATTGTCTTAATTTAGGGGTTGTAGCAGATCTATATGAACTTAATTTCAATTTTTTCTGTTTTTTATTTATTTTATTTATTTATTTTGATAGGACATGTTCTAGACAGCTCATACTTCTGTTATGACATGAAGATAATAGTGTTTGCGAAACGTTCTACAAATTTCACCGCAATTGTGGTTATGTTTCCACCAATTCTGAAGCATAAAAACACTTTCTTCTGTAGATAACTTTCTACTCAGAGTGCATTTGTTCACTAATCCAGTTTTACAGGTGTTTTTTTTTTTTTTTTACTGTTATTCACTCAACTCCCTAATAACAACATGACCTCAATAGCTCTAGTCAAATAGTAAACCATTTTCTTTTTTTTTTTTTTTTTCCTTTTTTTTTTTTTTTTTAGAAAATTCCTCGATCAACCTTTTGCCTTTCCGTCCTGGTACTTTGTCTTCAAATCAGGCAAGACAAGGAAGAGCAAAGGTCGATAAATTCATAGACAAAGCAAATATTAACTCAAACTTGGGTTATTCAGGAAAATATTAAATTTTATGAAAACGTCCAGCTAACAGCGATAACAATCAGTTTTAAATTATCAAATAATTAAAGACAACTAATATCTGACTATCGAAATTCAAGTTAATTCTGCAATAGATCTGTTGACAACGCTCATAAATAATGAGTTAATTATTCTAGAGGTTTCAAGAACAGAAGCATGTATTAAAACTAATTTTTATAAAATTTGTAGTGCTAGAGTTACTAAGATGTTCTATTTTATGACTTCGCTTTAAAATAGAAACTATTCATACGAAGAACAGCTCTTCAAAATCCTTACACAAGGTCTTCTCACCATAGTAATCAAACGAAGGATGGGTGCTAAAACGTGACGTTTTATAAAGAAGGCGTGGTCTCCTTGCCTGACATTTTCCCTCTATTCCTGCTAGGGTTCACATGACCATATTGTGCCTTAATATATAAACTAAAATGCAGGTGTGTTTTATAATTCACTGCTGGGAAGGGAAATAGTCGCTGAAAGCTGCATTTTCAAGCTAAGATGTATGAAGTGTTTTCCAACAAGAAAGCTGGAGAAAGCGCGTAAAGAATGCAGGTTTGTCATCCGATATGTGCATGGACAGCATCGGCTTGCGTCAGTCGCATGACACATCGTCCTTGGGCTGACAGGTTTCGGCCTTCCTCGAAAGGGAGCAGGAGGTCGCTCGCTAGCTGTACCTTCTGTAACGGGTCGTTTACACAAAACCTCATTAGCATAAGAATTGCAGCGTTCTGGGCTCCGCCGAGCAAGTGATGCTCATGAACTGTGAAAATACCACGAGTGGATCAGATAACAAGCCTTAGTACATGTTTTTTTCTGCAGCTATATGATCATCAGTGGACTTTGCAACAAGATTTCCGCAATGTATGCCATATTATCGTAAATGCTCAATGTTGCACATAAAAATGTATTTGTTCCTTCAGCATTGCAGGGTTTCCCTCCAGCAGGCAGAAAACAAATGTTTCTGCCCTAAATAAAACTTTATTTGTCCATGAAAGTCCGTACAAAACTATCGTGCGAAATGTTTTGCATTGTAGCGAACATTTCTCTTCGGCACATCAATCACTCAACACGGCAACCATTTCAGTCGCAGTAAAACGGTATCTGTCTCTGGCTGACCTGACGACCTTGTTCTCGTGATTCGGGCGTGTGGTATCTCATACTATTGTTGAAATTTACTGCCTCATTTATTGCAAGTACAGTAGAACCTGGAATATTCGTTCTAATACACGGGACGAGAGGAACGGTTATTCGAAATAGACTGATAATCCATACAATTAGTTTTGTAACTCTTTTTTTTTTTTTTTTTTTTTCGGTTTGAAACAGTTCGTCACTTTTTCTGAATTTTACTACCAGATATTTTTTTCTAATGTACATTGTAATTCTAGGAAGACAAACAATATTCGATAAACGTCAACTTCTTGCACCAAAAATTGCACTAGGGTTTCTGTTGATATAATGATATCTTATACTGTTATGGCACCTACACCAAGTTCAATAGCTAAGTTAATCACCATTTAAACATTATCAAACTTTCCTACAATTCTCACTTTCGTTTCTAAATCCAGTACTTTGTCTTTTCTCTTAATTAATAGTGAAGATATTCTGTGGTAAAATTCCACAATAATGTGATAAACTCGCTCACAAGTTTCAAGGTTACTGAATTATGACTGTCGAAGTTTTAAAAGAACAGGTGGTGTACAATCTTTCCTAGTTTACCATTATGCCTTGGCTTCGAATAATGTTCGTGGGTTCAAAGCCGGCCAGGATAGATGGATTTTCCACCGCATAAAAATCGGAAGGCAAGTAAAGCCGTTGGTCCCGTATCGTACATTTAGCGACACTTAAACCTGAAAGAAGAGGCCTTTGAGCAAAATTTATTGGCCGTTTCACTCGTTAAAGCACACCCTTAAATAAAATAATCCTATAAACCTGGATATAGGTCCATAATATTAATATTAAAGTGCATGGTCTAAATTCAGCGGGATTTTCATAATTCGTTACGGAACAAATTAATGAACAGAAAGACCATCGGATGATTGGTCTATCGAGAGGTAGTCTATCGAGAGGCAGAATATCGAAGTTCTACTAGTACCTTGCATACATCTGAAGGCAGTTTTCTGTGAGAGACAAGGAATTATTATATTGCAAATTTTATCAATGATTTTCGGTGAGCCTGCAGATTTTTACTAGGTCCTGGTGGTCCATGGTAACCATACTTGCCTTCTAAACCCAAGGTCGCGGTTTCAAATCCGGCCAGGGGCGATGGATTTTTTTAGGCATTAAAATGGCTTCCTTCGGAAGGGAAATAAAGTCGTGGGTCACGTGTCGTACATTTACGGCACGAAAAGAACCTCAAGCCTGAAAGAAGAGACCTCTGAGAAAAATTTACCGGCGGTTTCACGCCCTGCTTTGAATGGGGCGTTGTTGACCTGAGATGTTAAAAAGCATCCGTAAATAAACCAAATCAACAGTGCAGATTTTCATTTAAATAGGGGCAAATATATGCTCAAGTTATCTAACAATTCAAACTTTTCAATGGTATCATTCAACCTTCATCTTATACTTCTATAATTTTTTGCCGTGGACTTTTTAAGTACCTTCGGCATGTTATAACAAACCATACACAATCTACACATGTTAATTGATCTAAAAAATAATCATAATTTTCTTAATCGCTAACGGAGTCGTCATCATTTATCAATATTCCAGCTACTTAATTCATAAATTTTGTTAAAACCTAATGAAAAGTCTAAAGGAAAACTGGCATAAATAATTTTTTATACGGTATGTGAAATTACAGTTTTAAAATTGAAATACATACATTTTTGTTGTAATAAAAAATGGAATTATGGAATTCTGTTATAATTAAGCTTAAATTGATTTTTTAATTTGATTATTTAAACAATGACTGGATTTACCTTGGCTCTTTTTGTAATGGTATATTACTTTTCCAATAAATTGAGCCCACTTCCCCCCGAGAGCTGATACCATGTATGAAGCGCTTGTTATTCTTATCCACGTTTTCTCACGTCTTAGTGTACTACAAGGCTGAATTATCAAAATTATTTTTTAATTGTTTTATTGAAATTTTTACGTAAAACTAATTTAAGGAAATGTTATGAACTTGGTATTATTAGTAAGACATTTAATTAAAATTGGATTGAGAACGGCTCCCTTTATGGTTCTTTATAAATATCATTGTTGAAACACCATTTAGAAAGAATGTATAATACAAGTTTCAGAAACTTCTTTCTTTTAATTAAAAGAATAAAAACAAAGAAACGAATGAAGAAGCTATAAAAACTTGACGGTTCATTAGAAAATGTGAAAACGTTTAACAAAACTGAAAAAGTTATCAAATTAATAAATAACACATCAAGAACATTCTCTCCCTCCAAAAGCAATCTCTAAGCTCAATACCACAGGAAAAAGTGATTTTATTTCTTGTAATGCAAAGAAAGCAATAGTTTTGAGTTAAAAATAACGAACTTATGTCAAATACTCTGCCCGTTGTTCACAAAATGGCTAAAGGGAAGATATGAAAAGACAATTTCGTTTCTTGATACAGACCAAATTTTGCCCTCCTTGCAGGCGCCCCCCCTGCAAGTTTGAAGTGTCTGCCGATCTTAGATGATGTCATTGAAGTTTCATCCTTGTTCTTTCTAATGTGGGCACGAAGGACAACCTGATACTCCAACATAAGTTAAGTACTGAAGAGGTAATGTAAGCCATTAGTAGTCTTCCTTTTACTTCTTTCTTACACTACACCTTTTGCATTTGTTTCTTGCTTGCTCTTTATCCCTTTCAACGAATCTATCTTTGGTTTCTTTGTTTCATCTTCCTTTCTCCATTCTCCCCTTTGTTCTCATTTCTGCTACTTCTTCGGTTTTCCTTCTCCTTAGTGCCTCATCTTTTCTCTTACATCTCCTCTTTTATTCTTCTACCTCGTCGCTCCAGTACTTCTGTATCTCTTCTTTTTATTTTACATCATAAAGACCCAATACTGATATATCCTAGAATTGTGTGGATTAATAGAGAAGAAAATAATTGCAGATTTATCATTTCTTTATGAGCCTGGGTTAGAAACCTGTTACAAGGTTCTGTCATCCAAAGCCTCGTTTTCTTGCTTGCTTTTGATTGAAGAGCACATGGCGGAAATTTACTGCTTGACGTCGCATTAGATATTTTCTGTTTAATCTGATTGCATTTGCATTCTAATTAATCCTGTAATGTTACTTCAGGTACTCCGAGATTCCAGACTTTTGAAGACAGTACCCAGACTGGTCGCGGCTATTAATCTTTAAACACACAAATATGTTGCTTCTAAATTTTTTCTTTCTTTTTACTTATAACTTTAAGTTTCCCTCCCATATTTCAAAATGGGCTTACATTTTATACTTATAGTACATATTTTCCCAATTTCATTCCGAACTGGGTTTTAATGCAACCGTTCAGTTGGATATTTCTATGTACATTTTGTTTTTAACTCCTGGATATTAGTTTTCATATAAAGGTAAAGATAGCCTAGTGTGTCCCTTCAGGGCAAAGGCCTCCTAACAAGTAGGGAAAGCTCGCTTTTTCCTAACGTAGTGAGCTATTCCTCGCTAGTTGTTCGTATGCTGATTAATACACACTGACATTTGTTCTTTGGTTACTCCATTTCTCACTGCACTAGTTGCTTCTCGAGAGATTTCCATTGTTCTCTTCCTCTTGCTACTCTTGACCAATCTGCACCTGCATGCTCCTTGAAGCGGTCTGTCCATCTTCTTCTGGATCTGCCTTATGTCCTTTTTCCTATCCGGGGTCCCACATAAAGATCTTGTAGGTCCATCTATTGTCCTGCATTATTGTGACGTGATCACCCCATTGCCATTTGCTTCTGATAGCTATTTGTGCGATGTCTGTTCTCTGAGATAACTTGTTTATATTCGAACTTGATATATTTCAGTGAGTTTTCTAGTTCCTTCTTCTCTTTCCTGTGTTTAAGTATTGCTATTACAAATTCTTGTTTTTGGTTTGTTGTTTCTTTGGAGTTCGATCATGGTTCGGAGTGGTGTTTTGTTGTTGGCATTTGAGGCAGCATATTCCAGTTTACCCACTGGTCCTTTAATATGATTTTCTTATATCCCAACTTCACTTTGTTACCTTTTGCTCTCTCCTCCCTTTTAGTTGGGCGATCACATCGTCTTAACCGCCTCGGTTGGCCGAGGTCGTTAAGGCGCGGACTCGTGAGCGGGAGGTCTGGGGTTCGAATACCGCCATGTCCGCTCTCCCTGACTGGGTTCTTTTTTTCCCAGGTCTTCCTCAGTCCTCATAACTGGCAAATGCCGGGGAGGTACCCTAAACTTAGGCCTGGAACGCTTCCTTCCTTTAAAAAATATCCTTTTCCAATATATCATTTCATGTATCCTCAGTGTCCACCACCTGTGGTGCCCCAGTAGTAAAAACGAGCGTTAAACACTACTCAAAAAAATATCGTCGTCAATGTAGCTTTCCTCCTCCACTAGTTCGTACTTGTTCCTCATTATGTCTATTTTGTATTCCAAGCGGGCTAGTTCGATTCTAACTAAACCTCTGCCTAAGCTGTCTTTCTATATGTACATGGGTCTTGTATGTGGTTTATGAAATTCTGTCTTAGCTAGTATTTTTTTTACTTTCCTGGTCATTTTCTCATAGCTTTTTAATTAATATTATTATTACTGTTATTATTATTATCATCATCATCATCATCATCATCATCATCATCATGTTCCTTCTCTCCTTCCATTGTCTTCTCTCTTCCGCCTCTTTGAGTACCCGCAATTTCTTTTCTCTGCTATTAGTCTTCTCTGCAATATTATTGTATAAATTATATAGTTTATTTTCCAGGTTATTGCACGTTTCTATAATTACCTTGTCGGATCTTTTTATTTCCTCTCGCAGATCTGCTATTTCTTTCTTCGTTTCTGTTTTAAATCTTTCTTTTCTTTTCTATATTCTTTAATTCTGTTAAGATGCTCCCTCACGCTAAATTTATACTAGTCGTTATTTTACATTAAGTTAAATCAAACATATCATAGAAATACAGCATAGCGTTATTGTTTCAAGGGTTCGATATTTTGCAGGAAATGTTCTAAAATCTGCTGCTATCACAGAAATTATTTACAATCAATGTCATATTAAGAAGCATTATTTTCTATCTTTTCAAATTACTATAATTGCAGTACTATCCTCCATTGTAATTACTTCTGAATCGTTCAGCCGAGCTGTGCATACTTGTGCTGCAAACCAAGTTGTGACAGTATTCTTTTGTGTGCATATTTTAAATTAAAACGTTGTTTAAGTTTCCTAAAGCAACAGTGAACAGTATTTCCTTAATATTTCAGGAGAGAATCTGGAACGAAAGCTGAAGTTATTAAACATGCATCAACTATAAAATATAACACGAAATGTCACAATTTTCAGGTGAGCTCGAAGGATTTCGAAGTGACGCGAAAATTTGCAAAATATGCGTTGATAATTGTACGGTTCAAACATTTTAATAACTTCATTTTCACCATTTGCGTGGCCTCATTTTTTCATCGTTTCCATGGCTACATGGGTACATTTTAGGGAGGAGAAAAAAATTAAACTCTAAATAAGCCTAACCCCACTTCGGCAGAACGCTTTGATTAGTCTGTGTGCATAAAGTTATCTTAGCAGCATCTTACGAAGCAGCAGTGCAAGACAAGGAAGGTTTAAGAACACTGAACACTTTTGTTAAACTTTCGGCTAAATCGGTTGTAGTATGATAGATAAGCTTTGGTGTGTATGTGTGCACGCGAGGGTGCATGCATGTGACATTCACTGGAAACGTGGCAAACGAATGAAATTCGCCGTTTTGGATCCAGCTTTACCGAAAGCTACCAATATTACCCGAAGTTGGAAATTCAAGAAGCTAACCATTTTTTTTTTCTCCATGCTTATACATTAATTATTTAAACGAACACAGGGAGGAAGGCAAATCTTTCATAAAGCCACTTCATATCACCATTGCCTTGAAGGGAAGAGAAAGAAATCTTCAAAGATATTGGAAGAAAAGCTGCGACACAAAACTGATCTCCCTTCGTTAATAGGCTGTGTTTCTAATTCAACCATTGTGAAAAGTATTGAACTCGAAAGATTAATAAATCAAATTTGTTGAAATAAAATAATATCTCCTTTCAAAATAAAAGAAGCCTAAAACCATATTCTTTTTTATAGAACATATGTAACGCACAAAGGATGTAAAGTTATCATTGGTGAACCATTCGCTTTAATGTAAAGACGCTAATATTATAAATTTTGTGTGTGTGTGTGTGTGTGTGTGTGTGTGTGTGTGTGTGTGTGTGTGTGTGTGTGTGTGTCAAGCCTGGTGGTCTACTGATAGCCATATTTGCCTTCAATTCCGATCAGGGACGATGGAGTTTTCCTTCGGGCGTATGGCTTCCTTCTGAAGGGAAGCCGTGGGTCCCGTGTCGTAGATTTGCCGCACGTAAAAGATCTTCAGGACTGAAGGAAGAGGCCCATGAGCAAAATTGTCGTTGTTTACGTCCTGAGTTGAATAGGTTGCTTATGACCTGAGATGTTAAAGAGCGTCCCTAAATAAATAATATAAATAAAAGTAGCTTTAAAAACACCTGCAGTTTATTACATTTAATTTTTGAGATTACATTACAAACATTTTAGATTAAACCTATGCAGTAGTTATTATTAGCATTATAAATGTGATCACAAAGTTACGTTATGTTTGCACTTGAACAATTTTTTCTGCATTCAAAATGACGATGAACCGAGGGTGCCAAAAAATGTATACACACTTTCATAGTAGATATCTATTTAAGTTGGACTGAAAAACAACAGTAATGTGTAGTATGATGTTCCGTAAACAGGTATGATTTTCATATATTATGATAGCGTTGCTACGTGATGGGTAAATCAACAATGAACAAATGAAGTCAAGATTATCGTATGATGTTCTGTAAATAGATGGGACTCTCATATATTATGATAGGGTTGCAACATGATGGGTAAATCAACAATGAACAAATGAAGTCAAGATTATCCTATGTCAACGATGAACAAATGAAACCAAGAATAACGTATGATGTTCTGTGGCGTTGCTTCAACAAAATGGAGTCAAGATTATCGTTTGAACAGCGCAAAGCATTTTGAAGTGGTATTGGAAAACCGAGAATGTTGTTGAAGCTCAAAGGCAATGGAGACGTGTATACAGAACAGAACCGCCAACGCGATCAATTTCGTCTTACCCGCCATTGATGCACTCTATGGAAATGAGGAATTTACTTCCAAAGGATGGTGCACCACCACCTACCACCGAGATGTACGTGATTACCTTGATGACAATCTTCCAAGGCACTGGATAGGACTAAGAGGTCCGATTGAGTTTACGCCACGTTCTCCGGATCTAACTCCGTTGTACTTCTACCTATGGGGAACTCTTAAGGATGTTTACCATAGAAAACCAGCTACACTGACAGCACTTCGGAAAGAAATTGAAACGACATGTGCTGCAATCGCTGAGGACACTTTCTTAAACGTTGCTCAATCAGTAGTTCAACGTACTCAAAAGTGTATCGACTCCTATGATGGGCATTTTGAGCAACTGCTGTAAGTATAAAAGTCTAAAATGATTAGTACTCATCATTTTCTGATATTAAATATATACATTGCATATGATCTGCCTTTTCTAAGTTCACCTTGTTTCTCTAGCAATAATGACTTGGTTAACGGATTTAGTCTATTTAAAATTCAAGCTGAGTTTACTTTAGTGATTGCTCCGTAATTTGTACGTTTATTCCGTTCGCTCTGTTTAATTACACATTTGCTATTAATTAGCTATCTGGAATTTTAAATTTGATCCAGCATGTATTTAATACATGAAGAATATGTAATTTAAGTGGCAGTTACTGTTATTATTGCTAAGATTGCCAGACAATTGAAATATATTTCAACAGATCTCTCTATATTACGTTTCTTAACAACCCTTCTCAGGGTTGCTTTTAAATGAAATAATATCTATAAAAGAAAGTTAAAAAGAAATCTAGGAATGTATATAAATAGAAAAAATTAGTAAAAATAAATGTATATAAAACCACCAGAATAGCTTAAACAAATTGTAATCTTCTCGTTTAATTAAAATGCTATAACATCAAAATGAAACTTATTAAAAATAGTTAGTAAATTTTTGCATTCTTTTCCAAATATTAATAAAGAAAAAAATAATCTCACTTGCTGCATTTGTAGATTTTGTGTTAAACTTCACAATTTACCAGTTTCAGCATCTCTGTACGCCGCTAGTCATCTTAGTAATTGTTGAAGTGTTTTTCCAAGTTTCTGCTCCCACGTGCAGTCCGCTCCCAGTTCCATGGCTAACCACAAAGAAAAGAGAGAAAAAAAGGGGGGAGGATTTCCGCAGATTACTCACGGTCTCTAGCTGCCGAGGACCGCAGCCTCTTGGCGGGAAACGTTTTGTTTGGGAGTGTAGCGTTTTGATGTAACGGCGCGAAGTGTCTGTAATCACCTGTAGCGGTCCATTTTGCGGTTGTAGTGGGGCACAGTCCTAGTGCATGAGGGGAAGTGTTCCAGTTGTCTTCATGCTGCTTGCTTTCCTTATCGCTTACTACAATTTTTTATCAGTTTCCTTACTTAGATTCATCTGCGTTTTGTTGCTCAGATCTTTACGACTAAAAAGAGACGATATCATATATAATATTACCGATACTAGTATAATAAATTACACATATTATTACAATTAACGTGCACAATGTATATGTATTCATATTCGTAGTTAAGTAATTTGTGTATTTCATGGGTAGTAGGGGGAAAAAAAAACTTGTTGACAGAACTTCAAAATAAACCAGAAAGTGTTGCGTATTGGGCTGGACAAAATAACCAGAAGATGGTCCTGAACATCTTTTGAATATGTTTTTCAAGAGGCTTTGTGTAAGAAGGGGCGTCTTTAAGGTTTGTGGAAAATCTTAGGGAGACGGAACAGTCATAAACCTCTCTATTATGTGAAAAGTCATAAAGCTTAGCTTTGTTAAAAGCTTAAGCCGAACCGTTGTTTAACACTTGCTGATACAACAGATCATTGGAGGGTGCAATAACTTATAGGGCCCGACGTAACGGAACCAAGGGTGAAAGAACAGCTCGAATATAAGGCCTAAGGGAACATCCAATCAGGGAACTTAGGAAAATTATATGCACTAGTCACAGTCAATAGATAGCCGTGTTTATTCAATAATGATATTTCGAAATGAAAGGAGATGACTTACCGACCGTAGGAAGGTATAAAAGATTGTGATTTCGAGGCACCAGGAGAGTAAGGTGAGAGTTTAGCTATCGGGAGAGGAGAATAAGTGAGTGTTCAGTTATCAGAGGACACAGTGATCAAAGAATTATAGCGGGAAAGTTATAGACACTTGATTCAATTACAGTCGGTGTAATTAGACAAGTAGTCAGTTATCAATAATTCAACTCGGCGAGTTACCGGTCATCCAGGTAGTAGGTCGGTTTGAATAGTGCATAAGAATCACTTAATAGAACTTAAACGAGACCCTTAGCGATGAGCAGTAAATAAATCGTGTTATATCCGATTCTAAGACTTGTGTTCACCTATTGCCTGATTCCCGGTCCTTTTCCCTGTTGACCTGAAAAGGTCACAAAATTCCAGCTCTCTGCCGAATCTGCTGTGGCATAGATAGCGACAGCGGTGGGAGAAGAGATGGGGAACGTCTTTAATTATACATAATACTACGAATATTCTAATTAACTAAAACCCATCAATTAATTAAGCACCATCCTCCTTTTATAAAAATTGTCACAGAAAGCTAGAAACGCTTATTCTACTGCATTGTTGGTTCTTCCTGTAGAGTAAATCATAAACATAAGTAAAAAACATTAAAGAAAAATTAAAAAATAGAAATCAGCAGTTACTGTAGTGACTATTAGGAATCAATAATTTTGTAGTGTCGTTTATTATAAAAATAGGGATAAAAATTCAATTTAGGAAACCATATATATAAATTAACAGTAATTATAAAAGCAGAAAAGGATAAAACTAAGTGAAAGTCACACTTGTAATCGCTATATTTCGAACTACTAGAGTTCTTCTATGGCAAGAAAACAAGTCTCTAGTAGTTCGAAATATAGCGATTACAAGTGTGGCTTTCTCTTAGTGTTTTATCCTTTTCTGTTTTTATAATTACTGCTAATTTGTTACATTGTTAATAGTGTTACTTTATTTTTCTTTTATATATAGATTTGGCTTCGCGGTGGCGAGCTGAGTATGTACTTACGACTTTTGTTCCAAATTGATACGCCCGGAGCCTTCTCCACCGGGTAAACTCAGTGACTCAGATAAAATCATTTTTAGTACATTTGGTTGTGCTTTTATTAATTGCACCTTGAATATACTGGTTTGAATGTTCTATTTGCAACTTATTAAATGAGGAAGGAGCTTGCATTCCAAAAGTCATTCTGTTGAATTATTTGTAATATACTGGCAACATTAAAAGTATTTAATGCATTACAAAAGTGGGAGGTTTTATGAAATGATTGTGCTCGAGTATTTGTTTATTAATAATTTCATGAATTATTGTAAATTTATTGTAGTAACTTTTCAGGTTTTCATACTTATTTAAATGTTATATTGCTGTGTTACATTTTATTCATGTTCAATTTCCAGAGCTGAAATTAATTTAACATGTGTTCATTTCAATATGTCAAAAAATAGATATACTTGTAAATCATTCTCCTCCTTAAATCGTTCTCTTATCTTTCTATGGCCCTATTCCTATTTTTCGCCCCTTTCTTTCTTCTTCTAATACACATCTAAGGTTAACACTTGTCTGGACATCAACGGGAAGACATCCAATTCATATTATTTAATTGCAGATCGATGACAAATAACAATATTTACGTGATTT
Organism: Metallyticus violacea; assembly: GCA_030762175.1. Lineage (NCBI taxonomy): Eukaryota > Metazoa > Arthropoda > Insecta > Mantodea > Metallyticidae > Metallyticus > Metallyticus violacea. The sequence goes on from CM060831.1 coordinate 111,541,769, forward strand.
ATTCATTATCCAATTTTCCAAAATTACAAACGAGTCGTTTATTTGCAAGCTTAATACCTAAAATTATTATCAGGATCAGATGTTGGCACATTCACTGCATTTCAATTTTATGTTTATATTTTTTTAAAAGCACTTACTTTACAAACTTCCTCATATAATAATAAAGGAGCTTCTGAGTGCCAGTGCTGATGAATGATGCAACAATAGCATTATTGTTCTGTAGCTGCTTATCTTGTTGCTGCTGGAAACATGCGTAAGCAGCTTATACCTAGGTTCGTGACGTCATGGCTATACACAGCTTCCATAGTCAAACCGCTTAACGTAATGGATTTATGTACTGAGAAATGCTTTTAATCACTGTTATCAGCTATTAAGGATAAAATATGGAAAATGATTTTAATTCAGTAATTTAAAGTTATATGCTAATATAAATACGAAGAACGTTATTTTTCAAAATGATGACCCACTAATTTAGGTAAAAATTCAGTTATCCAAAATATTTTCTTTGTGGGATACTGATAAACTGTTTTTTCGTCTTATGTCAGAAAAAATATACACTTCAAATATTTTATTTATGTATTGACCACGATCTGTACTTATTTTCAAACAAAACTTCTGACAATTTCAAATAAATAAGTTGTCCTCTTCCCCTTAAAAAGTATACAAACATTCGGCATTGCAAGAAGTCAGACCACTGAGATATAGCTCAACTAGCTCTATTTTTAGCGAAAGTTAATCACCTGGTTCTAAGAATACTTAAAAATGTTTTATAACTTAAAAAGAAGCATAGAAATTTTTCTTATTTTTCTACCTGCACAAGTATTAGATTTGACCAACAATCTTCTGCTTACATTTAACAACCGCGTTATGTACTTTTTCTTCTCCCTGCAGGCATTAAAAACATATTGCTTTATACATGTATTAGTTTCATTGATGTTTTATCATCGCCATGCATTAATATTTATTTCATTTCTATGTGTTTTCCCAAGCAAACTGTCTGAGCTCTCTCTCTCTCCCTCCCTCCCTCCCTTGAGCTACATTCATTTATTAGTTTAAAATTTCGTGTTCCAGCAAACAAAAGTATTAGCTCAAAGCATGAAATAATTTTATTTTTTGCCGCGCTGCTTTCTGCTTTAACGCATGACTCCATATAACATTATATTTTATTTGTAATTTGTTTAATATAAATCTGCATTCGTTGCATTTTTATTAATTTGCAACAAAGTACTTTAAAACCGACATTATTCTGTGACTTTCAAAATTACGCCTCTCTTGCGATGCCAAAATACTTTCAGAAGTTTTTCAGAAAAACAAAATGCATTTAAAATACTGCAAAATTAAAGAGCCTCCAAAATAATGTAACAAAAAGAGGCGTTAAATCTTCACCAAACTTCAGAGCAAATCAGATATAACTTTTTACACACTTTAAACCTGCAATAATAGCGTGCGATCAGTTGTGTTTTTCTCCGAGTGTTTTGCCTATGTGCGAAGTGCTTGCTCATTGGCCGGCCAGCTGGGTCTTTTAGAAAAAGTGAAAATTATTGATATAAATCTTAATTTTAAATGTGTGTTTAGTATACTAAATGTTAATGTTATTTCATCTGCGAAAATGAACTAAAATACAAGAATAGCAAATGTTGTTAGAAATCCTAATTTGAATGCTGTGTAACTAATTATTGTTTATTCAATTTCGTTTTAGCTCTTAATAAGGCCATGTTATCTCATAAGTGCACTTATTTTCCTTCCATTTTCTTTAATTCAAATCGTATTTCCAGGAGTGAATTAAAAACCATAGTTTAGGTTGCCAAGGACAACGAAATAAAGAACTGACTCTTTAGATGTTGGTGGTGGAAAAAGTAATTCCTACTTAAATTTCGTGTTTATTCAATAAATGAGTATCTATCTGTTTCTGGTAGATACATTAAACGATAACAATTTGCAGTTTTATACTGTGTTAAATGCATTGTATAACTGTATACACTGTAACGCCCCTATTATTTTAATATTCTATTATACAGCTCAAAATAACATTGACGATGAAATGTTGTACTGTCCCACAAGTTCTTAATTTACTTTTCCTACATCATGCGTGATGATAATATGCAGAAAAGTTTAACTAACATTTTTACTCTCCTAATTTATGTTCTGGCGATTCTTCAGTAATTATTCTATGTTTATACGAGGGCACATGCACGGCAATGGCAGATGCAATCGTTCTGATTTCCCATACTTCATTTGGTAAGTGTTCTGTAAAACATTCAGAGGCCAATTTGCCTCTGTCCCTGTCTGTATATCTGAGGAATACTTTGCAGGCTTGTAAATCTGTGATATAAAGCTAAATCTGCCTCTCTCTAACTGTATTTCGCGAGCAACAAGCCTTTCACAAAGGTGCCCTTGTAGTCTTTTAGTATTGGATTGAAGATCTAATTAGTAAAATTGAGCATTTGTGCTAGAAAGATGCGGAAAAAATAAAATTCAAATGTATTGTGGGTCTTATTATGTAGTTGAGAATCACAAAGAAAAGAGATCTCCGTTGCAAATATTTTCCTTCATGAAAGCATTTGTTGTGCACGGTATATATATATATATATATATATATATATAATTTTAGTTTATTTTTTCAGTTACCTAATAACGTAGATATGATAAAAATTCTATTCTAAGACATAAATAACTTAAAGCTGTATTATTATAGAACAGCCTTGATATACGGGTTAAACTTTATGTTCTTCTATTACAAAATTAAGAAAACAGTAATTAATACTGCCTTAAAAATATAAATGTATATTTCGTATAGTTTAAAAAAACATATGGTAAAATTGCGTTCGAACGAGGCAGGAGAAGGGCGATTTGCGGTACCTTTTTACAAAAAAAGGTAGTTCATACCTTTTTTTTTTTTGAGTAGTGTTTAATGCCCGTTTTTACTACTGAGGCACCACAGTCGGTGAACATTGATGATATATGAGATGAAATGATAAATTCGGAAAGGATTTATTTTTAAGGAAGGAAGCGTTCCAGGCCTAAGTTTAGGGTACCTCCCCGGCATTTGCCAGTTATGAAGACTGAGGAAAACCTGGAAAAAAAAACTCAGTCAGGGAGGATGGTCCTGGCGGGATTCGAACCCCAGACCTCCCGCTCATGAGTCCGCGCCTTAATGACCTCGGCCACCCGTGGTGATTTTACCTTTATTGATTCTGTGTTTAGATTTCATTTTCTTGTCTAGCACTACGTTTTTAATTATCAAGTATTCAAATTCATGTCATTCCTACGAGTTTATTTTTATATCCATATTTTAGGCTCCATTCTGGCCGATTACTTTTACATTTATATTCTTTATAAGCCTTGTCATTTCTATATCTTTACTGTTTCATTTTTCTGTATATGTTACAGTGAAACTATCCCTGTTGACGTTGATCTAAGTCGATATGGATGGTGTTGTCAGCGTACCAATCCAATTGGACTTAACCGTTACAGCGGATGAAGAAAATAGGACACATGGAAGGTAAGATAACAAATCTCTATTGATGGAAGATTCACCCCATGGGGAGAGCGTATTTGATAAAATGAATAGTGACCATGAGTACTTATAATACAATGAACATACCCTAGTGAACGTCGACCCTCACTAATATGTCTTAGTAAAGTTTTAATGTTGTTACGTATTAGACGGCACCTTGATTCTAATCTACCTGGACTAACCTACAGCATCTGATGAAGCATTCAATGATCTGTCTAAGAAGGAAAAATGGATGAAATGCTCATCAGCTTAACATTTCCAGCTGTTCAAAAAAGTCATGATTGTTCTTACTCCAGTTGCAGAATAAATCTTGCCAGATTTACTCTAACTGTTTTACCAGAAGATGTGAACGGAATACTCTATAGAATTGTTACTAAAGGATTGGAGACGGTATCCTCAAATAGCTACATACAAGGTTAGAATATAATAAAAGAAAGAGAAGTTCAGCTATTAAGAAAGTGGTCCTCACAATGTAGCGTTTCACTCTGAGTTAAGACAGGTGTTTTCAAGTGTATGTATTATGCCAAATAATGAAATTTCATCGCAAAAATAATTGTCTATGTAGCTCTGTCTTAATTCAGTAACAAGCTGTAATATGTTATTATACAGTTAAAAATTAATAATAATAATAATAATAATAATAATAATCCTTACTATTTTATTTCAACAATTTTTCTCTAAATCCAGGATCTGCAAGTTCAAAACCGGCCTAGGTATAGGCATAACAATCTTGAACACACGCCCTTTCAGAGGTTTAAGCCCAGGGCTCCGTATCGTACATTATGGCACGTTAAAGAATCCCATACCTGAAAAATTTCCATACCGGCCAAGTAATGCCTTACGATTAGTATCGCATTATATAGCACTTGAGACGATGGCCTGATCATCCATTCCGCTGACATCTGTAGGTGCTAAGTGTAACTAAATTCAAATGTTCATAATACAAAGAAATTAAATATGTTTGTCACTCAAAATTAATGTGATGTTTCTCATTCATCTTCAATATTCATTGGCTGCTGAGTGACATTCACAAGCAATATCCTACCTTCACTAGCGAACGACTATTATCTCAATGTTTTAGACGGATATATTCAACTTCGCTAGAAGAAATAAATGGGAGAAAATGATGTTGAAACTGGTCCGGTAGGGAATTCTCAAAACTTTGAGTTAACGTAATTAACCTAAGCATTTCAGGTGGGGCAACATTCCGAAATAGCTGCAAATGTAATTAGATATTTCTGCATCGGCGCACTAATGGAAAACGAGCTGAAGAGGGAGCAAATAAATAACGTTAATGTCACCTAACGAGTTCTTTGCGTGCGCGAAAGACTGCACTCCCAAAAACGAACATCTCACCAAAGCACGTTATCAATGAAAATTCCTAAAAAAGCGCTAATTATATTGGGGCACCCACCCCAGTGCGGACGTCACTGCAGACACTCGAACTTCCCGTTTTAGCTTTCCACCTTCCATTCTAATATAGTTTACCTCCAACAGTAAGTTTATGCTCTGAAAAGGAACAAAAATACATTAGTAACGCCCGAAAGCTTATAACTTAAATTTTAGAAATATACAGGCGTTTATGATCTAAAACTATGAAATTTGTACAATGATATAACTTTAAAACAAAATTTTCCGACATATTTTCAAAATCTCATTTTTGTTTTACAAACTTTACTGAATTATTTCAAAATGTAACATATTAAAACATTAATCTGTACTTTTAAATTTTGAGCTTTTTTTAAATCAAGCAAGGCGCACTGCCTATAGTGAAAGACATATTATAACATGATGGAAGATTACAGAGAATTGCAGTACAAAAAGCACATACATTTTAACAATTTCAAACAAAAACTATTGTAACTCAGCCCTGATTTGTCTCGCCGATAACGAGTATCGTCTTCACAAAAGCCTTATCTGGTGTCATACCTTATCTGTTACATAAATATTTGCAGCTGTAACTTCCGCTCCACTGTGTTCATTTGCTCAGATATAGACGCATAAAGAAGGCCATGTGTAGAAGGTTGTGACATGTTCAAAATGGAGTGTCGAGCTGTTATTAAGTTCTTCACAAAAGAGGAACTTACTCCAAAGAAATAAAACAGCGATTGGACGATGTATATGGGGAAGCATCCCTCTCATATTCTACCGTAAAAGAATGGGCCAACCTTTTTCGAATGGGTCGAGAAAGTATAGAAGATGAAGAACCTGCAGGTCGGCCCTTGGAGGTGCTCACTCGAAAACGTGCTCTTGTGGAAGGAAAAATTATGCAAGACCGGCAGCTCAAAGTTACAGAAATAGCACCAAGGTTGGGCCTTTCTAAAACAACAGTCCTTCGAATTAATTATGAACATTTAAATATGAATGAATAAGGTTAGTGCCTACACTTGTTTCCTCAGTCCAAAAGCAGCAACAAATCATTTGTTGTCAGTCATTTTCGGAGCTCTGCCGTGGCAAAAAGAGAAAAGTTCTGCAGACCATTGTTACAAGAGAAGAAACTATGGTTCTCTACTATGATTTCTTGTCCAAAAGAGAATCAATAGAGTGGCATAAACCTGGCGAAAAACCGCCTCTAAAGGCCAAGGTCACTCAGTCAACCAAGAAGAGCATGGCCACAATCTTTTGGCACTGTGAAGGAATACTCCTCATTGACTTCAAGGAGAGGAACACCACAGTAAATGGGGAGTACTATGCTGGTCTACTGCACAGACTACGTGTTTCCATCAAAGAGAAAAGGCGAGGAGTGAACCTTCTTCACGACTACGCGCCTGTGCACACAGCTCTTGTTGCAAAGGAAGCTATGAAGAAATGTGGTTTCAAGAAGATCGACCATCTACCTTATAGCCCAGATCCAGCTCCCAGTGACTATTTCCTCTTCTCAGAACTCAAGAAGGACCTTCGAGGAAGGGAATTTAAGTGTGACGAAGAAGTGATGGATGCTGTTAATGCCCATTTTGCAAACAAGATATCTGACTATTTTTGGGGCAGGGAATTGAAATGTTAACTCAAAGGTGTGAGAAGTGTATTGCAATAAAGAGTAACTATATTGAAAAGTGAAATATAGTTTTTATCTTTATCATACTAGAAAATGGTTAGGCCGGAAACTTATGGACTAATCTGTTGCAGATGAACAAAACATTTTCTAGTAAATTCCACATGACAATGAAAAAGAAAGATACACTGTTATTCAAAATAAATATTTCACATTAGAAAATGAATTAACTGCAGTTTTTACTTAGCATACATTAATATGTATCAGTTGTTAACACTTGAAACTTTTAACATCGATTTCTTTCCTTCTGCATCATGATGAAGACGGACCGTGTATTACAGATATTCATTACCAGAATGCACCACGACATTGTTGCAGGATTTCTTGTAATTGCGGTATAACCAGTTTTATGAGAATATCTGTGATTTGTTGAAATCGCTTCCTAGGCGAAACAATTTTTTTCCACAACTTTAATGACATTCAGATCAGAGGCTGCCAGTCAATAAGAGCTAGATGAACCAGGCCCCTGCTCTAAAGAAAATGCCAAAAGTATTTACCATTTTCTCTTCTACTGTTCAAACAAAAAATGCATCAAAGCAGCGGTGTATGATCAATTAGTTCTTAATTGTATCTTACGCATAAGCGCTTTTCCACTCTACTGTAGTAGCGGTAGCATGCGGATCCTCCGTTAGCAAAGGAGATCATGGTCCAGCCCGGAAAGTTTTTACATTTTGAACTTAAACCTTCATGGGCCACCAAAGATATACAATGACTTGTCTTCCTCCAAGATGGGTTAGCCTTTCCCCTGCTTATTTCCCCATTCTCATGGGCCAGCAGGGAAGCGGTCCATGGCCAGCACTCGGTATTGTCTCTTTTCTTAGGAACCAAATGTTGAGGGGTTACTGTCAAGGGGTTGTTTTCGCACTTTGTTTGAAATTGGGCAGCTTCCCCATTTTTTGTCACTTTCACGGTGTTAATTGTTAAGTTACAAAAAAAAGTATCTGTTTTATGGCAATAAATAAAGTGTACATTTAATTGCAGACTCCATTTTCGCGTCTAAGTTTAATTGTTAAGTTGGAAGCGAAACGATTTGAACCTCATCAACCAAAAGCTATAGGAACTTACTCAGTAAGACGCCACAAAATTAAGAAGGTTTCTTTTATAGTTTAAAATAGCATCTTGACTGACAGCGTGTTAAGTGAGAAACGTATCTTGTCTATAGGAATGAGATTAGAGAAGAAATAGAAAGGGTAAAATTAGGTTTCTGTACAGGCAGTTGAATATTACATGCATGTCACATTTGTTGCAATATTACCATACATCAGTGGGGGGTTAACCAATTGAAAGATTCATAAAAAATTGCTGTATCTGAGTTGACCGCAGTAGGCTTAAGGTGCACTTTAACAGCTGAATTAGAAGAGTTCTATGTAATCCAGAATTTTATAGCACAAATGTATGATGTTGTTGCAGACGGAGGAATGAAAAAATTGATAAGATACCCTCCTCCACACCTTTTGGGTATGTCTCTGGCCCACCCTTTTACAGGGCCACGAGTCGCCACTGATGTATACGTTTATTTTTTAATAATTCAGAAACATGCTTCAGAAAATTGAGGCAGTATTTATGAACTGCCACCCCCATATTTAATTAGAGTAATCATACCAATAATTTTATGTAGCTTAATTATAACCATGAGTGTAATTTCCCTGTACGTGTGTTGAGTTGTGTTAAATGTAAATTTCTCGCAAGTGTGCAGAAAGCTACCCCCAGCCATAACATCTGACCTGGATATTCCGTAGCCTGTTGTAGCGATATTTGTAAAGAATCCTTGAGCAAAGTATTTATTGGTATTCTGTTAGAGAATTTCTTCGGCAGGGTAGCCACCATGAAACATTTGGCAACTGCGGGGATGAAAAGATAGGCCGATAACCTATTCAAGGGAAGAAGCCAACCGCTTGAGTTGATTCTACATGGAAAAAGTCACGTAGACCATGTTTATTTAGTTTGCAATTTTGTGGCCCCCTTTGCAAGAGTATTCAGCGGAGCAATATCAATGGAAAGGCTTTCTCAGTTCAGTTCAGTTCAGTTAGTGGACAGCGGTAATTAGTTTTGGAAGAGAATTAAGTGGACGAGCTTTATTAGTTACGTGCAATGGTTTATCTCCAATAGTAATTGAACAATAAATTGCGTCACCTTCCATAACGAAAAAATATTATTAATCTCCAAGATTCCTTTCCCTATGGTCACAGAACCATAAAAATATCCAGCACCAAGGTCTCAACAACCGTGGAAAAATAAGTCAGCCGACATATCATCGGAGAGGAAGAAATTATTATTTATCCCTGAGATTACATCCGAAACCTGTCAAATTAATTTCCTTGTTCCAAAATCATTCCCTCCATCCATTCTGGTACATATATTTAATTAAAACACCATTGCCTTATTAAATATCGCTGCAAAATTTAACTGAAAATACAACTACACGTTCTTTTTTCTGTACCTGGCATTTAATACACTATAGCTCAGACACGTTCTTTCCAAAACTCATCCGTAGTTCGGAACACCAAAGGAGGAATGATCCGCTACTCCTTGCAGCTGAATGCTAGCAGTGCAACAAGTGTATAGGAAGAATATAATACATGAGTTGAAACTGAAAAAACTTATATCATCACAGATTTTGATGAGCTTGTTGCAGAATGCAAAATAATACATTGAAAAAATAAAAAGTATTGACATTGAAACATGTAAAAAAATATAAAATTGGAAGATATGAAGAAACATTAATGTTTGTTCAAGATATTAAAAAATTTACGAAACATTATGGAATATGACAAATTAAATTGCGCTTATTGGATTCTACATGTATTAAAACATGCAACAGTACTTTGTGATTAATTGTCTAAAACATGAATTTTTTTATTTTTCAACTATGTAGTAGTGACTTAATAATACATTCTCCTGTACCTACGTACATATAATCATTCATCACTGCTGGAGCACTTTTCCCGTTAGTTTCATCTTCGAACGAAACGTTGGCCGAGAGGAAACACTGATGGTGTTCACTGTACAGGCAGGTTGCTGGGGGTTTTTGTGCTGAATGAGAATTAACGGCCCACATATGACAGGAAGACTGAGAGGCAGCTCCTCGGCAGACTGGCAAACAAAAAACAACAATAAACGTGGCAACGTAGCGGTCCAACACTTAGTCTCATCACCAATGATTCCGAGAAGTAACACAATAAACACGAGGCTACATCGCAAGACTGAGGAGGAAATTAAACTGACGTTTCTCTTTCCTTTTGATAACATCCATATTATATCATGCCAATATTACTGATATGTTATTGGAAAATCTTCGTGAAGAAGCAAGAAGCATATCAATGCATAGTAATAATGATAAATATTCTATTTATCTAAATAATTTGTGCACAAAGAACTCACAAAGAATGAACATAATGCGAATGTTCCGTAATGAATTAACAGAAAAATAATTTTTCTAGCACCGAACTCATTGTCACCCCTTAACACCTCTCTAACACTTTATAGTCATAGGCTCCCTCTTAAATCTTGGAATAAGGATGGCTAGCAAAAATGTTGAAATAAAATAAAATAAATAAAATAAAATGTACAATACTCTGTCCCGGCATCTTGTTGTCTATACCGGGACATATATTCCAAATTTTATTATTTGTTAAAAGTTATTTTCTTATACATAATACATTTTACAGAGCATAACCTATAAAGACAATAAAATATAATATAATAATGAACTAAATAGAACATAGAATCAAACAACTTTTTAACTAGTTTAATAATTTGCATGATACTGCGAACCAGTAGTTACCATTAACTGGTAACCAGCAACTACAAGAACTAAACTGACCGTCGGTTTCCGATAACCAACATCTACCTTACCCTAGCTATCTAAGAGAATTTAATTCCTATTTTACTTTTAGTTCCACGTTCTGTATTCACTTCGTATTTAAATCATTATTTCCCTTCAGGTTTTAATGTTTATGTGTTCTTAAACTTATATAGTATTAGTACATGCTTTGAACTCTACCTTTCCTAACTTTTAGTATATTTAGTATATTGAGGAGCAAGTATGTTTTTGCTCCTGCTATTCTGTCACTACTACTATCTGTACATATCTCGCTACTCTTCAATTTACTGTTTGTTCACTGCTTTCATTGTTTATATAACTTATCTGGTATTTCATTACTATTTAATCACTCCACTTACACACTCATCAAACATTAACTTTTACTATCCCCCTTTTAATTACCACCATTTCCCTCTTCTTCTCCTATCGCTTACCCCTGGCTCCTTCTTTCCCGTGATCCTGACTTCCTCTCCATCTTCATTCATCTCCTCCTTTTGTAGTATGTTGTTTACTATAATAATCATCATGTCTACTCTCGGTCTTCTTTCTTCTTCGTTAGTTGAATGGTTGAGTAGTTTGTTGGTGATATATTTGTGATCAGCTATCACTCCTTCGTCTATCTTTACTCTTCACTCGGTCTTCTTTCCTCTTCTGCTTCCCTCACTTTCTTTCTCTATAATTGTTATGTTGTTAGTCATTGTTTTGCAAATCGTTGATGTAATTATCACCAACTTCTGCTTACTCCTCGCTCCTCTGTTCTTCTTCCTCTTCATCTTCTTTTTATTCTTCTTTCCTTCTCCGCCTTACTCTCTGCCCTCGTTATCTTCACTATTCTTTTCATTCTCTCCTTTCTCATGACCTGGTATTGTATTTGCTGAGTTTAGTATTTGTAATCTGGCTGATCTTCTAATTTCATCTTTAGCTTGTACCGTAGCTGTTGGAATAGGGAAATTTAAGCGTGTTTCGCGGTAATTTAGAGCAAGAGGTTAAAGAATAAGAAGAAATTTGTAATATAAAACAATATAGCCAAGATCCTATACCATATCACTAGCTGCACAGAAATTGTGACTTGAAAATTGAAGGAGCTGAATTCCTTAATTTTGAGGTCGTTGGCAATAGAGACACCGGCATTTATTGCGTGATAAAACATAAAGAACAAGTATACCGTGTTAAAAAGTAGAATGGATAAAATATTAAAATAAAACGAAACCACTTGTGCTTCTACAGTAATTCGTATCATATTTGTTTTGTTTATAACAATATTGGATTAGATTGCATTGGATTGGATGGCTAGGATCGGAGAAGGATATTTCGCTACTTCAGCAACGCTCAAGGACTGGCCGTTTGTGCCTACGCTCCCAGTGGAGGTAAGGGATGAATGAAGGAGAAAATGGGCGACAAGGCTCCACGGACGTAGAAGGGGTCAATAGTATTGTTTCCGATCCTCACGGAGCCCCCTCTCCCTTCAAGAAGATTGATAACCAGTAGAGAAGTGCCGATTTAACATCAGAAACTGGGGAAGAAACCTTTACAAAGCGCAAGCCACCTTTGCACCGCACCAGCCCATCTCGCCCTTGTTCTTCCGATCCGGAAATATAATTATGTGAAATAAGAGAGCAGAAAATTCGTGAAAACCGCGAAAAAACCCAAGGCCAAGATGACCGGCACCAAGGGCTTTAAACTCGGGACCTCCCGATTGCGAAACAACAAACTTTACCTCCGGAGTCATCCCATTCGGTTTGTGTAAATATTATTCGAATCTGTACCTAAGGTCCTCATTATTGAGCTTCCTGAAATGTTTATTTAACAAGCAGATTCGATAGTTCGTTACTGAGACTAATTTATTGATTTCACCTGTATTTATTGTACAATACAACAGCTAGTAACCAGCATTTGTTTCTGGAATTCCTGCTTCTATTCTCTTTAGCGCTTCAATGTTATCATTTAATAAATTGTACTAAAAAGAGAATTTGGATATAGTTGTATAATACACACCACATTTAAGTCCTGATAATTTCTAATCGTAAAACAAGGGTTTGTGTTATAAAAAAGTTCAATATATTTCACTATTCAGAATAAAAATAAACACCTGTTAATGCAGCTATGGTAATCAACCTTTTTTTTTTTTTTTTTTTGAGTAGTGTTTAACGCCCGTTTTTACTACTGAGGCACCACAGGCGGTGGACACTGATGATACATGAGATAAATGATATATTGGGAAAGGATTTTTTTTTTTAAGGAAGGAAGCGTTCCAGGTCTAAGTTTAGGTACCTCCCCGGCATTTGCCAGTTATGAAGACTGAGGAAAACCTGGAAAAAACCCCAGTCAGGGAGGAACGGTCCTGGCAGGATTCGAACCGCAGACCTCCCGCTCACCAGTCCGTGCCTTAACGACCTCGGCCACCCGTGGCGGTAACCTGTTTTGTGATTAGCTTTATGTGATGAGCTGAAAACCTGGATCACTTTCAGTATCTTACCACCACGCCATCAAAAGCAATGAACTAAGTATGGTCTATTATATCCGTGGAAAGTCACGCTTAGCAGCATATACCTATTTAAGAGGGTAGATCAATAAGTTTCCGGTTCGCCGATAAGGGTTATCGCCTTCTTTTGGTTAAGAACTTAATAATAGCTCGAAACTCCATTTTGAACATGTCACAATCTTCTATACATAGCTTTCTTTGTGCAACTATATCTGAAAAAACTGAACACAGCCGAGCGGCATTATTTACTTAACAAATAAAGTATGACACCAGATAAGGGTTTTGTGAAGGCGACAATCATTATCGGCGAGGCTGGAAACTTATGAATCTACACTCGTAGTTTTCGGTTTTGTTATTGGTGGCTTCTGAATGACGGTCAAGTAATTTTTAGCATTACTATTATTTAATTTCATCTAAATTTCTACTTCATGTTTAGCTGAGAAAGTATAACGATATTTTGTAAGTGTAATCTTTCTGATATAAAAATATACGTTAAGGAGCTGCTAGGCGTAGCGCAGTTTAATAATTACCGTAAACGAAGATCTCTGAAAAGCGTATATGGTACAAATGCAAACTCGATACAAATTTTTTCCATTCATTTTCTTTGCAGCATTTCACGCACGTAAACAATATAACGTAACCTGATACAAAAACAATTATTATTCGATAGAACATCTTCCAATGCTTTTAAAATGTTCCAGCAGTGAAAAAAATATGAACTTGGAACTTCTAGGGTGAATTAGTCAGAATTAGTGGGAGGAGTTCGATTTAGCATCAAACTTTGTATTATTGCGTTATTCTGGCGGCTACCAATACCCCGGTGACTTAAGCTTTAGCGTCAAGAGTAAATATTTCGAAACGCTTACATTCGGTAATGATTATTAAGACCTCAATGGCATACCTGATAACTGTTAAATTTATTTAAAAATAGCAATAAATATTTTCTGTTTGTTTTTAATTCCCCTCCCCTTATTTATGCAAAGTCAACTTTGGAGAATACAATCAGTAGAATCAATTTCCTGACATGCGCACTCGTAACTCAACCCAGCGAAACACCCAAGCCACCACGGTACACAACTTAGTTACAGTTATTCCAAAGCAAGATGGCCAACATCTGTAATGAAATGTATTTCATATAGGTTATGGCAGCTGCTTGCTTGCTCATTCTTCTTCTTGTTGCTGTGCTGGATACAGCTGCTCAGCATTCACGAAAATGTCGTGAAGCCTCCTTTTACGAGGACCATTTTGTTTTGATATCTCATTAGCAGATAAATGCTATAAAGTTATTAACATATTAAGTGTAACTCCTAGGTTAGGTTTAAGCTAGAGTATTTGGAAAAGAAGAATAGTTGATGAGTTTAACCCTAGGAAGAGAGTGGTAGATTCAAGACATGCTAATATAGAGCCTCACGCGTGACGCTCATATGAAAAAATAAAAATAGGACCAATCCACCAATTTACGCGAAAAGACTGGGAGATTCACAAGGTCTGTGCAAGCACAGGTTTTGTTTAGTCAATCAAGAAATTGGAGTAATATTATTTTCATTTTAATTCAATAATGTTTTATTACAGTGATTTTATATATAGTCTTAAATAAGAGAAATTATAGTCTACGCTTGTGCTCCATATCATTCCACAAACCGTTCGAAGAAGAAATAGAAAACTTTTCATAAAATAATTTAATCATATCTGTATAATGTATTAGCATAAATTATGACTCAATAATAATTTGTTAACTGTGTTAATAGAAGACAGTATTTCGTTTCATTTTTGGTTAAAGGTCGGGTTTATTTCGAGTGTTAACTCGCTATAACTTGATCTTTATATGAGTCTTAAGAAAAGGCCTGAGAGGATGTCTTAGAATATATATATATATATAAATTAACACTAAAATAAAAGTAGATAAAGATAAAACACAGAGAAAGAGTCACACTAGAAACTGCTATATTTCGAACTACTGCGAGTTCTTCAATGGCAAGAAGCTAGACCTATATGTTTTAAGAATATAGGGAAATAAGCGCTGTAACAGACATAAAGCACCGTGTCACGAAATTTTGAGAAAAAGTTTTTCAGTATGGACAGATATAGAATTTGTTAATTCGTAATAAGGTAAAATGAATAAACACATTTTAAATAGAAATATTAAACTTAATTTAACTTAAAACTCAACGTATATTATATGTTTATTTAGCTTATTAACTGACACTCTTTAACATCTCAGGTCCCATTCAATTCAGGGCCTGAAACGGCCGATAAATTTGGTTAGAGGTGCTTGAGATCCTTTTACGTGCCGTAAATCTACGACAAGGTACTCATGGCTTTACCTACCTTCCGAAGGAAGTCATAGGATTTTTACGCCCGAAAAATCCCATCGACTCTGTCCGGGATTGAACCCGCGATCATGGGTCTACGAGGCAAGGTATGGTTACTATTCGACATTATGGCGCAACGAAACTATTGCATTTGTAAGAGTTTAGATGGCGGGAAGAATGTGATGAAAGTTTGATTATATGCAGATACAGCTCACCACTAAATAACTCTTCTTGTCTATCTACAGCGATGTTGCTTGTTTTCTGGGACTTGAAAGTGTCGGGTTGAGTAAGGGGAATTAAAGGCGATGTGTTGATGAGATGAGAAAGAACACCTTGTTATCTGCCAGTTGACGTCGTTCATTCAACCAACAAGTGCGTTCCAAGGCGTTTCTCGTCAGATCGCAGTAATGGACAGTTGGCAGACACACGGATCTATAATTACTGACAAATAGTAGTTTTCTGACTGCTAAGAAGAAGCGCCGAGCAGAAATGAAGCTCGAACATTGATGTTCCAGTGCAAGTTCATTTCGTGTCCTTAAATACTCAATTAGACTCGCTTGACCACGTGATACTGGGAAGCTCTATTTTCCCACCACTGTGGATTAGGCATCCTTATAGACTAGCGGTGACGTCATGCAACTCTCATATTATTGGCTAGTCAGATTATCTGAACACACCGTTCAATTTCAATTTCTACCGTATGTTAGAGTTCAACGTCCTTTAATGGTAGCACAGGTGTTAACAGCGCACATCTTTGTCAACATACCTGCCCGGGGGAAAAGCAACCCCCTTCCAATGAACAAAAGAAATAATTTACTCTATTGTCTCTATTGTCTGTCGCGACTCTGCTGCCCGAGCAAGAATTCCTGCTTTTCGTGGCATTTTTACACACTTAGAGAACCTTCAGTTACAGCTAGCTGAAATTAAATGTTATATATGTTACATATAATATATACATACACATTATAATTAATTTCTCACAATTGATGGGGTACCAAGGACGGTATCACATTGCATCTATCGGATTTCATTGTTTTGTCGCCTTTTCACAGCAGCTGGAAGTCGGCACTTAGAGAGGGTACTGTCGACGAGTTAGACATAATATCCGCGCAACTGATTCAGTCCTCGCAATTGGAACTACAATCACAATCAAAATGAGCACGTAATGAAGATTATGCTGGTAATGCACACTGCTACTACAATTGTACATTGAAATACAACATTCACACTTTTCTGGCGTCTTTTTAGGAAATTGCCATTCACACACACCAATTCATCTCCCAAATTTGAGTCAATTTCTTGCTTGACATTTTCTTGCAATTGTTTTAACGTGAGGGGATTTGTTCGATACATTTTATTTTCTTACTTTCCTCTAAATAAAAACCACGTACTGTCAGTTCATGGGACTGTGAATCCGTAATCCCCTATTAATTACGAAACCTTCAAATTTTTTTCTGAATGAAACGCAATGACTCGTTAGCTGAACGTGCGGTAGCAGAGTCTTGCTGGAAATGACCAGATCGGCGTTCAATATCAGTCAATGGTCAAAAAATAGTACGAGTAACCTATTATCTATCTCTCTGCATTTGTGGTATTGCCATAAAATATAACATCTATTATTTTCTAGTTGTTATGCGTTTAATGCACATCATAAATTGATTTAATCGGCAAGCAAGGGATTTGGCGTAAAAAGTCGTTTTTATTTTTTCTCTACTCTAATATTCTTGCCGTCAAAATATTATCGATAAGTGAAATCAGTTTCACCAGTAAAGAGTATTAAGCGTGAATTAATTGTTATATCATTTTCGTTTCATAACATACAATTACAGAAACCCGAATATCAGAATCATCTGCCTGTAAATCATGACTTTGTATATTTTCAATTTGGGAAGATGAGCTGATGCGTGTAAAGGACAATTTTCTTAAAAGAAACTATCTTCTTTTTAATTGTAATTTTTGTAATTGCGAGAACTTTTATCAGCTACGCGGATATTACTCCGTTTTACCGGGAGTTACCGCCATGACCTCCGAGTCGCTACCTGTTGTGAAACGGGCGAAAAAACAATGCAAGGGCAAGTATATAATAAGCAGGAGGACTGCAAATTGCTGCTAATGTTTAGCTTTCCATTACATGAATGACAGACGAGTTTAAAAGACACTATTGAGTTATATGTTATATAAAAGTCCACCCGAACAGAGTAAGGTCGGTCCTGGTGGTCAAGTAGTAACCATACTTCAATCATAGACCCAAGATCGCGGGTTCTACCCCGACCAGGGTTGATCGATTTTTTTCAGGAGAGAAAATCCTAAGTATGGTTTCCTTCGGAAGGGAAGTGAAGCCAATTTACGATATGCCTGAAAGAATAGGCGCCGAGTAAAATTTATCGGCTGTTTTACCCCCTGAATAGAATCGGAAGCTGACGATCTGAGATTTTAAAAAATGTCCGTAAATAAACCAAACATTACTACGAACAGAGTAATATCGCAGTTTCACAGGAATAATCCCAAACTTACCTCTAGGTAAGTACAAAACCCTGAGGTGCTACGAGGGCAGGTCCATAAGTTTCCGGCCCAACCATTTTCTAGATATGATAAAGACAAAAGCTATATTTTACTTTTCAATGCAGCTACACTTTATTGCAATACACTTCTCACATCTTTGAATTAACATTTCAATCCCCCCCCCCAATATAGCCAGAAGTCTTGTCTGGAAAATTAGCATAAACAGCATCCGTCACTTCTTCGTCACACTAAAATTTCCTTCCTCGAAGGTCCTTCTTCTTCCCGACAACGCGCCTGTGCACACAGCTCTTGTTGCAAAGGAAGCTGTGAAGAAATGTGACTTCAAGGAGATCGACCATGCACCCTACAGCCCAGATCTAGCTCTTAGTGACTATTTTCTCTTCTCAAAACTCAAAAATGGCCTTCGAGGAAGGAAGTTGAAGTGTGACGAAGAAGTGATGGATGCTGTTTATGCCCCTTTTGCTGACAAGATTTCTGACTATTTTTCGGAGGGTATGGAAATGTTAATTCATAGATGTGAGAAATGTATTGCAATAAAGCATAACTATACTGAAAAGTGAAATATAGTTTTTGTTTTTATCATACCTAGAACATGGTTAGGCCGGAAAGTTATGGACCTACTCTCGTACATAAGAAAACAAAAATATCTACCTTAATAATAATTAATGTGATATTCTTACATAGTAACCTTTTAAAGCAATATCTAATAGGAGAATTTCATATACATTTTGAAAATAAAAGTGAATTTTCATTACAGTTAATGTTTTAATTAACGAATCCGTAACTTTCACATTTACAGAGGGTTGCAAAACACAATTCAGCTACAGTGATACAGCGCTATCTAATGGATTCATTGAGAACTACAGCCAACTCGGAGCCGGGTTTTAGGAGCACGAACATCAAAGGTGCCGACACAAGCTGCCCCTACTGTATTTTTGTAGTTTTATGCTAGAAGTTTGAACAGTTTTTTGTTTACTCTTGCAAAATGGCAGAAATGATTTGCGATTTATGTTTACGGGCGTCACAAACTATTATAAATGAGATAGAACGTGTTGTTTAAGTATATTAGTCTAATTATTCGGTTGTAAAATAAATACAATATTGATTTGGGCGAACATTTAACGATTTGTCCCCATTCCAGGTCGGTCCTGGTGGTGTAGTGGTAACCATACTTGCCTTCTACACCCAAGATCGCGGGTTCAAACCTGACCAGTATCCATGGATTTTTTTTCGGGCGTAAAAATCCCAAGTATGGCTTCCTTCGGAAGGGAAGTAAAGTCGTGGGTCTCGTATCGTAGATTTACGGCTCGAAAAAGAACCTCAAGCCTGAAAGAAGAGGCCTCTGAGCAAAATTTGTCGGCCGTTTTACACCCTGCATTGAATGGGATGCTGATGGATGACCTGAGATGTTAAAGAGAGTCCGTAAATAAAACAAAGCAACAAAATGCATTCCATTATTGAAATATAACAACAATAATGCTAATTATAGTTTTTATAATTGTTATCATGAAAACTAATATTCTTTCAATGTTGCAAGGAATGCTCTCTGTTATTTCATTCCTTTTCCAAGAAAATTCTTATATCTTATATCTTTCCATCTGCATCCATGCACTACGGGGTTTATCTATTTATCGCAGAAGCTGTCATTTGTAAGGTTTTATTGCTGGTTTATTCCGTTTTTAATGAATATGTATATTATACTTTAGCCTAATGATAGATTTTCTCTTCTCATCTTTCATGGAATAGCAATTTCAACTCATGTTTAATTTTTATTCACAATTCACAATGAAAACATAAATATTATCTCAAGAATATAGCTGTTATCCTAAAATTAAAGCATACCACCATTCGCAATGGAAACAAAAAATTATCGCAAACACATTTGGTAACGTGACAACCAACAAGTGTTTTCTCTCTGCTTGAAAATAGTTATGGAGCATGTGTCTATGTTATTAATGATTTAAAGTAACTCCTTAGCATTGAATTCTGGTATTTTGCTTAAGAAATCTCAGCGTGAAGAGGCAAACAACCATAAGTTCACCGTTGTAACAGAAAAGGGGCAAGTAAGGGACTTATATAACCTGTACAATTGCTTTAAAAAAATCATTGTCAAGGTTACTGTAATAATTTATCATAACATTTATCCTTCGGGTTTTCATGTGCTTACATTCTCTTTCAGTGCGTGTCTTAAAGTATTTGTTAAGTTAGTTGAAGTAATGATGTGATATTAAACAATTTTATGCCAAACGACGCCAGTTCCGCATATTTCATGATCTATGCGTCAAGCTAGTTGCTGCTTTAAACATCATAATCATGAAAGCTTGGAGTTTGCAAGTTCCCATGATAATAATGTCTTAGTGTTTAAGTTTGCGGTTGCAAATGCTGTAAATAACAGGCAATATACATAAGAAACCAGATATAATTCCCGCACATTTACAAGGGCTGTTCAATAAATAATTATCATAATTTTTTTGACAATACACATTTACTAATTCTCATAATTTTGAGGACCTTTCTCTAAGTAGTTTTGTTGAATTCAATATACCTGTTCAGTATATGCAGAGAGTGCCAAAAATGTGTTCACACTTCAAGCAAAGAAAAAACTGTGTTAACATAACAAAACTAAATTCACGCAAACAGAAAATGATTAGCACTAATTATCATAGACTTTTAAAGTTGCAACATTTGCTCAAAATGCCCACCATCGGCTTCGATACACTTCTGAGTACGCTGATCTACTGATTGAGCAACATTTGCGAAAGTGTCCTCAGCGATTGCAGCACATTTTCAATTTTTTCCCGAAGTGCTACCATTATAGCTGATTTTCTACGGTGTACAACATCCTTAAAATAGTTCCCCATAGGTAGAAGTCCATCGGAGTTAGATCTGGAGAATTCAATCGAATCTCTTCGTCCTGTCCAGTGCTCGGGGCTTGTTGCTGTGCGAGGTCTCCCAGATTTGGCCTTGTGAACATCGCATGCGGTACCATGAGTCTCAAATTTGTCTCGAATGCATGCAATTGTTACTCGCGTTGGCGGTGTTCTGTATACACGTCTCCATTGCCTTTGAACTTCAACAACATTCTCAGTTTTCCATACCACTTCAAAATTGCTTTCCGCTCTTCAAACAATAATCTTGGCTCCATTTTTGTTGTGGCAACGCTAACATAACGTAATGTGAGTCACGTCTGTTTACAGAACATCATACGATAATCTTGGCTTCATTTGTTCATTGTTGATTTACCTGTCGCGTAGCAACTCTGTCATAATGTATGTGAGTCACCTCTGTTTACAGTACATTATACGATAATCTTGGCTTCATTTTGTAGTAGCAACGCTATCATAATGTATGCGAGTCACATCTTTTTACAGAACAACTTACGATAATCTTGGCTTCATTTGTTCATTGTTGATTTACCTATCACGTAGCAACTCTGTCATAATGTGCGTGAGTCACATCTGTTTACAGCACACCATACGATAATCTTGGCTTCATTTTGTAGTAGCAACGCTATCATAATGTATGCGAGTCACATCTGTTTACAGAACATCATACTACACATTTAAACATGAATAAGGTTAGTGCCTAGACTTCTTTCCTCAGTCCAAAAGCAGCAACGAGTCATTTATTGTCAGGCATTTTTGGACTCCGCGTGGCTCCAAGAGAGAAGTTCTGCGCAACCATTGTTACAGGAGATGAAGCTATGGTCCTCCACTATGATCCCTGGTCCAAAAGAGAATCAATAAAGTGGCGTAAACCTGGCTAAGCACAGGCTCTAAATACCAAGGTCACTCAGTCAACCAAGAAGATAATTGTACAATCTTTTCGGACTCTTCAAGGAGAGGAACACCACAGTAAATGGGGAGTACTGTGCTGGCCTACTGGTGGTGTGCGCCTTCTTCACGACAACGCGCCTGTGCACACAGCTCTTGTTGCAAAGGAGGCTGTGATGAAATGTGGCTTAAAGGAGATTTCCTCTTCTCAAAACTCAAGAGGGACCTTCGAGGAAGGAAATTTAAGTGTGACGAAGAAGTGATGGACGCTGTTTATGCCCATTTTGCAGACAAGACTTCTGACTGTTTTTGGGGGAGGTATTTTAAATGTTAATTCAAAGATGTGAGAAGTATATTGCAATAAAGGGTAACTATATTGAAAAGTGAAATATAGTTTTGTTGTTATCATACATAAAATGGTTAGGCCGGAAACTTATGGAGTTATCCTCGTATGTCTGTAAAAATTATCATAATTCTTTATTGAAAAACATCTCGCATGTATGCATAAATGTAAGCTATTCTTAAGGAATACGCTCTGTAAGGTGTGATGTTTTCAAATACAGGTCACAGCAATATGAAAGTTTGCGTTTGCAAGTGCTCGTGTTATCTTTTGATGGTAATCTTAAAGCTGATATTTATATAAATAATTATAAAAATGCCTCATTCTTTACTTTTTATGTTCGTATTTAATTGTGTTTGTAATTAGAGCCTTAAATTTGAACATAAAACATGGAAGCTTGCGAACATGTTGATGTAATCGTTATTTCAAAACAATAATCATAGTGCATTTATCTAAATAACCGAATGTATCACTGTCTTAAATGAATAATTTTTCTTTCTGACAATTGGCGTCCATATACAATGTTTTAGCATTCTCTTTTACTTCACGGATCGTGGAGGATAATCGATTCGCATTTTATGACAAGAGTTTTTGAAATTCTCCTGTAAATCAACGGGTTGACTCACCCTCGCGTGTTACCGAGTTTTGAATGTAGGTTATGAGGTCGTTTATCATCATAAACAGCAGCTATATAATTTTCAGCAGTTCATATACACAGGCAAACATAACTTTTCATCCGAGGAAATAAAACGCGTCTGTTATATTTCCACGATTACCAAAATATACTAAATATCAATCATGTACTTAATATTAATGTCAGGTTGCCTTTTCAATTCATTGCTAATTATTAATTTCTCATGAAAACGAATACATTATAATTGTGAATGCGACTTAAGCCTTTACTTCAGAGATGCTGAAGAAATGCAGAATATCTGCGCTTACTTATCTATAATGGCTGACCGCCACGGGTGACCGAGGTCGTTAAGCGCGGATTCGTGACTCGGAGGCCTGGGGTTCGAATTCCGCCAGGACCGTCCTCCCTGACTGGTTTTTTTTTTTTTTCCAGGTTTTCCTCAGTCCTCATAACTGGCAAATGCCGGGGAGGTACCCTAAAACTTAGGCCTGGAACGTTTCCTTCCTTAAAAATATCCTTTCTCAATTTATCATTTCATATCATGTATCATCACTGTCCACTGCCTATGGTGCCTCAGTAGTAAAAGTGGGCGTTAAATAAAAAAAATCGCACAAATAAATAAAGTATTTTATCGACTGGTTATAATGAAAATGCTATTATTCGTATTGGATTTAAAGGAATAAAACGATTGCTTGCACAAAATTAGTGGAGAAATTAGATTAGAATGTTAATCCAATTATATTCCCACCGCAGAATCTGTAACTATTGGAGGGTATGCTATCTCACGCCGGCAAAGGGAGCATTATTAATGTAATACGCTATTTAATACAAGTAACTAAAATATGATTTACTCACTCATTTTAAGAAAGAGGATGCTAAAACTGTAGTCTAATTTCTTCAAATATTTTTGCCCCTATTTTACTACATCGTGATCACTCATTATTTATCTTGAAATACTGAAATTATATTGTGCTATTTTTCAGCAACGATACTTTTTTTAGGGGGGCCAATTTTTCATGTTCCCCAGGGACAAAAGCCACAAGCAATAGGTTAGGAGCTCGATGGGATCGCCCCTCATATGATTTTTCTATCCTTCATCATAGTACCACGTTCTTTATGGAACAGTGTGCTGTTGTATAGCGTTCCATTCCCTCTAAACAAACAAAACCAAAAAAAAAAAAAAAAAAAAAAAAAAAACACCCAAAGAGAAAGAAAAAGAGAGCGCAAAATCATATTGCTATATCCTGTTTAATAACTGTACATTAGCTGTTGAATTTTTTTTTCTGGGTGCCATTTTCTAAGCTATTACAAATAATAGTTTTGCCGTTCTTTTAGCATTTATGCGGCCATGTCTCTGTTTTATAATGAAAATAGCAATTCGCATACATATTTGTCCACAATTTTCGTGTTAAACTCTTATTTATTCATTTTTATTTCGTACGCACGAAGGGCGACTTACAGAGTTCTTCCTGTGTTCAGTGCCGGTAACATCGTGTGAATGAAGAATGCCTACGTTGGCTATAGGGCGCTTGAATTATTAATCGAATCCATGCTTCGATGCTCTCAGTTTTGAATGTGGCGTCATACCGGGAATATCTGGTAGTGAGTTGTACTAATAAACTGAAGCCAGTGAATGTTTTAATCGGTTTTCCAATTTTAAGTAATTGTCATAGTGTAAGTGTGTTAATTTTGCAAAAGTGAAGAACAATAAGCAGAGATTCGGTTTTTTTTCTCCCAATTCAAGGGTAGGTCCATAAGTTTTCGGCCCCACCGATAAGAGTTACCGCCTTTACAAAACCCTTATCTGCTGTATTGCCTTATCTGTTAAGTAAATAATTGCAACTGTAACTTCCGCTCCGTTTGTTCAGTTGTTCAGATATGGTTACAAAAAGAAGGCTATGTGTAGAAGATTGTTACATGTTCAAATGGAGTATCGAGCTGTTATTAAGTTCTTCACAAAAGAAGGACTTACTCCAAATGAAATTAATCAGCGATTGGATGGTGTATATGGGGAAGCATCCCCCTCATTTCTACCGTAAAAGAATGGGCTAAAATGTTTCGAATGGGTCCAGAAAGCATTGAAGACGAAGAGCGTACAGGTCGGTCCTTGGAGGTGCTCACTCCAGAAAACATCCCTCTTGTGGAAGAAGAAATTATGGAAGACCCGCGGCTCAAAGGTACAGAAATAGCAGCAAACTAATGCATTGAAAATATTAATTTTTAGTTGCAGAAATTGCTGATGCAAGAAGTAACGATAAGTTGTGTATTTTTAGTGCAGTAAAATGCTAAACCTCGGTGCAAAAATAATTTTAAAAAATGTATAAACGTAAAATTCTCCGGTTAAAAAATGAACTAGTGGATGGCGTACTTTCAGACTTGGGTTAGGTTGGAGGTTTTTATAAAACACTACGTTCATTGCCTTTTTCTGAAACAAAGCATTGTATTTCAAATTATAGAGGAAGCATAACTCTCTCTTTAGCCAGCCGTATGCCACGTTCTACCTTGAGCTCATTTGCCGCAAAATGTCATTCATTTCCTACATCGTCGTGTCCTGGGGCTTAGGGAAAACAAGAGGCGCATGGCAAAGCCAGAGAAATTGCTGGACGCGATAAAGCGATGTCCGGGCCGCACGTCTTTGGCTTCATGTTCCGGTGTTTGTGGTCGACCGTGTTTCCTCCGGCGGCCGACAAACAAAACGTCTGTTCCCGGAGCGATACCAACCGGAAAGGCATTATCAGCCCGCTTGCCTTCCCTCTCTTTCCCTCGTCTAGTCACTTCCATGTACTGCATCATGCCGATTAAATACAGTTTAAAGTCCATTAGATATGAACAGTCACTTCCGTTTGAGATCATCTATTGAGAAGTAAGATTTGAGCGAAAATGCTATAAAGATCTAATTTTTGTGAATTTTATAGGAGAAAGATGTGATTTTTTAATGGTGTTTAATGCCCGTTTTTACCACTGAGGCGCCACAGGAGGTGAACACTGATGATACATGAGATGAAATGATAAATTGGGAAAGGATTTTTTTTAAAGAAGGAAGCGTTCCAGGCCTAAGTTTAGGGTACCTCCCAGGCGTTTGCCAATTATGAGGACTGAGGAAAACCTAGGGGGAAAAAACCAGTCAGGAAGGACGGTCCTGGCGGGATTCGAATCCCAGACCTCCCGCTCACGAGTCCGCGCCTTAACGACCTCGGCCACCCATGGCGGTAAAAGGGTTCTTTGTATTTGTTATTTTTTTTTGGAGGGGGTAATAAACTTAACGAACCAGCATTAACACTGGAAATTTGGAATGTCCAATATTTGATTAAATAATGGCATGTATTCTATCCTTGTATAAGAACATTTTATGTTTTTTGTGGAAACCTCAGTGAATGCCTCAGTCAGGGAAGACGATCCTGATGGTATTCGAACATTAAGACAAAATGGGTGGGATATGTTTATCAGAATGCATTGTGCTGTGGCATAAATCAAGGCAGCCTTGCAGTGCTTCAAAATCGCTTTAGTGTATTCGGAACGTGTTTGAACCTTGACATCAACAAAGAAATGCATGATATAGACATGAACAAACATTTCTAAGACAAATTTAGGAGCACACTACTATTCCTGACAGCTCAAGGAATAGAAGCACACAAAATCTTTAGTTAAAGTTTCGCGAAATTAAAAACAGAAGAAGAAGGAAACTATTCCGACCAGAAAGAGGAGTTCGCCAAGGGAATCCAATCTCCCCCAAACTCTTCACTGTATAATGGAGCATAATTAACTGGCATAATAATTTCGAAATCAACATAAGCGGCAGTCGACTAACAAATCTAAGATTTGCTGACGTGTGGTCTTATCCAGCACTACAAACTATGCTGGAACAATTATGTGAGCATAGAAAAAAATGCAGGGTTGTCGCTAAACAAACTGAAGTCGCAGTTAATTTCAAACGAACCTGAAACCCAGTAAAAATACACGGAACAGGCCTCACATATGTGAGCGAATTTACGACAACAGATTTCCTTACATGATAAAATGGAAAAAGAGCTGGAGAGCATTTTGGGCCCTTAAGTTTATATTGTTAGAACAAACACTAACTAAGAAAATCAGATTCCAGACGCTCAAAACCTGTGTATACCCTGTATAGACATGGTCACTAACAGAAAAACAAAAGAACAAAATTCAAATATGCCAAAGAAAAATGATCCTGGGAATAACTTTGAAGGACAAAATATCTATAATGTTAATAAATCAGTTATCTCAGACAACAGACGTGGCACAAATAGCTACCAGAAGCAAATGGCAATGGAGCGGTCACGTCGCAAGAATGCAGAACAATAGATGAACCTACAAGATCTCCATGTGGGACCCCCGGATAGGAAAAAGGATACAAGGCAGACCCAGAAGAAGTTGGACAGACCTCAAGGAACATGCAGGTCCAGATTGGTCAAGAGTAGCAAGAGGAAGAGAAAAATGGAAATCTCTCGAGAACCTAATGCAGTGAGAAATGAAGTAACCAAAGAACAAATCAGTCAGTGTCTTAAACAGCATACGAACAATTAGCATGGAATAGCTCACCATGTTAGGAAAAAGAGAGCTTTCCCTACTTGTTAAGAGGCATTTGAGCTTAAAGTGAGTGACACAATAGACTATTTTTACCTTTATCTTTTACTAAGAGTTTGAGTGAATTTAAGGTATTTTACAATGCTACAAGAAATATTTTCAGTCACTTACAACAGTGGCAAAGTGTTCAAGACAAATTCACACACATTAGACGAACTGAAAAATAACATTCGCGAAGACATTTCTTCCATTTCTCAGAGGGAGCTGCAGAGGGTAACATGCCAGAAATGTATGGAAATAAAGAGAAGCAGTTTCGTTTCTTGCTTGATAGTGGTGAGCAACTGCACTTTTTAAGTGTTAGTAATAATTTATGCGACAATCACAGCTGCAAACTTTCTGATTCCTGATCACTGCGGAGCCCTTTAACCTACTGACCGGCCGGCAGTTACACGCGGAGCTGTACCGCTAAGGAAAAATCACCCATTATAGTGAACAATTAGATAAAATAAAAACCGCATAACACAAAAAATTATCATTTCCAAAAGTTAATTTTTATTGCAGTCTCTGTTTATTAATTAGTTTTGTTTTAGACTTTTATAGTGAAAATAAAAAAGAAATTAAAAAAAAAAGGAGATACAATTTAAAATATAATTATTGTACTGCTCATCACTTAAAATTATTCAAGTTAAATATAAATATATTTAATACCTCTTTAAAAACTTTGAATTATTGTGCTTTTATCTAAATACTAACAGAAAATAAAATGTTACAAAAGGCAATAACAGGCCAAGTGATAGGACTGACAACGCAACATGTGTGGAAATAATTGTATTTATTATTTAAAAAAGGGTAATAAGTAATTATCTTATTGAGAGAAACATGATATTGATATTAAAGTGGAGTTGGCTAAAAGTTGAAAGTAACTTAATATAGGTTCTAAAATACCCCCCCCCCAAAGAGGATATAATAAAAATCAACATATAAATTTAAAAAAATAGCAACGAAAGTTATCAATCACTTATCACAGAAATAAAATATTTCCATTAGAGTCCTACTACCAATGGATTACAGCGTTAGAGACAGATAAATACACTGAAAAATCTTTGGGCCTAGCCTAACATATTAAACTAAAACATAAAGGGTTTTATTGCATTTGCAATTAACAGGGCAAAATATTTAAAAAAAATGTATAATTTCTATGTATGGAAACAAGAGAACGGGGTTGAAATACCTAAAATTCCAATAAATGTAATACTACAATGGCATCCAGTTTAAATTTTGGTAGCCTATAGCCTTCTCATAAACTATTAACAAACAGAAAGAAGAATCGCAATGCTGAATATGTTCAAGTGCATATTTTACAGCTGAGAAGCATACCAGCTGGTATGAAGGCTTGAGACTCGATGCATAACAAACGGCTTTGATTGTAAACTTAAAGGATACCAGGGGTAGAATGTGACTCACGATAGAAAACTCTTCAAACCTATGGCAGCTACATTTATAAAGTTAAAATGTTGGTATTCCTATTCTACAAAGTGCAAGTTCAAAATAGCAATTCTTTTTTGTTTTCAGTAAGCTACAGCAATAGTGCAAATGAATACTTCCAAGTCATTCCAAATAACTGATCGTATTTAATTATAAACACAATATTTTATGAGAAGAAATTGTTTTATTTTTATAAGAAAAATCTCATTTAATTTCAAAAACTGCATGAGTATTGTCAAATGAAGTACAATTAAGTATGACAATTATATATAGTGGCACAAATATATAATTTTGCAAATTGAAGTTATTTCCTCAAAGAAATATAAAATTGTATAAATTTACTTTCTGAGATTTGTACAACATTTTAAACGATTTGGAGATGCTGCTTATTATTGGTGACAATGTCTTACGAACGATTAACATGATGGTGCTCTCACTCATTTGTTCAAGCCGATATTACGATTACGCTAGTTAGTGGCTAGGGAGCAGTAATGTAGTCCATTTTGCTTAACGTGTAGTCACTTATAGAGCCATCATTAAGACTCAATATACGCATTTCCTACGTCATCTTTTAAATGTATATATAGATTTTGAGATAGAATTGGTAAAAACTGAAACCCGATTGTTGGTCGGGGGCGGGAATTGGACTGTATGGTAGCTGCGGTAAACAGCTTATGCCCACTGATCGCAGGTTTCGCCACGGCTGCTGCAGATCACCCCCACTCTTCTCCCACCAGTGGTTCTTGATACTTTGGCCGCTCTTACGCTAATCTTCTGGCGAAGGCAGCCACACGTATCTGGGCCTGGAAAGTTCTAAGATTGCGCGATTTTTGGGCAAAGCCTATTTCTTTCATACACAATACAAAATGATGCTATCCATGGGCAACGGCGCGCAATACTGCCGCCAATTGTATATTAAAGTGCCTCGTAGATTACCTCACTGAATATCTCGCCTGTAGTAGTGCCTCTGTAGCAAAAACAGGCGTTAAACACCATTTATTCATTTTTTCATTCATTAAATTTCATTTCATTTGCTGGAAAATTTTGGTAAAGCCAAATGCTTCGCTATTCATCAGTAAGATGAATTTAAACAGATTTCGTACGTTACTATCAACGACTCATTTTTCTCGGACACCTGCAAATTTGCCGCGTGTCTTTCCTGAGGCGGGGGCATTTCAACCCTAGCCGCCGCATACCAGAAGGAATTACCTTGCATTGTCTGACTTTGCCAAGTCTTTCTGCCTTCAGAGAAAGACGAGAGTTTTTCCTTACCTTGTTACATTTCTACACGTTATTTCTTAAATATTACAAAAATTACACTTTATTAATGCATTTAAACACTATACACTATTAATTCTACATATACGAGTTATGTCATTGAAGTTCCTCCAGGAAAAGAAAATGCACAACATACTTGTACATAATTACTGAGTTGCCGATTCTAAAACTACAAATATTAATAATTTTCATTACACTGTAATTGACGGGAGCCAAGGAAGCTTCAAAACATACCTGTGTTTTCATTACATTCCATAGTCTCAGATATGTTATTGTTTGTTTAATGCTTTATATACTTTTAATAAGTACCTTAGGATATTAAATATATGTGTATATACACTTTACTAAATACAGTCACGGGTGTCCGAGGTCGTTAAGGCGCGGATACGTGAACGGGAGGTCTGGAGTAGGAATCCTGCCAGGACGTCCTCCTGACTGAGGTTTTTTCCAGATTTTTCTCAGTCCTCATAAATGACAAACGCCGGGGAGGTAGTCTAAATTTAGGCCTGAAACGTTTCCTTAAAACAAATCCTTTCCCAATATATAATCTCATCTCATGTATAATCAGTATCCACCGTCTGTGGTGCCTTAGTAGTAAAAACGGACGTTAAACACGATTCAAAAAGAAAAAAATTAATATTTATTACTGCTTTGATCAATGATACA
Organism: Metallyticus violacea; assembly: GCA_030762175.1. Taxonomy (NCBI): domain Eukaryota; kingdom Metazoa; phylum Arthropoda; class Insecta; order Mantodea; family Metallyticidae; genus Metallyticus; species Metallyticus violacea. Next base: position 111,572,199 of record CM060831.1, read on the forward strand.
CTCGTAACAGGTCTCTCTCTCTCTCTCTCTCTCTCTCTCTTTAATATTTTTAGCTGATTTTTATTAAAACCATTAGCGAAAACATATATAATGCTTATGATGATACACTGAGATTAGAAATTCTCTAGGTATAATGTAATATTTAGCAAACAGCATTCCGAGTTATTTTTCTTTTTAATTGTAGTTAAAAAAATTATACATTGCTCTTGAAAATTTGCCACATTAAGTTGAAAAGTTTTAGAAACATTATACCCTTAAGTATTTATCTTCCACTAACTCTGTTCAACTAAAACTGGAATTCTTAGAAATGGAGCTGAAAGAATGGACTTAAGACTAGGTGTAAAATATACACTACTTGTGAACAAATTAAATCAGCTTTGAATAATTTGTACACTGTCATTTACCATTCCTGTTTCATTTGGCTCTCCTGTTTCTGTCTATCGAATATCTAAATAACCCAGTCCCTTGAGAGTAGCGACTTCAAACCGGGACTTTCATAATGAATCATAGTAACATGAACATACAATGTACATAGGCTTTGCTTTTTGACAATGTGTCTATCGGTTAGATTATGACTTACTGAGGGAAACCGGAGAACCCGGAAAAAGAGTGCCAGATGCCGCTTTGTCTGCCACAAACTCCAGTTACACCCGGTCGAAGCCCGGTCGCTCGGCAGAAGGCAGACGGTTTCACCACTTGTTCAAGGCTTTAAGTAGTTAGCATGTCGTTAAATGTTAAGAGTTCAAGTTTCTCAGCGCCTGAACAATGCTCTTGTGCGCATATTACAGTCAGGCAGGCAGGTTCTTGCTCCCCAGCTGCACTGATAATCTCGTTATGTTTACTGATGCAGTCATTGAACCCTTGAGCGATGTTTATCTCCACCTACACAAAAGTTCAACATCATTAGCATACTGATAATCATATATCCCCTCCCTTTATACTTGCTCTTTACTTGCGCTTGTGTTTCATTATTATGTCACGTTCAACGCAGAAGAAAAATCACAAGACAAAAAATGATACCTACTATGCCAGAAATGGTTCATTACGTGAGTTAGGGTTATTATCTAAAAATTAGCAGAAACTAGTTCACATTCGTGAATGAAAATTTATAAAAATATGGTTTAAATTTAAAAAAAAAATACCTTAAATTTAAATACAGTTAAGTTTTAAATAAAATGACTCATACAAATAAATGTTAAGCTGTAAATACAGCTGACATTAATACGTTATTGCACTTAACTCTTTTGTTTTAGTATTTATTGCTTGTTTTTAGCAATGAGTAACGATATACAATATGTAATTAATATACGTAAATTTTCATAAGTAAACATTGACCGCCACCTTATACATACATAGTAAAACGTATGCTCCTGTTGCCTTTAATTCCTCATGATTAAACATTTTTATCAAAAATATCAGCTACTGAACAAAGTGTCATTTCCTTTTTTCCTTGTAAGTATGCACTTATTTTTGTAGTCAAATGTGTAGGTATAAAAAGATTGCTATCGAATGGCTTACAGTTTCAAGATGATTGCAGTGAAAAAATAAAACCTTATAAGACCCCTCCCCTGTGTTTAATAATTTATTTATAACGTGTTCCATTGCAAATAGTATTACATGTTTTGAGATTTCTATTGGTTCATTATATAAGAAACTATATTCGAATATACAGTGAGGTTATTAAAACTTTGGGCCGCCTGAGTGCGGCTGCTTACTGCAGCTGCCACAACTGGAAAAAGAGAGAGAGTCGTCGTGCGTAAAGTTAAAAGTTATATATTAGTATTTATATTTGTACTAAGAGCATAAAGTGATTCTGTGCATCTAAGTAGAAAATTTCTATATTTCAAACAACTTTTTTTTTTTTTTTTTTTTTTTTTTTTTTTTTGGTAAGAGGCGTGGTTCGGAATACATTTCTTGTCATTGAGAAACTCTGTCTTTTTAAAAGTTGGTAGTGCCTCTTCATGGAACATGATTTCCAGGATATTTTCTTCCGATTCGACTTACCATATATATATATATATATATATATATATAAAACCCGTTCTCTAAGACTCTATTTACCTAGTAGCATAACTAACGAAGAACAATTAGCACAAAATTTACACACAAAGAAAGCTACCAGTAACACGCGAGCGCATAATCACTCGCTGACAGAGCCTCCCTCAAACCAAAAATAAACTGTTTTCTGCCCTTGCATAATACGAACTTGACGATTGACTTCTCTCAGTACGCAGTCACCCTCTGGCGACCCATAACTCAAATAACCTTAATGTAATGCGTAGCCATCATTCTAATAATAATTAAATGCTATACATTTTTTTACCTTAAGAAACAAGTTGTTAAATACACACCTTATCGTTACTTCCTGTATCAGCAATTTCTACAGCTAAAAATTAATATTTTCAATGCATTAGTTTGCTGCTATTTCTGTAACTTTAAAATGAATTCATTCTAAGTAAGTAGGGTTCAATACATAATCTGCTTTAATGTTTTGATACGTTATCTCATCCTGGTATATATTTCTTAGACATAATTTTTTAAATAAAGATGACGATGTTTAACATGTATTCATATTATAGCATCCGTTCAGACATTTCTCCTGCTTTCTTCCCAAAGAACTAAAACATAAAATCTGTCTCTGAAAATCTCACAGCAGACTAGATAAGTACCACTAGAACATAACCCAAGTTCTTGGTGAAATTGCTCATTACTGACAGACCTTGCGGCGTTAACAACTCGTGACGTAAATAGCGGAGAGCAAACAACGCCAAGTGGTAAGAGAAACCGAACGGTGTAAGATCAGAGCTGCTCTTCCTTTCGTCGCCGACACAAAGGAAGTCTAATGTTGATCAACACAGGAAATGAGCAAAGGTTTCGAGGGCCTCGATGAAAACGGCTTTGTCTTTCCTTTGGTTTCAACGCTCATATTCCTTGTGTGATTGTTCTCTTCTTCCTTGCAACGCCATTGTTTTGCTTCCCGATGTTTGTTGTTTGTGCCGAACTTAAATATACAATTCGTCACATTTTCCAGTGGATACCAATTTCTTCATTGTCCATTTACAAGGGTAGGTCCATAAGTTTCCGGCCTAGCTATTTTCTAGGTATGATAAAGACAAAAACTATATTCCACTTTTCAATATAGTTACACTTTATTGTAATACATTTCTCACATCTTTGAATTAACATTTCATCCCCCCCCCCCAAAATAGTTAGAAGTATTGTCTGCAAAATGGGCATAAACAGCATCCATCACTTCTTCGTGACACTTCAATTTCCTTCTTCGAAGGTCCTCCTTGCGTTTTAGGAAGAGGAAACAGTCCCTAGGAGCTAGTTCTGGTCTGTAGGGTGGATGGTTGATCTCCTTGAAGTCACATTTCTTCACAGCTTCCTTTGCAACAAGAGCTGTGTGCTGTGTGTACAGGCGCGTTGTGTAAGAAGGGCCACACACCACTCAGCTTTTTTCGCCTTTTCTCTTTGACAGAAGCACGTAGTCTGTGCAGTAGGCCAGCAAGTACTCCCCGTTTGCTGTGGTGTTCCTCTTCTTGAAGTCAATGAAGAGTATTCCTTCACAGTCCCAAAAGATGGTGGTCATGACCTTCTTGGTTGACTGAGTGACCTTGGCCATTAGAGGCGATGCTTCACCAGGTTTACGCCTGTTACTCCATTGATTCTCTTTCGGACTAGGGCTATTTCTGTAACTTTGAGCCGCCGGTCTTCCATAATTTCTCCTTCCACAGGAGCGATGTTTTCAAGAGTGAGCACCTTCAAGGGTCCACCCGCACGCTCTTCGTCTTCAATGCTTTCTTGACCCATTCGAAAAAGTTTGGCTCATTCTTTTATAGTAGAATATGAATCGTTATTTAATTTCATGTGGTGTAAATACTTCTTTTGTGAAGCTCGAAACTCCATTTTGAACATGTCCTGTAATATTAAAACATATACAATACTAACAGAGCCAAAAAGGTATACATTTCGATCTTTTGAATTTTCAAAACTATTTTCAACAAAAAACTGAAATTAATACTCGTAAACAATAATGGTGCCAAAATTTGATTACTGTGATGTTCTGTTAACGAAACTGGATACTAATTTGAACATTAGATAACCACGTTTACATATGTGTCAAGATTTTCAAAGATCATTTCAAGCATTACAGCGTTATAAATTTATAATAACTGAAATAGAAGAAACACAAAAACGAAAACACATTGTATTGGACAAACAATGGGATTTTGTTTTTACAAGTTATTGGAAAAATTTCTGCAGTTCATTTGTTCATCTTGTCTTAGCGGTTCTCAAGCTGTGATCCATAATGCAAGACACAGTATGGATTTTAAAGTTCGTGTCTTTCTCGTGTAAAATAACTCAAATTTAATCAGAGAGAGAATCCTTTTCGCTCTAAAACTATATGACATTGTATCCTGATTTTTATTAATCAAGTTTATTCTCATTTTAATTTGGATTGGGAGAAACGAAGAAGGACATTTCGGTACTTTGGCTATGATCAAGGATCCAAAAGCGCAAGTCAACGTCACACATCACACAGCACCAGCACACACAACTAGCACTTTCACTCTGTAGCAGAACCAACGAATGAAGTGAGATAAAATGGGAAAAAGTCGTGGAAAGGAAAGACGCCAAAGGGCCCAGGGTAAACCATGAAAAAACGGAAGGTCAGAATGGACGGCTCCAAGGAATTTGAACCCAGAACCTTCCAAATTTGAGTCCCACACGTTACCACCCATTCCACTCCGCTCAGCTAGTATAGTAGTAAACGTACAATTTATAAACTCGGACTTGACTTTGCACTATTCTTTACCTAGAACACGAAATTCAGCCTCTTGACTAGCAGCCAGTATATTGTGTTTTGCTTTGAGAAAAAAAAATGGGCAGCATCATCTTCATCCATTCTGAATGTATTTTATTTTGAGTTATCTGACTCCGCTTGGTGGCACCTGAACCGTCGAGGGCCTCACGATCCAGTTAAGTAAGAACAACGGCTGAGCTCAGTCGGACTAATGAGAATTCTGCACGTTTTCAGATGAAAAGCGTCCATTCTTCCATTGTTGCAGAGAAGGCAGGTATCTGATTGTGCCATACCAGTTTTATAGGAACGAGGTTTCTTTTCCAAGTTTATCATTTCATCTAATGCATCATCGGTGCCCACCACCTGCAATGTTTCAGTAGTGAAATGGCCGTTAAACACTATTAAAAAAATCACCATTATTATACGTATTACACTGCACTGTGTTTAGCTCTTCGTAATTTTATCACCCCAACTAAGCCAACTGAAATGTGATCAATCGTTGATATTTGTAACTCAATCTCTGTTCTTCTGTCCATAGATATTTTATTCACTTCGCTTTGAAAGTCAATCGAAGTGTAACCTAATAATATCGTGTTTAATTTAAGGGCTATCCTTGTAATGTTAAATTTACCAAACTTCTGTTCCTATTTCCTCAAGGAATATAAAAGCTAATGAAATGAAACTTTTACAGCATACAGATGCACATAATTGAAATTTGTTGATCTATTTTCACTGTTATACCAACTCTCTGAAACAAATTATAAATTATTTTCAATTGTTTGCTTTTTTCCCTATTTTTACCCAATATTTTATTTTTTTTACATTGTTACATTTTGTTCTAGCTCTATCATAATAGGCCCACATCACCACAATAATATCATGAATAAGCAATAAAATTTTCAAAGTGATAGCTTATACAGATCCTTAAAAATGTAGTATTTTCAATAATTGCAAACAACTTTTTTTACAGAAAAAACTAACTTTTTAAGGGAAACATTAGTTAAAACCCTCCAACACTGTAAAATAACAAAGAATAACGTCGTGGAAATAAACGCTGCCAATTTATGAAATACAACTTTTAGTATCCTTCAAGACAAATCATAGTCTTCTAGAGCAAATAGTTCCCCAGATATAGAATTTTTACTGAACAAGTACTCGCGAAATCCAATGCTTCTGCAGTGACACAATTAAATTTTTATTAAAATACTAGGAACATCAATGAAAATAATGAAAATGCTATAAATTAAACAGAAACTTCCAAATATTAAAATGTTAAAAATTATGCTTTTTGACGCCCCCTTTCCTTTAATACTTCCCTTAACAAAAAGACAGCAATAAAAATTGTTATGTTTAATAAATGAAAATTGTGACCAGCCCATTTATAATTCTTTCATGTCTGCCCTGCAATTATTATAATAACAGTATTTCCGCTAGAGTACACTCTGATTCTGTCCTTCTACTGCTTTTTACATAATGGAAATGTAATTCATAGATTTAGTAATAAATCCGCCTATTTCAGGAAGTTTGCAAAAGCACCACTGTCATCAACATTTTGTGCATAAACTTAAATATGTAGTTTCAGGTTTTCCAGGTATCTAGAGTTTTTACTTATAATTTTTAAATTCTTTTCTTTACTTCACCAATATACCTTTAAGCCATAAATTGATAAGACACAGCTTTTAAGAAGCATACGTTTGTTTGTGTGTGAGTCAAGGAGAGAAAGCTAAAGCTGAAGTATTAGGTTTGCATTTAAAACGGGAGAGCCCTTACCCCAAAAATAGGAAAATTATGACTCGTATGCCATTATTTAAATAATTATGGTTTCGAATACACACAAAGTCTTTAAAAATCTATTTGGTGCCTTCTGCGTTGCTCTGCTTTGTCTATAATGCCTATTTCTTGCTTATATACTATATTAGACATACATTTTTTTAGGTTGTGTGTTTGGTTAGTCTTTGTTTTAGAAGTTTCTTATTCTTTGATCTAACGTAATTATTAGATTCGTGGATTTCTTGCCCAGCAACAGCATTGAATACTATTCCAGTCCTGTTCTAGGCGACCTATTTGAAGTAAGCCAGTACTGCCCTACTTAAATCAGCAGTCGAGCTCGCTCAAGAATTTGCAATGCGCGGATCACTTGTTTATATTGAACAGCGACCTTGTGCAGAGTTGACCACTTAAGCAGAAAGTCCCATAACCTCTCCCGATCAAGAAAGGCTGCGGCCAAGGACACTCAAAGTGCTAAATAGAGCAGATCGAAGCACGTCATGCAGTGGGGTCTCTTCTGGAAAACAAACTAAGCGAGCACACAGTATGTTAACGTTCTTATTCCTATTCTTCTTTTCGCACTAAAATGTGAAAATAGAATATTTCTGTGTGTGCTTATAGTTTCAGTAATAGCCATAAAATAATGTTTTATAACATTACAGAAAATGGCAATAAATTGCCAAAGCAAAACACGTCACTTTTCAATAAACTTTTCTATTCATGCACCATCCTAGTGTTCATTATTACGCGATATAAGCACAGAGACTTCTAGATATATAGGATAAGTGATAGTACACACAGAGATTATGCTGAAGGGTATTCAGTGTACTTCTAATAGTTTTGAAATTTAGGTGGATTCAGAGTGGCAAAAGCAAAGGAATTGTGTTCTCATTTAAAAACGACTATTTAGAATCTTAACTTAAAAATGATAACTTAAGGAAAATAGTCTGTAAGTCACTTGGGAGTGTACAGTACGTTGAAAACAAAATTTAAAATGAGAGCAAAATCAAAAACGTTCAGAGGAAAGAAAGTTATGTGAAAGGTAGGGGTGTTTTATTATAAATTTAGGATTCTCGAAGACAGAAATCTAGCCTTAGTCAAGAAAAGGAGACAAAACTTCTGTTATTTGTCCCCTTTAGCAGTAATAAACGTAAATTGTTTATTTTGCTTATAATATATTTACTTGTTTATTCAAACAGCATGAATTAGATTCTATTTTTGTTTTGACAATTATATCTGCATTTAAATTTGAAATTGGAAGAAATAAATTCATATAATTACAGTCCGTGTGCCAAAAATTAAACCACTGGGAAGTAAAGGAGCAATCTAAACAAAGTTTAAAATGAGGGCAAAACCAAAAATACTCAAAGGAAAGGGAGTTATGCTATAAATTCAGGATTCCGTAAGACAGATATCCAATCTTGATCAAAAAGGAGACAAAACTGCTGTGCCCCCCTTAAGCAGTAATAAACTTAAATTGTTTTATTTTGCTTTTAATAGGCTTACTTATTTATTCAAAAGGCATGAATTAGATTCTATTTAAATGTTATAATTATATCTGCATGTAAATTTTAAATTGGAAGAAATAAATTCACTAATTGCAGTCAGTGTGCCAAAAATGAAACCACTGGGAAGTAAAGGAGCAGTCAAACAATCCGCCGCCCTTTATGGAAGCATACCGTGACAGGTTACCCAGGAACAAGCCATAATTATGGTATTAGAGAGAATCGTAAGAAGAGGCGAGTGTTTGCTAAGAATACGTTATTAAACATCAAGAGTTTTGGGGCAACATGATATGGTCAGACGAAACGAAAAGTAATCTTTTAGCATCTGACAAAATCAGCAGAATATAGAGAAAACAAAATACTGCCGAGAATCCAGTCAATATATTTCCTATTGTGGAACTTGGGGGCGGTTCTCAGATGATCTCGAACTGTATGTTCTCTAATAGAGTAGGCACTGTCATTTTATTGATAACATAATGTTGAACAATCAGAGCAGAATGACGAAAGCTAATTTACAGCTCTCTGTAACATGGTGTTGCCCATCTGGAAAGTCCCAAATTTGCTTCGGACCAACCCAATCACCTGATTTAAGTTTGTTGAACAATGTCGCCTTTTCTTAATCGAAGAGTAACAAAGGTTGTTGATTTGGTTTATATATGGACGCTCTTTAACATCTCAGGTCATCAGCGTCCCATACTATTTAGGGCGTGAAACGGCCGACAAATTTTGCTCAGAGGCCTCTTCTTTCAGGCTTGAGGTTCTTTTTCGTGCCGTAAATGTACGACACGGGATCCACGGCTTTACTTCCCTTCCGAAGGAAGCCATACTTAGAATTTTTACGCCCAGCGATCTTGGGTTCGTTGGAGGCAAGTAAGATAGGAGAAAGTAACATCGAAAGAAAAACTGAAGCATATTACATTTGAAGAATGGGGAAAAACTGAACCTCAGAAATGGAAAATTTTGGTTTCATCAATAAAAAGAAGATGCAAGCACATCATAAAATCAAATATTAGAAAGTTTTCTTTATATCCATTATCAATTAATTCTTTTGTTTTCAGTTTAAAGAGTGGGAATATAAACGTTACCAAAGAGGGAGACATTTTTGTTAAAATACTATAATTATTTTTGTTTCCTTACATACAAAAGATTATGTTTTTACATACTGTGGTTAGTTATTCACAAATCAAATATAAGGGAAAAAGTTAGCAATATAATGCAGTTAAAGTATATTAATCATACATTTTGTATGCTTTATGTTATGTTTGAATAAACTAAAATAATTTGGCATTGCTTAAGTTAAGAGAATAAGTTTTCAGTTCGTCGTGTACGAACAGAAATAATTCCGAAATTTAAGGATCAATTGCCTCCTTCCAGAACTGAAATTTACGTTAGTGCACAAACCTGAATCTACAGGCTTAGTGCAAAACAACAAACACAGCGAAAACATACATTTAAACAAGTTGATACAAAATCTTAAAAGAAAAAAAAAACTCCCGAAATGAACACAATAAATAAGGAGAACGATAATTCCAGCATCTTCTATATGACAAGTTTTGTATGTACGTTTTAGGATGCGGAATTGGAAATATGTACTAACGTCGTACGGCCGGGACATAAAGCACAGCGTAAGTGGACAAGGTTTATAACTAAAGTTTGATGTTACATTAAAGTAATTTACTTTCTTACAATTTTGAATTTATTAATTCTATCGCTAGAATATATTACCAAAAAGGGATTATGTGATAAAAAATTAATTAATCCCTTACTTTTCAACTCAAACCACAACGCCTCTCTACATATGTATCAAATGCTTTAAAGTCAAGAAACAACACACATTCCCTGAAATAAATACTTACCTACTATTGTCTGTATAACATTAAGTGCCATCCCTTTTCTAGATTCTGCTTGAAATACTGAAAATTTATTTTCTCCTTCTATCCATTCTTTTACCTTTACCCAGTGTCCATTAAAACTTATACTAGCGTAAAAACTTATAGCTAGTGTAAAATATATATACTAGCAATTTACAAATAGAAATTGACTTTAGCAATAAGTATGCTTATTTTAAGAGTGGAAACGAATGGTTTCAGACGCCTCAATTCGCAGCTATAAGTATTCATATGGATCAACATTATAACTATGTTGCGAGTTGAAGTGTGCTCATAGCCTGCCAGATGTTAATGTCATTGGTGGAGGGGAAGATATAAACAGAATGCATCTCAATCTAACCACAAATAACTCTCTGTCACTAAGTGTACAAGTCTTCGTGGAAGTGGTAAGACGTTTTGAGAACTAGAGCAGTTACGTTTTATGAACTATTACTGTAATTGAATTGCAATTAATTAATATTACAGTATGTATTTAACAGAATAAATTATTTGTTTAAGGCAGGCTATTGTGTTTTCAGTCCTCTTAATCTTTTCGGGAAGTCCAGATATCGTTTGGACCTCCCTTCATTACAATGCACCCCCCTCCAGTCACACCTGGGATGAATATACATTCCACGAATTTTCCGCTCTCCTATTTCCTTTCATTTAATTCCATTAGATCCGTAACAGGTCTCAAAAGTGCCATAGCGAGGTGGGCTGCGTGCTGTGATGGAGACCACGGTTTGGTGTGGTATAGAAGCGGAACTTCTGAGGGGCTTGTTTTGCTAAGGGGGAGGGTTCCTTTTTTTTATTGATTTATTTATGGACGCTCTTTAACATCTCAGGTCATCAGCGTCCCATTCAACTCAGGACGTGAAACGGCCGACAAATTTTGCTCAGAGGCCTCTCTTTCAGGCTTGAGGTTCTTTTTCGTGCCGTAAATGTACGACACGGGACCCACGGCTTTACTTCCCTTCTTCTTCTTCTTCTTCTTCTTCTTCTTCTTCTTCTTCTTCTTCTTCAGCCTTGCTTTTTTGCGACCCAGGGGCAGTCGGTCCACATTCATTCTCGGTTCATTTCGAGTCAATGGGACACTAGCAGTGGAAAGGTATTCTCAGTTTGGTTTAGTGCAGTCGAAGAGTGTCGATTGTGGAAAACTATCAGTGAAGAGTAGGCAGTTGTGTTTCAGAATTTGTTGAATTTAATGGAGTTCAGGATCAGAGTATTAGAGTTATTAAAGTGCGTTAACATTATAGTGATCCATAGTTAGTGCGAAAGTGACACATATTCTCCAGGAAATAACGGCAGTACATTTTATGTGGAATTGTTTATAAACAATAAATTGTGTTTCATCTTCCATAACGAGAAATCTTATCAATCTATACATACACCTTCCCTTATGGTCGCAGGACCATAAAAGTATCCCGCAGCAGAGTCTCAACAGACGTGGCAAAAATATATGCCAACGGAATCCAATAATATGAGAGGGAGAAGAAAAAATTTACCCCTGAGATATCAACCCTTAATCAAACAATTAATCGTATCCTTCCAAAATCTTTCCCTTCACACATTTTACATATTTAATTAACCCCCTGTAATAAAAGCCGCTGCATTTTGTAAATAGACTTTAAAGAAACCTTTCACGCTTTCCAAAAACTAACCAGTAACAAGAAAAAGTGTTATTTTACAAAATCCCTAAACCACATTACGGAATGAAAGAGAAGTAAGCGCTTTATTCTGTTTTATTGTGTTATTTGTGTAGTATGAGTAAAACAATGTCTTTGCTGATTCCTATCGACGAAAATGATGAAAAGTCTGGAAATGCAATACCAACTGCTAGAATTGAATGTAACAGAATTTTGTGAGAGATTATATTAAAAATTCAGGATATTTGCCTTTTTTTTATAAATTCAGCAAGGGTGTTTTATTATGTGCCAAAATTCAGGACGATCTCGCCTTTTCAGGACATATGACAACTCTACTTACTAATCTATGGGATTGTTCCTGAACATGAGATCACCTCTGGGAAACGCCATTGCATTAACCTCTACCACGGGCTGGCGCTTAGGAATGTGAAGCATGCGGGGTTTGAGAATTCCATATTAACCTGCAGATACCCATTGGCCACCACCATCTCATCATCAACATATAACTGGAGGTAGCGGAAATCCTCGTATCAGAAACGAATTCCTTAAGGGGCTAGAAAACTCTATTCTATCAAATCTTGAAGTTTCAAAATAGCCTTAAAGGTAACTTTCTGTAATATTTCTTTTCTTAAGTTATAACTATACAGAAAGAAATTCGCTTCTGCTTCTGCGTATAGATTTATTTTAATATTACAATTTAAAATAATAACAACACGATATATCCACCTTTCCTTTATGACATTCTTTTATAGTTAAAAACAATACGCTCTGCCTTGTTTTCTTAACAATATTTCATTGACTGTAAAACCATCAGGGGTTTGCTTCCATTTTCTTAACTGGAGCCCAAGCGATATAGAATAACGTAATTATATTTACATATCAGTTATTATCTACTTCCAATGGGAAACGTTTAACTTGGTGATTAATGAAAATAACTACCGTGCGTGGTTTAGGGAAGCCAAGACAGTACTGACGATTTCGATTAATGTTGCAGCTAGACTTTGGGGACATCGAAAAATACTCTAGTATTAAAGTCCGGCTCAAAATCAACAACAGCAATCAAGTTCTCTCTTTTTCCGTCTGTCCGTCTTCACACATTCGCTATATAGCGCGGTGATCTGCCTCTCTTACTCAACATCGAACGTTGATCTTAGTAAAATATTGATAATTCCAGCAGTGTGCTTTATTCATCGCCCCCATTTCTGCCACCACAACATACAAATCTAACATCCTATGTGAATTAATTTAGTCGGTTTTATTTCATATTTATATCCATAAGAGTGCGTAAAAAACACAAGTTCTGCACAGTTTAATTAAAAAATATATAAACCCTTTTATTGTTAATGCTATTTACTGTTATATGCCAATTTTTATACCTTTTAAAAATACGATAAGAGTATAATGCTATGTTTGATATGATGTCTTGCTGATAAACTATTGGTTATATATTTCTAAAATTTGTAATAAAAATCTTAAATAGTTATTTCTTTAGAACACATAATTAAAAGTACGGTCTTAGCAAATATTAAAGGTTTAAAAAGTTTAATGGAAACCGAAACGTATAAACCGCCATTCTGTTTCATAACTGTAACATTGCCAATATTTCAGCTAAAAAAAATTAATAAATTCACATGGTACAAGAACCGCCCACGGATGGCCGAGGTCGTTAAGGCGCGGACTCGTGACCGGAAGGTCTGGGGTTCGAATCCCGCCAGGATCGTCCTCCCTGACTGAGATTTTTCCAGGTTTTTCCTCAGTCCTCATAAATGGCAAATGCCGGGGAGGTACCCTAAACTTAGGCCTGGATCGTTTCCTTCCTTAAAAAAAATCCTTTTCCATATATATCATTTCATCTCATGTATCATCAGTGTCCACCGCCTGTGGTGCCTCAGTAGTAAAAATGGGCTTTAAGCACTACTCAGTAACAATAACATGGAACATTTAGAAATGTTACGTAGTAATTGTTCAGATCTCTAAATGTAAAGTTGGTATGAAAATAGAGCCCGAAATAGTCATTGTGTAACTCGTAGATAAGGTGGGATGATGATGGTATCGGACCTGGTGGTGCAGTGATAACCATACTTGCCTCCTAAATCCAAAATCGCGGATTCAATCCCGGCCAGGATCGACGGATTTTTTTCAGGCTTTAAAATCCTAAGTGTGGCTTCCTTCGGAAGGGAAATAAAACCGTGGGTCCCGTGTCGTACATTTACGGCACGTAAAAGAATCTCAAGCCTGAAAAAAGAGGCCTCTGAGCAAAATTTGTCGGCCGTTTCACGTCCTAGATTGAATGGGATGCTGATAACCAGAGATGTTAAAGAGCGTCTACAAATAAACTAAATAAAAAAATGATGAACACGAGAATTTTTAGACTAGGAAATGTACTTAATATCTTAAGAGCCTTTCCACATAATATATCCAATATATTCATTGCTCCCAAAGTTCTGATAACGAATCATAATGTGTAACTCTGTAACCGCAGATCTGTACCTACCACTTGTACCTCTACATTCATTTTCATGGCTAATAGAAAGTTGTATTTTGAACTCGATGGCCCTAAACGGTAACTGCAAGGCGGTCATCTGCCAAGAACCTGTTGCATATACTTTCACCCTGGGTTGTGTGACACATACGTTCATGTAATATGCATTCTTAATAACAAGGCCTGATTTCCGTTGAAGCAGTTTTCTGGAACCTAAGACCTTGCAATATTATGTGAGTTTGTTTTCCAAATCTATCTTTAAGTTTTATTTTTAGTTAAATTTTTTTAATTGCGTATTTAGTGTTATTTGCGGAAATCAATAGTTTATTTATTTCTTCAAATAGATAATAATTTTAATATCTAGTGACGATAGAAATAAAACACTTACTGAAATATCAGGTTTTTGAAGAGTCTTGAACATCTTTAGAAATAAAATCCACTATAGTGCCTCAGGCAATGTTCAAGCTTGAATTCGTAGCTGGTTGGTACAAGTAGCCCAGTTTACGTTTTTCCAAAGTGTTTCCCTACCCTTAAAATAATTTAAAGTGCATCACTTAAGACGCCAACTAATTGCACTCATTTGCGCCTTTATTAACACCGCAGGTAGCCAGGGTATGCAATGCAAACGATGTATGCTTAAATGTTTCTTATTTTGAAATATTTTGTTTACATTTTTGAGGGACTGTATAAAAATAAATTACACATTTTTAGTAAGCATCAATGTTATTTCTCATAATAGTATTCATCTAGGCGTACCCTTCAACCATTAAGCTTAAAAAAAGGTTTTTCAAAATAGGTTTTATCAATTTCTGTAAAATAGTGCACCAAATTCATTCCAACCGAGTCAAGCTTTTCAGTTCGGCAACAAGAATAAGTCATCAGGAGCTAAGTGATAGAACTTTCCTACCATGGACGCGAAGTTGGCTTAGCAACAACCATATAGTGTAGCCGATCCTAAATTGCTTAGCATTCCGATGTTGACAACTGTAGATTTTGTGCATTGCAGCCACAAACCCACCTCTCTCTGGCGTCATGTGCCCTAACTGGCTTATGCTGATATCTTATTTCTGAAGGAATGGTTACATCTCTACTTATCTCTACTTATAGTAAGTATATTGCTGCGATCAATATCAATCTTAAAACTTACTCTCAACATTAACTGAAAACTTCGACACTTTAATTGAAGCAAACAGCAGTTCAATAATGCTAAACATGATTATGACTTATGTTTCACATTGGTAACTTGAAAGATAGTTTTCTGGCTCTTTTTAAGTGATTGTAACATATATTTTAAATTTCTCAGTAATGATACAAAGTTTACAAACGTTAACCATTCCAAGTTTATCCAAAAGTGTGCTCTACAACTTTTTGTGGCCTCCACTTGTTTTTCTCTATGTTCCATTTTTTCTGACTGTATCCCACAATGATGATAGGGAGACAAAATTAAATAAATAAATAAATAAATAAAAAAAAAACCTGCAAAGCTATGGACTCTATGAGATCCATTGACTTTTAATCTAGCTGCAGTATCATGTAAATCTACAAGGACATGTTAGTTTAATGGTTTCACCATATTTAGTCAAGCGGTATCTCGAAACAAGTGTGGATAATATTAATGGCTACACTTAGACGTACAAACTGGTTCGATACGATGGAGTGATTGCACGCAAAACCGATCAGTTTTCATTAGTCCGCTGCCGAATTGTACAATCTGATAAAACGAACATTTCCCGCATTCGAATGCGCATATATGCAAATTGAAATGTATCGCGTTTTTAGCACACCTTCCTAGTTACAATAAAATAATTGTCGTGTTTTACTGTTCAACCAATAACTTTGTGATTAATTAGATAAAGCGCGCAGTTTAACTGTCGTGTTTATTGTTTACACATTAGTGCAAAGCAAATGTTAGGTATTTCTCTAGATTTCCAACTAATGTATATCAGAAAATTCATGTTCATGTTTTGTTCTTGTTTTTTCACACTGCATGTGCACCTTCAAAATGTGTACACGGATAGCGCAGTGAATATCTAACCAACTTGCAAAGATAACAAACACACTGGTGATGCGAATATGCATACGTAAAATATTTTATTTCTTATTTTAAAACAGAATTCAAAGTGGATGTTCTAGAATGCTTGAATTCGTTATGTTCCAATAGTACACATGATCACTTTACTAAGATTTTTTTTAAGCAATGATAGAGAGACCTTCTTTAAAGAACTAAAAACTGTATTTTCTATAAACAAAGTTTATGATAGGACAAGGGAAATTTAAGTCGTGTTTTGAACGCTTCGGAATAAGTAGTTAATATTTCCATTATTATTTATTACTTTACTCCCCAAAACTGAATCACAAGAGATACTGCTTTGAAATGTATCCTTCTATCTTTCACATCACGTTTGGCACAACTTTTTAAATACAGTGTTGTTAAAATCATTTTTACAATTTATATTTGATATTTTTAAGACTCTGTAAAGTATTTTAGTTGCTCACTACTTAAAATTGTTGCTAGTCGTTTAATGATTTAAAATTATAGCTCTGGCATACATTTATAATGCACGGATATTTTGTGGATATTCAATAATAATAATAATAATAATAATAATAATAATAATATTCAAGACAGTTCGTAACTTCGCAATAACTTGGTGGAGGAGAATGTTCCCCTAAGAGGGGGTCGGCCGATTTGCTAACCGATGCTGTTCAAGTATATCTTTGTAAAATAATTGCAAGTATTACTAACATTTGCAAGAAATATTAGCAAGGTAGAACATTTTTTTTTTCCTTACTAACAGCTAATTTAGAAGCCCTCATTTAAAGCAAATGTTTTATAAAATATGCATTTTTGTTTATTAATATTCATCTACTAAATTAATGACTATGTATGAAATATTTTATTACGATATTATGCTTTGAAAATATTTTCTTTTCCTATCTGAAATTAAATGTCAAAATAAATTTACTGTCTTCCCCCCAACTGCCCTGCTTCTACATTATAAAAATGTTAAATATCGAATGTCATTTGGATGCTATAGTCTGAGCGTGGTAGGAGGTAAAAAAAAATAGATTCGATGTCTGCTTTGTATTCCGCAGTGTAACAAAGCAGGCTAAAAATAACTGCGCCAGACCGGACTATGACTTTTCGCTAGAAAGAACTCTGCCTGAATGTAATGAAAGAAGTTGTGTTCAAAACTCGTGTTTGATTTTCGTGCCTGCTACCAGAGAACCATTAATCAACAAATTATCTAAGGTTGCGATCTCAAGAGCGAAAGACGTGCAAAAAAAAAAAAAAAAAATGCGAGTAGAGAGGAAAAGGTAGTCCGTAAATTAATGAATTAGCGCCGATAGCTAATGGAACGCTATTAGTCTTCGCAGTTCTGAAAAAGTAACAATGGAGAACTGTGATTTCAGCATTTGTAGCTTAAAAACTTTATTTTATGAGAAATGAAAACAGTTATGTTTCCGTATAAATTCGATTTCTTAAGAAAGAACATCACTGGTTTTTGTCAAAATCTGACATAAATTCAAAACATTATTTTTTAAAATTAAAAGTGACTTTGGTTCATGTCTGAACTGTTTGCCTGCCGCCCCTTTCAAAAGTCTAGTGGTCATATTGTAAACAGTTATTTGCAGCCCTTTAAACTACTGAGTTTATTAGTTGTTTTTTTTCTTTTCAAAAAACATTTATGCATCTTCAAAGTGCTCCTTGCTAAAAGTTTTACATTTGATTGATTTCATAGTTAGTACACAAATATATTCATGATGTTTAAATAATGACTATGCAAATATTAATTTAAATTTTAAAAAATCACAAAACTGTTGGCAGAACACAACGCGCAATATTATGTCAGCCAAATGTATTTGAAGTTAAAATCCCAAATTAGAATTCTACACAAAAAAATCATTGCTTTTATTTAAATTTTCTTTCGTAAGGAACTTTTGAATTTGAATTAAAAATAATTACTGCTTTGATATTTTGCATGCTACTTTTTCTTGCATTATAACAAAATGATTGAAACTAAATAAAAATTTAGAAGTTGCAAATGTTCAGTGGTGTTTCCTCTAAAGTAAGAGCTATCATTCTCTTTTCCATTTGTTCAAGTTGGTAATTTATGTAAGCTTCTAGAATTTCTTTATGGAAAAACCATATTAAGAAAACAAATGCACATGAAGACATTCTGTGAACTTAGCTATAATTATTGAAAATAATTCGTGTCAGAATATACGTGTAGTAATGTTAATCTTAATCTTTTCAGGAACTTCAGATGAATTTTGTTTAGTTTCTTTTGTTATGGTTCCAATAGTCTAGTGTAAATGGAGAATATAAGACACACTAACAGACGACGAATTTCTCCTCGCACTATCTGGGAGTTCTATGTTTATTTGTTTTCCCCTCCCTCTTAACCTAGAAGAGATTGTTCAATATTCATAGTTAAATTCATCTAAAGAGTTAAAAGTTACCAGAAGAATTACTAGAATTTTTAAATGTATATTACGAGAATAATTTATTTTCGTTATGTGTTTAACTTATTCTCTGTTAGTATATTTTTTACATCAATCCAAATTAGGGGAATTTCTATGGAAGGTAAAGAGGAAAAGGAGAGGATCAGTAGAGGGAAATAAGAAATTAACCTAAAATAACTAACTTGTATTCTATTAGATTATTAGCCAATGTAATTTTAAGTGTGTAGCCATTTAGATCTGTTCTATTTTGAGACAGTATTTTGAGGCATATATTTCAAATGTGGAGTTAGGAGATTGTTTATTAGGGATAAAATAGTTATGGATGTGGATAGTTAATAAATGATTTTTGGTGATTTGTTAAATTAGGTATCATATAATAGGTTTAGGGTTATAAAATTAATCAGAGAATGCTGTTTTTGATTTGAAGTAGAGTGGAATATGTAAAGTTTATTTGTTAATTAGTGATTGATGAACTCAGCAAGAATTGGAACTGAGTAAGAACTGAAAAGAGAGCAATAATGAGGGAAATAAATGGAAAGAGAACCCTCTTTTGTGATAGAAGTCTGTCTTCTGAAATTTCATGATGAACCAAAGACAGAGTTTAGCAAGTATCATGGACGTTACACAGAGGGTACTCTAGTTATGTGTTATTATTTTATTTTCTTTTGTTTTAGGAATTGGAATAAGAATAAATATGTTTAATTTAAAATTAAATAAATAAACTTTTTGTAACACAATTTTGTATTCATGGGGACTACATCTAAGAATGACCAGGGCCAAATAACTGAAAACCTTATATATATTTATTTATTTTGTCTTAGTATTTCAATAAATACTAGAGTATATTTTTTACAAGGCTAAAGTGTCTCTGGCCTCTCCTATAACTATTAGCTTTCTTTTCAATATTCTGTAGCGATTGGTTCAAAATTAACATTTTTCCCCCTGCTACATTAAAATCACTTCAACTCACAGTGGCAAATCTGCTCATATTGGAATTCGCAAATAATTCATATATAACATAACTTAACACTAACATCGGGTAAATTCTAGAAACCGATGGACCCAGTGATTTTTCGTAAATATAAATTTATAGGAGCGGGTAAATCACTATAATGGTGGCATATCTCCTTTGATTACAGCAGGAAAAAATTCATAAACATTAATTTATAACGCACTCTATGCGTGGTATTTATTATTCGCTTGAAAGTCATATTATCTGTGGAAGTCACTACCTCCGGCTCTCTCCACCATCGCTCGACTTGCGACTTGCAGCAGCAAGCAGCGAGTTGCATTTAATTGCCGTGCTCCGTGTATGGATAAGTTCTACCATAGAGCTCTACAACAGAGCAGCTGTGTTCTAATTGGTTGATATCTTAAGTTTACATTAGACGTAGACGCAAAACCTTGGACCTTGCAAGCTTCTAAGTTTACGTCTAATTGTACGTTTATTTTTATGTTTACGCGATTCATTGTGAATGGTTCCAATACAATACATAGCATCTAGCTTTTACATTTAAGTTTACGTTATGTTTCATTTTCATTGTGAATGGGGCCTAACACATTGACACAAAATAGTTGAAAATTCTCAAAAAGAAAACTATGAATATTTCCTGTTTCTCATATAATTACGAATATCTGAGGGTACCGTAATTAATAAATAACAAATAAATAATTTACTCTCACTCTTGCACCCGATCTCTGTTCGCACAATCATGTAGGTACTAAAAGCGATTTTAGAGACGTAACAACGTTGTTTACCAGAGCGAACTCCGATACACCCCATTCCTCACGTTACTCGTATCATAAACAGCTGGATGACTTTGATCTCACTTCCAAGGGGGGGGAAAAAAGGTCATCAAAGTTTGTCCCGTACTACTATTAGAATCTGATAGGAGCAATTATAATACAAATGGCAGATAAGAGCATTGCTGTAGGCCTCTAGGGAAAAGACAGTGCACATATTATGAAGATAGAATGTGTGACAAGCAAGGGATAGCAGAAGACAAATAGAAATAGACCTCTTTGGTTGAAAGTAAATTATATACAGAGTGTTAACGGACTATACCACGCTAATTTTGAAGGAGTTGGACAAACAATTTGAGGCAATGAATCGTTAGCTTGCCTGTTTAAATTTTCGAGTTATGGTATTAAGTTTCAGCATTAGTAAGCCACTGAATAATGAAGCTTCCATTCGAAATTATATCACATAATAACGGACGAAAGTTCTAGAGCATGTTTCTTTGACACAGTAAATATGATAATGGTGTCAAGTAAAGGCGTATTACTAGAGGTTTGAGTCTCCTTAATTCCTATTTTATTTTACGTTGTTTGTGCATACTTCATCATAAAAGTAAAAATAAATATACTTCGCCTAACTCAAACCTGATCTTTGAAATCAGTCTGCCACCTATTTATTAAATACACGTCAGGTAGATAGTACCCTCTAGTTATCTACTAATATGATAAATCCGATAACCGTTATTCAGTGCCATACTATAATTAGTACGATATTTTAGAGATTTTTGTAGTACTAAATCTTGAAAACACAAATGATGAGCTATTGAAAATCAGAATTTCCTCGCTCGCAAAGCACATTGAAGGCATGCTAAGACAAATGTTTACTTCATTTCTATTTTTCTTTATGAACAACAGTTCCCTTTCTCAAATGGCTTGTCTAAGACCCCTCTACAATTTCTGATATTTCGGTGTAATTCATTAACACCCGGTATAATGAATAAATCCTAAGTACAAAATAGGCCTTATAGAAAGGAGTTGAAAGTCTTTGCAAGAAAAATGGATCAAATGATATTTTGAATAGAACCATGGGTTGAATAATGTTAGTTCCCATCCTTTTTTCTTATGCTTCTTTCTCCTCTTTCTCCTCTTTTTCCTCCTCTTCCTCCTCCTCCTCCTCCTCCTCCTCTTTTTTTGTCAACTGTAAATGTATGCTGCTATCGATAAACCCAGTCCTATGTATTTTCCCTTTTAGAAGTAATCCATTTTAAATTTATACATTGTAATATTTATTGCTTTTTTTAGAAGAAACTATACTCTATATGTGAGAATTTGCTACTGAAAACATTGGATTTGTATACAGCATGGGAAATTTTCATGTATTCAGCGGATTTTGTAGGCATATGGGGTAAGTGTTTACATATGGTAGGGAAGTATTGCTTATTTTACGAGGGGATGGAACAATTCCCGCGTTCCCTTGTTAGTTCTGGCAACAATGCTTTGAACCACAAAAAAATGTGAGGGTGGGGGGAACGAAATGTTATGGAACCATCAATAAGCAAGGTGCTCTTTTTACAACATAATAATAACAACTTCTATTGCATTGTGCTAATACTTGTTTGTATTGTTCATGTATAAATATTTTAAATTTTCACTAGTAATACCACACTCTTAAAGAGTTGCTATGCCTAAAACAACGTGAGCATAATGTACTATTTACTTTCATTTTTATATTTAAAGTATTTTATTTTTTAAAAAAATTGCACTTTATACCATTTTAAAGTAAATATCCAGAGAGACACTTTTAAAAGTATCGGTTCCAAGCCGGCCGGCCTGCCCCGCGACCCTCAAGCTACTGCCGACATCTCTTTCCGTGAACTCAAGGCGTTCCAGTGTTTCTCTATTTTAAAACATCTGTGCTGCGTGCAACAAATTTCGTTACTCACCTCCTCACGATAGGTGCTGAAACTGTTGCCCATTTTCTGTAACGCATAATCCACATCTTCTTACGAAAGTATCATTCACACGCCTTAGTTACTTTGCACTAATGGATCTAATTTCTTTCAAATGCTGCTTTAATTTCTTGCAGTGTGTGAGAATTAGTTGCATGCACTTTATTTATCAGTGTTTTCCAGAAATAAAACTCGAAAGCAGTTAAATGTGGGGTAAGAATAGGCCACATACCACTTCTTCTGTAGAAACGTGACTTTTTTACTTAACTATTGCACAATGCTTCAGACTACTACACTGCTCTGAATAAAACCCGACTCAAGACTTTTTTTTTTTGAGTAGTGTTTAACGCCCGTTTTCACTACTGAGGCACCACAGGCGGTGGACACTGATGATACATGAGATGAAATGATAAATTGGGAAAGGATTTTTTTTTTTAAGGAAGGAAGCGTTCCAGGCCTAAGTTTAGGTACCTCCCCGGCATTTGCCAGTTATGAAGACTGAGGAAAACCTGGAAAAAACCCCAGTCAGGGAGGACGGTCCTGGCGGGATTCGAACCGCAGACCTCCCGCTCACGAGTCCGTGCCTTAACGACCTCGGCCACCCGTGGCGGTACTCAAGACTGATCTGCTAACTGTTCAAGACAGCTCGCAAATACACTGCAACTTAGCCGCGGTTGTGTGGAGGTCGCAACTAACTTGCAAACCGATATTTTTAAAAGTGTCTCTCTGCGTTTTATACTAAACATGTAAGGAACATTTTCGAATTTACAGAGACAGCAACAGGAACTTGGAAAAATTAAAAGTATGCGCAGTAATTCGACCAAACATAGAACAAAGAAAACAAAGGAAAAATTAAAATATAAGCCTCATCTTTGCACGTCTCCCGCTACTAGACTAAATAGTTGACGTCATTTCCCCTTCATCTGCTCCATACCATGTCTGGAAACTTCCGAACGCTATTACTGAGATAGATACAATTACTTGAAAAGCATGCATGAAAGCGTGTGCAAATGTATGGTTATAAACTATTATTTACCTTTTTTTTTTTTTTTTTCGGGAAATGCATTATAGCCGGTGTATTGTGTCGTAGGATATGTTTCCATATTATGTGTTTTTTCCCTCTTGCAGTTAACACTCCCTGGGAGAGAATGTGGGTCCGGCAGGTACAAGCAGATCACGCCTACTTTATTACGTCAATTACACGCCCCAGTGCTTCTACCATTTGTACAAAATGTTGAGATTTTAACACCTGGTTGTTGATATGAGAAACAGGCTCCCGAAGCGAAAATGCTTTTGCTATCAAGCCGTTTACATCTTGCAGTTTCTTGTAGCAAATGAGAGATGATGAGAGTATTTGAGGATGCTACTGTGTTGCATGTCAATGATCCAGAAAGTACTACGAGGTAAAATACAAAATTGAATGAAATAAGCTGTTAGCTCTTACATGTATGTCTTTTCACTTCTTTTATTTTGTTTAACATGTAGGTTCAATAATATGATAAGTTAACATATTACAAAACCAAATCAGTATGAAAACCTGACAAGTATTTTAGGTGTGAAATGCCTATTAATTTTCAAACACAGATTTTGAAAGCAAAATCCATTTTCTGTTTCGCATTACTGCGACTTGGTTTTCTCCATCAGTGTGAGTTCCTTAAAACGCTGCATGAAATATCTCTTACACAAAACCGTCACTGCTATTACTATCATGACGCTGATGCTGACACTGTATTGGTAAGCATACTTGCTTCCTAAACCCAAGATCGCGGATTCAACCCCGGCCAGGATCGTTGGATTTTTAGGGCGTAAAAAACCTCAAGCCCGAAAAAAGAGGCCTCTGAGCAAAATGTAGCAGCCGTTCCACGCCCTGAATTGTGCGGAACCTGAGATGTTAAAGATCGTTCATAAATAAATCAAATCAACAAAAAATAACCCATGACTAATATAGCATATAGGAATACTGACGTAAATATTAAAGAGCGGGAACAGTTATAATATCAGTGCTTACAACTAGGCATCGGAATATTTAAGCACTAAAACCACAATGAAGTGTAATGAAGTTAAGTTGGTACTATACTGTAGACAACAGGTGGGAGGAGTAAAATAGGTCATTAGTTACAAACCAACCTTCCCTTTTGGACTTGTCCCTCATTGGCTTTTGTTTACCTGTCGCAAGGTAGTTCTTAGCTTGTGTTAGTGCTTTTTTGTACGATCTAGTAGTTAGAGTATACTTAACGTAACGTTAAGTGTTTAAGAACACATGCATACTTATAATTAACATAGAGCTAGCCTAAGATAATCTAAGCAATTTCAATTCGGTTCCCAAAACGGCAATACATACTACGATAACCACATTTTATTTCTTGCAAAAAAGTTCCTTTTCGAACTACATTTTTCTCGTAACATTTCATGGTTACATTGCCAACGTATTGAATAATAGAATTGTCCTTTAGAACAGCGTTTGACGTGGAATTTATTAATTGCCACCCCCAAATGAATTTTAATCAACACGTTAATTAATTTTATGTAGCTTTCCTATTTTAATTATGATTGTAGCGCCATTTTTAGATGTATTGAAGTGTTGCCTATGATGTGCATGATGCTATTTTCTTTCCAGGGTGGAAACACTCCCTAATTTCTGTCTTTGACCTGGAAACGGGAACAGAGAAATCTATTGCCCATCGTAAATCATATTTGTATAGAATGCCCAAGCAAATGGTGAACCGATATTTCCTGGAGAAATTCTAAAGCAGGGTAGAAGTTTCTTTTGTATGTTTCCAGAGAGTTTTGCTTTCATCATATTAGGTATAAAGGTAAGCGTAACAAAACATGTGACAGCTACGGGGGTGAAATGACAGGCCGCTAACCTCTTGAAGGGGGAAACCTAACTGTATTTGTGGGTGACATGCAGAAAGTCACGTAGGCATGATAGCTTCGAGAGACCGACAGACTGTCATGTTTGTTTAGGCTTGTAATTTTGCGGCCCAGCTTCAGTCCAGCTTCAGTTCATCAGTTTTTCAGTTCGGTTAAGTAATTGCATCAGCTCTGAGTTATCAGTGATCAGTTCATCTCCGTTTTCAGGAGTTCTCAGTCAGCGATCTTTCGTCATTGATTTAGGGTAGCTTTGGGTCAGTTGTAATAGTTTTAGAGAATTAACAGTAGGCCTTGTCGAAGGTATCAGTGCCAATAGTGAACATTAATACTCGCTGAAGACTAGTATTGAGTATGAAAGATTCAAGTGCGTTAAGTAGTGCTGGTAAAGTAATTAGGAAGATTATAGTTAGTGCAGAAGTGGCACATATAGCGCAAGAAATTCTCCAAGGACTGGCGGCGCCTCTTTAAATGGAGCAGACTTTGTCAAAAATTGTGTTTCATTCCACGACATCATCAATATAATTGTTCTCCTGTGAATTTCCTCGTAAACTCCTTTCCCTGTGATTTCCTAATCACAAACATTCCAGCAAAGAAAATAGGAGCTAGTCTGCTCAATTATAAGTCAACGGAAAAATCATCGGAGAGGAAAAGAAGAACATAATCCCTAATAATCCATTATCAAAACAATTACTTATAAACCTACCATAATGTTCCCTCCATTCTTACATATTATTGTCTCATTACATAATTTCCGCTACAAGTTTCTCAAACTATGGGGTCGTCATGGGCTGTTGTGATATCCTCAATTAATTTCACGGTCTTTCTAAAGATTTCCTTAAAATTTTAATTCTTCGATCAGATTGGTATTTTTGGGTGTACGAATAAGTGACTAGGTCATGGTCAGGGGGCAAGCGTTAGCTTTTAGTTCCATGTATTGGAAATGATAAACCTTTCCATATTTCCTCCATCATAGCCAGTCATCTATGATAGCGACATTACAGTCAGATGGTGTGATGCAATCAGTTACGTAGGTAGTCCTCGAGGTTTGAATTTGTAGTCATCTAGACTCTAGACTGAATGCTTTTAGTAAAATTGGCCATTAATCTAGAAAAAATGGGTAAACAATCAAATTTACACTGTATATTTGAAAAATGTGTTTGCAATGCAAAAGTTTTTTTTTTCATGAACAAATTTGTTGACAGTTGTTTATGCAATTTGGAAATTCCTTGCAGCATATATCTATTTCTAGATTAATCTCACTAGCTTATATGCAACAACTGCATAAAGATCCACCATTAATGCATGTGCCAATTATGTGTAATTTTCAGTTGATAATGACAAAAAAATTCTATTCTAAAATATAGATTACCTTTGAATCTATTTTATAACATAGCCTTGGCATTCTTTAATCATGATACAGAGCCCTCGTTTAGACGTGTGGCCGGCCGGCTTTGCTTGGCACCGGGAAGCACTGCGGACTCGAAAATTCGTCAACCTTAAATTAAAATGCATAGCTTTCACGAAGCACCAATTTTTTGCTCATACTATGGCATTAGATGTACAAGATTGGGGTTTCATGGTCATTTAAGTAAAACCATGCTTCATCCGGAAAAAAAAAAAAAAAAACCCGGATCAACAGAGCGAGCATTAACGTTGTCCAGCACCCAATTGCAGAAATTAACTCTACTCGTAATATCCCGTGGTTCTAGTTCCTTCTTATAGCGTTTTAATTTTAAAAGTTTAGTGGCATTCCAAGCCGAGGTTTGCGAAATTCCTGATTCCTGTGCAAGTTTTCTCAGAGATTTCTTTCCACTTTGTTCTAACTTTTCTCCCATGTCATCGAGTTTTACCTCTGTAAGAGCACGGCGTTTTACTTCCAGTTTCTTATCAAGAACAGATCTCGTTTCCCTAAATGTAATCACAAGATTAGAACCGTTTCTCTGTGTAACGTACGAACAGCAGAGAATCTGTCTGTAAATCACAGTCTCACTTCTCTGTTAGTTGTCACATAGGCATTACACATGAAGATTCTGTGTACTAAAGTATACGGACCTTTTGGCATTTAACAGCACGAACACGCCATAACACTGAAACATGTGGTCTCACAGTTCGACTTCTGTACAACTCAAGGTGTTCACGTCCGCACTCGGTGAGACGAGAAAGTGTAGCGGGAAGAGAACCGGTTAGAAACAGGGCAGGGGCCAATCACCGTTAAGCCCGCCAAGCGTCCAAGTGAAAGTTCTGTATATATATGTGTGTGTGTGTGTGTGTGTGTGTGTGTGTGAGTGTGTATAAATTAAAAATAAAAATAAAGTAACACTATTAACAATGTAACAAATTAACAGTAATAATAAAAGTAGATAAGGATAAATCACTTAGATAAAGTCACACTTGAAATATAGCAATTTCAAGTGTGACTTTATCTAAGTGTTTTATCCTTATCTACTTTTATTATTACTGTTAATATATATATATATATATATATATATATATATATATATAAAACCTCACTATGTGTGCTTTGGTCTAACAATTAATACTAATATAAATGAAAGGAAGTATAATGGATGGTGTTTTAAAAATATATGCAATTGTATATATTATATACAGAATGGTGCACGTAATGGGAGATTTTGAATCGTATAGTACAAGATCATTGCTAAATATCCATCTATCATGTTCCTTAGGCAATGTCATTTCATTTGCTATTAAGCAGTGATCTGAACAGCATCACAAATTCGCGATAAAAGTGGATTATAAAAATAATGATTATTGTGAAGCTATAAGACGGGAATTTGGGCATCTTTTTCAACTTCTACGTCCTGATCAGATGCCAATGGCTCACGCTGTGAAGACATAGGTTGAAATATTTTAAATCAACCCTTGACCAGGACCATGAAAAACGGCTCGAACTCCAGAGACTGCCAAAATAGTCAATGCCTCGAACCTACAAAGTCCGCAGCATTAGATTGGCTCGCCGCACTTTGTGCATCTCATATTGTATCCGTACAAGATTCTGTTAGTCCGTGAATTGAAATATTATTATTTCAACAAACGAAAAATATTTAGCAAAATGTGACCAAATGTGAAAATTTCCAGTATTAGTGTAATGTGCTGTGAAGGACATCACTTACAGGACGTTATCTTCAACATGTGAATTCTGTTATTTGGGTAATAAATGACATGAATTGGCTTTTAATAGCGAGGACTATACACAAATAAAATTATTATCTTCAATATTATTAAAGTTATTTTCAAATAACCCTTCCCCTTCAACTTAAAACGTGAAAAACAATATGATAAAATTACTTTCTAACGAGAAAGGAGCAGGGTGGTCCATAAATTGACATTTAAAAAGTTAATATTTTTGCAAAATCATATATAAAATCTAAGTCTAAGGCAATAAGAAAGGAAAGGAGCCTTAACGTATCACACCATCACACCATCTGATTGTAACGTCACTATCATAGATGATGTGGCTATGATGGAGGCAATGTTTGAAGGTTTAATTGAGAATATCAGAACAACAGTCCGTGGCGAATTTGCGGACTTATATATTCCGTTTGACGCGTTAACAAAAATTTAAATGGTATTACATTCTATTTAAATTTTGCTTTCGAAACCAGTTCTACAATAGATGTTGGTTTGTTAAGACTAGTTATAATATCAGAATATACTTTTTTATTAACTAAACCCATTTTTAGCTATTGAGCCTAGAAGTAATACATGGATCAGATTGGATAAGGACAGAGTACGAGTACAAAGGAACTGTTTGTACTTCAGCGTAATCAAGGGCTAGCTATTTTTGTCTACGTTCTCATTGAGGGCACCTCCGAGGTGAGGGAGATACAGGCCATCTAGGTTCCAGAGGCGATGAGACACGGACATAAAATAGGTTCCTAACATTGTGTCCAGGTAGAACACTCAGAGACCGCCTAAACCCCTCCAAGGAATTCGAACCTTTCAGAAGAGCTGTTTCCACATCAGAACCACCGGGACGGATGACCGAGGTCGTTAAGGCGCGAATTCGTGAGCTGGAGGTCTGGGGTTCGATTCCCACTGTCCGTTATCCCTGATTGAGGTTTTTTCACAATCCTCATAATATAAAATTCAACAAGGTATCCTAAATTTATGCACGGAACGCTTCCTTCCTTAAAAAAATCCTTTCCCAGTTTATCATTTCATCTTATGTATCATCAGTATCAACCGCCTGTGATACCTCAGTAGTTAAAAAGAGATTTAAACATTATTAAAAAAAATACACAGACGCCAAGGCAAAGTCTTTTGGCTAATGCAAGCTACCGCCACATTGCACACAACACTAGTCCATCTGGTCTGGCACTTTTAACCCTGCAACAAAACCAAAGGAATGAAATGAGGTGAGATGGGAAAGAGGAAAATTCGTGGAAGATGCGAATCCCTGTTATTACTGCTTGAGCCATCTCGCTCCATAGTAAGTACTTGCTGCTGAGATTCTCAGTCCAAGAGTCAGTTGGTTACCCGCTCTTCCCAAAGCTATCAAAAACTGACGATAGTAAACTTGCCTCGCTTATTTGCTTTGCGCTTGCAACAGCCAATATCCTTCAGTGCTTTCGCAGTCTAGCCCATTTACCACCTCTGCATATGTCCATCTCTCACCATGCAATTACTACATCGTTATAAAGCTGAAAAAGACTGAAAGGGCGCCCTTTCATCTCCATTCAAGAGGTGTAAGAGTTGTTACAATAATAACAAAATCTTTAACGACGGATATAGAGAAATTCGCTTCTAATGACCTGCGCTTTATTTTGAATATTGCAATTTTTACAGTTATCAGTAATTTGTCTATGAGGCTTTCAGATAGTCATACTTATGACTTGGTCCTTAATTCCAAAGGGTTCCTATGCTAAATCTGGTATTTAGGTCCTTCATAACTGGTCGTTTACTGGAGAGTCTATAAACAATTGTACATTCAGGGGGTTCAAACATTATATTTATTTATTTATTTATTTATTGAAATGCTAAGAAAAAATAAATACA
Source organism: Metallyticus violacea (assembly GCA_030762175.1). NCBI lineage: Eukaryota > Metazoa > Arthropoda > Insecta > Mantodea > Metallyticidae > Metallyticus > Metallyticus violacea. Next base: position 111,602,320 of record CM060831.1, read on the forward strand.
GGGATTTTCACCTATTAGTCCTGGTTATTCCTATAGGTAACCCCTATGAATAAAACTATTCGTGTTACAACAAGTTTCTTTATTTAATTTTAAATTAATATGATTATTCTTATTTCAATTCCTAAAACAATACCACATAAATTAGCAACATAATCAGAGTATGTGTATCATCCATAATCCTTGTTAAAACTCTGTTTTCGGTTCGCCAAGAAGACATAGATTTTCAATCATCACTTCAGGTAATTCTTTTACATCAGAGATTTCTCTTTCCATTCTTTTCACCGCCACGTATGGCCGAGGTCTTTCAAGCGCGGAGTCGTGAGCGAGAGGTCTGGGGTTCGAATCCCGCCAGGACCCGACTGAGTTTTTTCTAGGTTTTTCTCAGTCCTCATAGGTAAATTACAAATGCCGGGGAGGTACCCTAAACTTAGGCCTGGAATGCATCCATCGTTTCTTCGTCACACTTAAATTTCCTTCCTCGAAAGTCCTTCTTGAGTTTTGAGAAGAGAAAGTAGTCACTGGGAGCTAGATCTGGGCTGTAGGGTGGATGGTCGATCTGCTTGAAGTCACATTTCTTCACAGCTTCCTTTGCAACAAGAGCTGCGTGCACAGGCACTTTGTCGCGAAGAAGGCGCACACACCATCTCTCTATAACTTTATCTCTAGCTTTACCATTCTGAATTTCCTTTATAATGTTTGGATGAATCAATAATTCAAAGCACATATTTGCTCATTTAGTTCCCCAAAATACTCCAGGTCTTCTCATACCATTTATAGTTTGTATTCTCAGCTTTCCTCGCCTTTTCTCTTTGATGGAAGCACATAGTCTGTGCAGTAGGCCAGCATAATACTCCCCATTTACTGTGGTGTTCCTCTCCTTGAAGTCAGTGAAGAATATTCCTTCACAGTGCCAAAAAATTGTGGCCATGATCTTCTTGGTTGACAGAGTGACCTTGGCCTTTAGAGGCGGTGCTTCGCCAGCTTTACGCCACTCCATTGACTCTCTTTTGGACAAGGGATCATAATAGAGGACCATAGCTTCATCTCCCGTAACAATGGTTTACAGAACTTCTCTCTCGTATGCAGAGCTCCAAAAATGCCTGACAACAGAGGCCTCGTTGCTCCTTTTGGACTGAGGAAAGAAGTCTAGGTACCTATCTTGCACTAACCTTATTCATGTTTAAATGTTCATTCGAAGGACTTTAGTTTTAGAAAGACCCAACCTTGCTGTTATTTTTGTAATTTTGAGCCGCCAGTCTTCCATAAATTCTCCTTCCACAGTAGAGTTGCTTTCAGGAGTGAACCCAAGTGTCGGCCTGCATGCTCTTCGGCTTCGATGCTTTCTCGACCCATTCGAAAAAGTTTGGCCCAATTTTTTACGGTAGAATATGAGAGGTTACTTTCCCATATACACCGTCCAATCTCTGTTTAATTTCATTAGGAGTAAGTGCTGCTTTTGTGAAGAACTTAATAATAGCTCGATACTCCATTTCAAACATGTCACAATGCGATACCTATAGCCTTCTTTATGCAACTATATCTGAAGAACTAAACACCGCGGAGCGGAAGTTACAGCTGCAATTACTTAACAGATAAGGTATGACACCAGATAAGAGTTTGTGAAGGCGATAAACCACATCTCTTTCATAAATCGTTATGGAACCTTATGGACCTACCCTCGTAAAATTTCCTCGTATCTTATCTTCCTTCTCCCCACTTTTAGGGCAGACCCCTGGAATAACATTCCCCCTCAAACTTCCTAATTTCTCAACTCCTAATCTAAACCAAGCTATTCCTTCCCTTTCATACTTTCCACAAATTACGGATGTTTTTCCTAGTTACTCCATTTTTAATGACATTGTTCCATATCAATGTGTTATTCTCTCTAAACTGAGAGAATAAACTTTTCCTGTTCATATCTTCCAATCTTATTACTTCCCTCCAAAATCCCCTGCTGAAATCAATTTAAACATCTTTCAACACGAAATACTTGAAGAAATTACACTGCAAGCGGCACGTCATTTCTGTTTAGAAGTGCATAATACTAGAAATCTTCGGAGGTCTCAAACAAATGACTAAGGACAAATACGAGAGTCCATGCATGTCCAATCCCGCACTTGGATATGGCTAATGGAATTCATACTCAATGGATTGGCAATACCTCTTCCCCCTTGGTCACACATATGCACACAAACACGGCTCATACCTCTATACACACCCACAGAATGCTGTACATAGATACACAAATACTGTGTATGCAAACACAACAGATTCAACGCCCCGGCAGCTCGGATCAAATTCATAAGCGGACAATGCATTATCGCTGTCGCATCCAGCAGCAAACTAGCAAGTTATAATTTAAATATAGCTCAAAAGTTGTAAATTAACGGATCTTGTAAACTACGTCTTTCCCTTTACACTTTTTTGAGAAGTGTCTATTTTGTTACCTGCAAAAATATCTTTCAAGGGTTCAAATATAAACTCCCATAACTTGTGTATTTCTCAAAATTCACGCACGCGCCTGGACACACACACAAACACATACAAACAGCGTAATCTGAAGACATTCACCAGTTGTATATTGGTAGTGGCGGCTCGTGATCCATGTAGAAAGAATGATACACAAATGGCTTGGAGGAAGGCCTTTTTTCTCTCCGACATTCTCTCATAACTGCAGCGCCATCATACGTTTGTGCTATTAAACTTCTGGTTTATATGACACTCTTCTGATTCAGCTGTTAAAAGCACGCCTCAGAAACAGCAATGAATGTTATGAATGTTTCAGCCGATTACCCCTACTGATGTATCGTAATATCACAACAAATTGTGACATGCGTGTAATATCTGTCGGCCTGTACAGAAACGAAATTTGTCCTTTCTATTTATTTAATATTCTCATTCCTAAAGACAAGACACTTTCTCACTTCACGTGCTGTCAGTCAAGATGTTTTTCAATTCACTTCCAACATAACAGTAACTTAGAAGCGAAAATGGAATCTTCAATAAAACGTCTACTTTGTCACAAAACATACGCTTTTTGGTAACTTAATAGTTACCACTGTGAATGTCAACTTTTCACTGGCAAACAGCGAGAAAGCAGCCAATTTCAAACAAAGTAGTCAAATGACTAAGTGTCAGTAGATTCGATTAGAAATCGGGGGATTTGATGGAGTTTTGAATCCTCCGGCACGTTAGCCTTGAGGCTTATTGTACTACCGCACTGGGACAGGTGCGTTCATTGTTTACCAAAATCCGTTCCTAATACAAGTTGTAGTATTTTGGTTCCAATGTTGGCATCTTTTCGCAGATCTTCTCTCGTTATACAGAGGACGAGTCTTTCCAGGATTGGGCACTCAAACAGGATATGCGAGGCAGATACCTCTCCTGTTTGCACAATCTGCAAATGGATTCATCTTTATAGAGACCCACTTTTCATAGATATTTTCTGAGGTGACCATGTTCACTAATTAGCGCAATCACTTTCCTTGTTCCTCTTCTATCCAATTGGAGAAGGGACGAGGAGAGATTCTTGCTAGAGCTTAGGATGAATTTCCTAGTTGGAATCTGTCCAGGATATATTGATGCTTGTCCCCAATCCATGTTTTGACTGCAGTCTTAGCAGTTTAGGCACTGATTCCAACCACGGGCTCAGGGCCAAAAAGGGGTGTATCTGTAACTCCTCAACACCTTGTTTCTAAGAAAAGAGAGAATGCTGAGCACTGCCCATGGGCCGTCTTCCTGCTGGCCTAAGAGAACACTGAAATAACGAAAGGCAACCCATCTTGGACGAAGACATATTTGCTCGCCGACAAAGGTACAAGTTTAAAGCGTAAACTTTTCCGGACTAACCCATGGACTTCCCTCGCTAACGGAGGACCCGCATGCTACCGCTACTATACTGGAGAGGAAATGCGCGTATTGCGTAAGATACAATTAAGAACTAATCTGTTATGCATCGTCGTTTTGTTGCATTTTTTGTTTCAAAGTTGACCTCAGAAAGTAGTAAATAATTGTGGTATTTTCTTTGGGGGATCTGGCCCATTTAGCCCTTATTAATGGATTTCCCCTGGGTGCCAAATACAGAAGTTTTTTCTGTTTTGCTTGACATTCATGCCACCTAATGACTCCTACCGAGCGGTGTGGCTCAGGCCCTAACGCTTGTGACTCACATTCGGTAGGTCAGGGTTCAATTCTCGTTGGGCCAAACATCCTGATCTTGTGGTTTTTCTTAGTTTCCTCTGGTCACTTAGGGGAATACTGGAATGGATATTTACACCCCACGAATTTTCCGTTCTCACATTTATTTCTTTTCATTCCGTTGGTTCTGTTACAAGATCGAAAGTGCAAGGCTAAGGGGGCCGATGCTGTGTTATAATGGCTTGCGCTTTGGAATGGTTTCTACCCCGGTATCTGGAATGGAAGCGAACGCTCATATAACTCGGGAGGAAGCTCTACCGGCATTGGAGTAATTTATCCGGAAACGTGTTAGGGATCCCATCTTCGTCCGCACAGTCACCTTCCATATCCTGGCCGCCCTGTTTCTCTTTCGCCTAATCCCTTCCTCCCGGAGGGACGTGGGCACAAAGGGCACAGCTCAAGTACGGAAAGTTACCTCCTCCATACCATGTGCCTCCGTTCTAATGTCTAAGTATTTAGGGTACCTTCAAATATCCAGAGTTTTGAGACCAAATAGGCAACGAATTTTACTATTGCTGGATGATGAAAAACACCCCGGACTTTCACGTAAAAACTATCCCACATGAGCGGTGTTTTGGTTCTCTGTGGCTGGGAATGTCGCAGCCGCCCGAGAACGTACTTTAACTTCGCTTCTAAAATTGTGTGTAAAATCTTACCTCATAGAAGATACTGAAAATGTCGTTTCAGCCGCCTAAACAGGCATTGTATTGAGTAAATACATAAGTTTCTGTAATGTTTCTGATTTCAATTGTGATATTTTCCTTTTAGTCTCCAAAGTGTGATGGCTGTTTTATAAACTCTGTCCTTAAAGCACTCCACATGTAAACATGTTAAATCTGGTGAACATTTTTTTTAGTAAATAAACCAGAGAACTGCACGAACACCATGAGCTGACTAATGTTTGCGGTAACATTTCACACGAAAATGCGCTGCTCTAGAGTCAACTGTCCCATCTTGGCGAAGCTCAACTACTGCAATGGTTAAAGCGACGATCAAGGAGAGTGGGGAAGACTTGTAGGGAAGGAGTGGAGAGCGCCATTCACAGCCGACAGGATTCAAAACACTGCGCATGCAGGATAGTTTTTACATGAAAGCTCTGTATATCAACTATCATATTGGATATGTTAACCCAGGATAACAGTATTAAATGAGGATAATTTTCAATTTTCCACCTTATATGAATTCTGTTCTCTAGTTCTTAATTTATTCGGAGTCCCGGGATAACTTATTAATTTAATTTGAATCTCTTTACATGGATTTTATCATAACTATAAATCCTTGTGACAACAACTTTTGAATCACACTGAAACGGTTTTTATATGCGGATGTTGATGTTGTATATACCCGAGGGTCCCACTTCCTACCCCAGGTCTTTCAGGGACCCGAAATCATTTTTCGTGTCTTAGTGGTCACGGGAGGAGTCAAATGGAAGGAGGTGGTTCGAATAACACAACTTCATTGAACGCTTTGAAATGTTTAATCACACGACACTTTGTTATCGTCTACTTTGCTCGTTACCTCTTTGACTTTAATGACGCGAGCTACACATGCTGCTTGAAATTACATCTGTGCGCCTCTCGTTTAATGCCTCTACTAAAGCGATGATGATCATCAAAACGCACTCTTGCTAAATAGTTAGTTTCCCCTTAATACGAAATTCAAAACGTCGCCACGTGGTCACAGAATCTCACAGGAGTCACAGCATAGTGCCCACGGCTTCCTGAGCCTTTAAAATATTTAAATGCTGTTGGTGAGCTCTTGAGCTCCCAAACGCGTTATAAATCCATCATCTCTTTGACTCCCCATTGGGGAGTTCATGATCATACGATGTAATGACGTCATCGCCGACACCTGTTCCCCTTCTAGCTTTAACGAATTTTGAAGCATCTTCCACAACTAAGATACAAAAGATGTATTGTTCGGACACTTGCATGCACTTAGCTTTTGTCACAATAGAGAGACCCCATTGCTCTAGCCATTATCAGCAGAAGAGGGCACAAAAGATTACAAAAGGCAACCTTTTCCATATTGTCATAGAGTTATACGTCCAGGCTGCCATGACTACATAGCTGTGATACATGAAGTGGTCCTGTTTGTTACCACAGGCTATTATAATATTTAATAATTATTACTATTTGACCTATTCATTCTTGGGCAGCATGGGTGTGCAGACTTGTCACAATACTGAAGAATATTTGTCTAAACTAAGCATATAAGTTTTACAATATTCATATATCTTGTAAATTATTGAGCACTACGTAACTTTTTATTCACAACTGTGGGAACCTTGAGCTTTGAAATTTGCGCGGCATTAAGACTTCCCGTAATAACCGTTCGCAGGTTCAAAAAAGTCGCTCAAAAGGTCATTCCGCTCTGCGGATTCCTAATTCGTATCAAGTTCACTGTGCTATAATGAAAGATAAACTCTCTCCCTTGCCCTCGAACACTTTGCTCTCTTAAATAACTACATACCTACTCTACTCGTCGCGTATAAGTACACCGAAAGTAGCTGCTGAGGAAACAACCTCTGACATTAAGTGCGCGTGACTTTATGTAGCCTACTTGACTGAAGGCAATATAGCATCACTGGGATAAAATGCATTTGTAGGAACTGCAGCTATGTTCGATCCTACATCATGCTGAGAAAGTTTCCCAGACGAGATCAACGCTAAACTTTTTTACATGAAATAAAGTACTAATTATTGAGATTTTAATAAAATTCAATTGTGTCGTCCTTTTTTCTCTGGCACCGTCCGTTTTTAAGGTATACTGATATATATATATATATATATATATATATATATATATATATATATATCTGTGTGTGTGTGTGTGTGTTTTTGCGTTGGCAATAAATGTTAATATTTATTTGATATTAAATTACAGAGTAAAGGAGAGGTAATAATAAATTAATTTATTTTATTAATATCAATTTATTACCTGTTTGAAGGAGAAAAATAGCCAAGCGAAATTTTATCCCCAGGGTGGTTATAAGTTTTAATGCTGTAAATTTTTCTTGGTTAAAAAAATAGTAATTTAGCTTTATTAATATTTAATAAAATATATTAATTAAAATACTAAGAGTATTAAATACGTAAGGAAAGTTTATTAATCATCCTGATAATCTCTGATTTGTGAATATACAATTAAATCTGTTAAATAGACAAAGAATAACACCAGTGATAGAAAAGGCTATGAATTATATTTTTATGTTATACTACTAGGTAATCAGAATTTCAGTTGGGCTACTCGTGCAGTTTGTGGTAATTGTGTCGTACCTGGTTAAAGTTTATGTCTTTTTTAATTCCGAAGTTATGCAAAGAACATTGTTATTTTTGTATAACTAAACAAGAAAGCTTAAGGAAAATTGCAAATTTAAAATTGAATATCCAAGCATTCCATCAGTCATTAGACACAGTGATGAAACACCTTCCTCCTTCCGAATCTTGAACGAGTCTGAAAGAAGTGACAACCCAGGATCAGAATTTGAAGACCTAGATCCTCGTGGGATAGCTCAGGGATAGTTAAATGATCTTTCAAAAGCACAAGCAGAAAACCTTTCGTCTCTATCATAGTTCCTTGATATACAAAGAGGATTCTTTTGCATTTGATCTATGCCCCTATGGTCTGACAACGAGGACCTGATCAACAGGTCCTTCTTAATTTTTGTACACACATTTATTGAGAAAATTGAGCGAACTAACAGACATTGAACAAACAATGAATGTAAATGTTTCATTGTTAAAGAAATTGGTGTTTTAATTCTTGTCACCAATCTATTAATGTTCGCCTAAGCGTGTTTGTATCTCATTTAAATAAACAAAAACAGCATATTCAAAGATAAATTACTGCTTATGAGCAGGAGAAAATTGTTCGTTTTACTCATAAAAAACATGTCATAGTTTCGCCAGAAAACTAATGTTTGAAATGTGAATTTTGTTGGCAAAACATTAAAGCTGCGATACACAGAATCCAAGAACCATTACATTTTGGTAATTTACCCAATGGACTCCTAGCGTTCTTGGTGCAGTTTAAAAGTTAAATTACCTAAAGGTCTCTTTCTTTCTAGAACAGCTGTTTTCCAATGCAATTTACTTCTGGCAGACTTCGGCCAACCTACAGCATAAATTTGAGGAAGTCAACCTAACAAGGAAGCAGATAAAATATGTGTGCTGACGACCAGCTTGAACAAAGTTCTGAATACCAGAAACCAAAAGAAGCAAGTTGGGAGGAAAAGAGAAGCAGAAAAGGAAATTTATAGGGAAAACGATAAGCGCGATTGAGAAACTTAACAGAAAAGAACAACCAAAAGGAAAGATGCAAGATTATTTAAAACTGGTGAGAATGTGAAGGAAAGGACAAGAAGATAAAAAGTATACCCCAGAAAGGAAAATTGCTCGAGAAGAATTTACTGCATGTATGGAGATGATAAACGAACTAAACTCATAAGTTACAATTGCTTTAAGAATCTCAACCCCTTGACACGTGCAGTTTCAGAAGGACCATGGCGGAAATGAGCAGTGGTTTAGTTTGTTGTAGTTTCCCTTACCATCTGGAGTGAAACAAGATGTCATGCACATGTGTACTGCTGTCAATAACAGGCCTTTCTACTGCACCATTCTGTCCCATGCCTCAGGACAAACCGCAAAACTTTTGTTGAACAGAGAACGGTTTCATTTCAGTGTGACAAGCTCCTGATTTGTGATAGAGGCCTGGTAGTATCCACTTTACGGTGACACTCGTCTATACCATACAGTTATCTGAAACTTTGGAACCTTAAGGCAATCCTGTACTGTAATTTCCTTCAATTCTGAGAAGAGCATATTATATATTATATATGTTCCCTATGGAAATTTTTCATTCAGTTATTGCCGTTAGTTTTGGAAGTACTAACTCTTACTATAACTTTATTAAAATTATTGCCACATTATTATTATTATTATTATTATTATTATTATTATAAATAACAAAATACGAGCAATTGTTCTTACCTCTATTAGGCAATTTTAATAGTTTTATTCTTTATGTCGCAATATGTTTTCATTGCTGTAATACCATGCATTCCATTTATGGTCGGGCCATTGATCGCGTTTATGTGTAGTTCGCTTGCATTGCAGTGACCTCGGTTTTATTCCAATAGCGCACTAGCGGTGATTGACCCGCTCAAGGCTATGTTTGTCAGCTGGGTCAGTAGCTGCCTTCTGTTCGAGCTGTAAAGACTGTAGTTTGTTCATTGTGCATTTCAAAAGTGAAAGTTTATTCAAGACATCTGTGTTGTGTGTGAATTACATTCGATTATTTTTAATAGTACACTGAAATGTTACCAAAAAATTCACGCTCGAACAAAGTATTTCTATGTGCGTAAAAACCGAATCATGTAGACAGGTGAGTGGACAGTTTCAGGAGAAATTTCCTGGTATTCCAGTCTGGTTAATAAGTTTAGGACAATGGAATCGCTAAACCTAAGAAATGAAATATATATATATTCTAACGCAGGAAAAAATTGACGAAATTAGTGCATCATTCCATCGCTCTCCAAAGAAGTCCCTAAGACGTGTTGCACAGCCAGTGGGTGTTTTCAAAACCTCTGTTCATACAACTGTTAAACTTTTAAATTGAAATGCCACCCAGTGATTATAGTTCATGAATTACGTGACGACGAAAACCGAGTAAATTTCTGTAACTGGTTTCACAAAATATCGTTGATAATCCTGTTAATCCAGATGCCAGGAATGTCTGAAAGCAGATGAACACCACTTATAACAAGATTAGTAGTCATTATTGTGCATGTTACTATCACTCTTGAGTTAGGTATGCTGCAGTTTTAGAACGGGAAATCGCCCAGTGTAATAGACAGTGCACGGAGCAGCCATACGCGCGATTCACACGGCCCGGTAGAGTAAGTAACTCTCTGCATTATTTTAATGTGTATAATAAAAATGTTTAAATCTTCTGTATATAGGAACAATTGGTATAGGGAAGTAAATTTGAATTGTGGGCCAGCAGAACGCGGTTGCTTACCGGTAAAAGCAGTGTCAAGGCCGTGCAATGCATGTGCAGTTAGCAGCTTGAAGTTAGTTTGAGGGAGACTGTTAGCAAGTGGTTGTGCGTTTATGTTTTACCCTTGAAGAAGGGATTATATGTACAATACATGTGTGAAAATGGAATCGTGCAGAGAAATAGTAAGACAATTCGCGAGAAAATATCCTGGCAATCGTGTTCCAGGTAGAGAAACTGTTCGCAAACTTGTTAAAAAGTTGCGAGAGACAGAATCTCTCAGTGACAGGAAACGTGTTCCGAACCACCATCTTCTTACGGAAGAAAAGTTACAGGAATACATACAGGAATTTTCTACGCAGAATGTATTGTGCTACGAAATATAATTTTAAACATCTCTTATAATAAAGGTTAGTGCTTATTATTATCACCAGTTTTAGTTTTAAATACACTATAATATATCTTCATTAAGAATATAAATACTAACCTTATGCACAGTCACTTTATCTCCTTTTTCTGGTACACATCCTCTGTTAGCAACAGCACTTGGTTATGAGTGGCCCATAACTGAAAGTATCTTACTCATATGCTTTACTTTTACATATTTCTTGAAAGTTTTAATGTTTTAGGTAAAGAAAAAATAATAAATCAGATTTCTTTTTAAAAAATTAAGCATAAAGGCTATTCCTACCTGCGCACATATGCAAATTCGCATGCCAGACCTAATGAATTGGTAAAAAATGTTTTTTAACATATGTAAATAACGGCACATTTTAAAATCGTGTATTATCCTTTCAACAAAATAAAATAAAATATACTTAGAAATGCCTAGAATATTCTTAGAAATAACGTAACAGCAGCAACTGAATTAGTTCATAAAATACACCTAACAAAGTTGTCCTTGCTTTCTGGAAAATTGTATTAAGTACTACGGCTATAGTTTGTCATTTGTTTATATTCAGATCTCAAGCATTTTATTCGCGAATGTGCAGAATTCAAACAGGTCGCTGAAACCTTGGATTTGACAAATTAATAAATGAGGAATGAATGCTACCCGTTGCACCTTCTGAACCAATTACAAAGTAGTATTATCGGTCAGTCAGTGGAAACTGCTGTGTTGCCGGCTTTTCTTATTGTGTGTGCAGGTGACTTCTATATCATGTTTAAATTGTATTATTATGATTAATGAAATGGTTAATTTATAGTAGTCAGAAAACGTCCCAGAGAGGTCATTTGCAGAGCGATTCACAAAGTGATTCCTAATCCTTTTCGTCGAAATGTTACTCGGACGCAAAATGATAGATGTTACACATCGTAACGGCTCGCAGCTTATTTCTACTTAAAATCAGAGAAAATATAAACACAGTAGCTCTCTCACTGTTAAAAGTTTGTTCTTTATTATGCTTATATCACTAGGCAGCAATTTAATTGCGTTTATGAATAATTCTGGAGCAAAGTAATTCATTATTACGTACACTTGATGCGAGGCGACATTGAAAACGTCAATATCGGCCGTAAACAAACTTGGAACGTCGCAACCGCAGCATAGCCAACATTACACAAAGCGACTATGTCAAGTGCAAAGTTCCAGCGGCCCGGGTATAGCCTGAAGGTAACACTGTAGATTATATCCCAATCGAGGGGAAGGTGTTTAAATGAGTGTAAGAGCTTTAAAGGTAACAGCTTATTTTATCAGTCAGGCGGTACATGTTTTTTTTTATGGTACTTTTGCTTTCTCCTGCTTGATTATTACCACTCCCACACTGAACTCGGCTAACTCTGAACCTCTAGCGCTCCATTCTAGGCCTAGCTTTATCAGTTATTTTCTATGATACTCGACTTCACGCAAAGTTCAAAGGGTTGAAAAGTGCTTCTTATGAAGTTTGCCTCCATTTTTGAAATGAGATTATGAGTTGTTACAGAATCTTCTCAAAGCATACACAAGCACTTATTTAATCGTATGAGACGTTTCCTTCTTTATTGGATTGCTGCTTGAACCCATTATTTCATCTCAAATACCTAGAAATTTCTCTTGAAATAATCTCCTGACAGGATAATCGGATTCTGTACGATCGAAGGCGATACAGGTGGCCGAGATCGTTAAGGCACGGAATCGTGAACGAAAAGTCTGCGGTTCAATTCCCATCAGGGCGGTCCTTCCTGACTTGAGTATACTCCCCCCCCCCCCCCGGAAACTTTTTTTTTTTTATATAATTTCATTTCATGTATCATCAGAGTTCACCACCTTCGATATCTTAGTATGAAAACTGGCGTTAAAAATGTATGGTCATATAAATTATAAATTAACACTCACCATGTAATGGATTAATTGTGTCTATAATTTTTATTTTATATATACACCCATGCTCCATACAAATGGTGGGGGGAACGTGAATTTAGTGTCCAGCCTTGTAAGAAACTGCGTACCTCGCTAGTTAACCGTTAAAAGGGCCCCTTTCCTTGCGAAATGTCAACTAAAGCAAGCGCTCATGTTTCACTGTAGTTCGTCGTCCAGTATAATGTATTAGGAATATATTTAATGAAAAGTTGTGCATGTTTCATATGCAGTTCATAATATCATTAGCACTCTTTAACTCTTTGTGCCTAGTGAGTATTTCTGATATTGTTGTAATCAGTTCTTTCTATTAAGGAAGGAGCCGTTAGAGTAGACGAAGCATAGAATATTGTTGCTGGTGTTTCGAGCTCATATATTCGTCTATCCTCCTATGATCAAGGTAATGAAACACCAGGAAAATTAGGTTTGTGTCAATTTTAATCTCGCAAAATTACCAATTTTTTTGTTTGCAACAATATTGTATATCTTGGCCAGCTCTTTTATTTTATTTTATTTTTTTTTAGTAGTGTTTAACGCCCGTTTTCACTACTGAGGCACCACAGGCGGCGGACACTGATGATACAAGAGATGAAATGATATATTGGGAAAGGAGATTTTAAGGAAGGAAACGTACCAAGCCTAAGTTTCGGTACTTCCCCGGCATTTGCCAGTTATGAGGTTTGAGGAAAACCTCAGTGAGGGTGGACGGTCCTCATGGGATTTGAACCCCAGACCTCCCGCTACGAGTTCGCTCCCAAATGATCTCGGCCACCTGTGGCGGTGACCAACTCTATAAAGAATGGTACTGACGGTCAGTTTCAGATGATGTTTAATCTTGTTTAATCTAAATTAATAAATTATAATAGGAATCGAATCTCTTAGCAGGAAAGTACAACGGCAATAGCACGAATCCTTGGAACAGCAGTTGCTGCCCCCATAAACTGGACATAAGGAGGTTTGAATGCAATTAAGGGTTCATTAGGTGTAAAAAAAAAAAAAAAAAAAAAAAAAAAAAAAAAAAAAAAAAAACTACATATAAAAAAATTTTGCTCAGAGACCTCTTCTTGAGGTTCTTTTTCGTGCTGTAAATGACGACACGGGACCCACGACCTCACTTCCCTTCCGAAGGAAGCCTTACTTAGGATTTTTACGCCCGATCCTGGCCGGGTTTGAATCCGCGATCTTGGGTTTAGATGACATTTGAGTTTCACTATTTTGATATATTTTGATATTGGTTCTCATTATATGAAGATCTGCTTTCCTTATTGTAATGCGGGTCCCGTGTCATGTGGCATGACAAAGAACATCAAGCCTGAAAAAAGAGGCTTCTGAGCAAATTTGTCGGCCGTTTCACCCCCTGAATCGAATGGGACGCTGATGATTGGAGATGTTAAAGAGTGTCCGTAAATAAACCAAAAAAATCTACTGTGTTGGTGTATACTTCATTTTTTAATATTGATATGTAGGGCAGTAATGGCATATTTATTTGATCACTGTTTCTATTCATTAAATGAGAATTGAAATAATGAAATATTTATACTGTATGAAATAAAAATAATTTTATTATAACAGTTAATTACATTTGTAAAGTTGTTGAAGTTAATAAATTTATTTTATTTTTGATAAATCATTTTGTTCTAGATTGTTTGAACAGGTTTTAAAAATTTATTTTACACTATGGTGTAGCATATGATAACTTTGTATATTATTACCAGCCTTATATAATTTTAAATGTCTGTAGACTGTCTGCATGAGAGGTTGTTTCATCAATATCAAACTATTGTTTTTTTTTTTTTTTTTTTTGAGTAGTGTTTAACGCCCGTTTTTACTACTGAGGCACCACAGGCGGTGGACACTGATGATACATGAGATGAAATGATACATTGGGAAAGGATTTTTTTTTTTTTTTTGTTTAAGGAAGGAAGCGTTCCAGGCCTAAGTTTAGGTACCTCCCCGGCATTTGCCAGTTATGAAGACTGAGGAAAACCTGGAAAAAACCCCAGTCAGGGAGGACGGTCCTGGCGGGATTCGAACCGCAGACCTCCCGCTCACGAGTCCGTGCCTTAACGACCTCGGCCACCCGTGGCGGTCAAACTATTGTTGCAAGTTTTCCTACATTGAATATATATGACTGTTTTGTTAATAATATACCGTTTCCTTTTAATTATCTAATATTCTTATGAAATATTTTATTCAACATTGTAACGCAATAAGTATCGGTATATATAAAACTGAGGCAAACTATTCTGGTAACGCACATCAATGACGTTTCAGGTGGTGCATGCAAACAATGTCGCTTATGGGAAAGAGGCTTCGTTTATCGCTTCCTCTCGCTTCTCTCGGTCAAAATACTCCAACGCTTACCAAAACATAACAGATAATAACCTTAAATAGACACATTAGGCTCCAGATCGAAGCCCCCTATATACATTGCTGTTGGTTTGCCTTTTACGCATAAAAAAACATTAAGCAATATTTATAGGAAATTGAACATTGACATTTTGGGGAATGTTTCATTTGTCCTGGCAAACAGTACTGTTGTGTGTTTAATTCTGTTTCGGCTGTAATCTCCCAGTACCCTGAGAAATTTATATATGTCTATAGTTGTTTCAAACACTTATGCAATTATAGAGAATACATTTAATATTTTCGGTCTGCAAATGTTTCGAATATATATACAATTTATGTTTAGCATCATTAATGATACAACAAATCATGAGCAACTCTCTATAAATCATTGGAATGAAACATTAATACTTACCTTGCTACAATAGGTTGCCACAATCAGATGGAGAAACGTCGTATTCTGCCACATTTTCAATTAAAAAGAAACTTTCAGTACTTATATGTAATGAAACTTTTTGATCCTCATTTAATTCATACGTATCAATGCACACTGAGAGTAAGGTAACTTACTCGTTCCAAAAGTACATAATGTTACCTCCGCAATCATCCGCTGCACGTTACCTAATTAGAACGAATATTCATGGGTGAAAGGATAGCTGGCGGTTCACCCAGCATCTGTAAAACTAAGCGAACCCCTTTCTTTAGATTTATTTCTTACAGTAGTAAATAAATGACTGTAATAATGAATGACTATGTATATATTAACGTTATAATTCCTCGAGCTTGTTCTATTATGAAGGAATGGAGAAAATGACTCTCTGGACCTTATCCTTGTAAATCGAAGAGAAACATTCGTAGCAGTCAAGATCTCATTAACACAGTCAAAGCCATATTTACTAAAGACTCTCAAACAGTTGAAGACACTCTCAGCATTCCTTCTCGGAAATCTCGAAACTAATTTCCGAGAAACAAAACTAGATGTTCTAGAGGGAATTGCAGTAGTTCAAAATTTACTATATAATCTCAGACAGCAACCACTGCGTTGACATGCTCATAATGAAACTTAAACACAGTATTCTAAACAATAATAAGTAATCGTAAAGACGCAATGTGAAAATTGTCTAGAATATGTTGCATCTCATAAGAAGCAGGCAGAATATGATTATATTAGAGCCAGGTACCCTTCAGCGAATCTGCGAGAGTCTGGTCCTGAGGACACTATTGTAGCCGTGAGGGTTGCTCATACGCTGATGCAGCCTACCGCCGCTTCGTCAGTCATCAGATAATAGGATGATCTGATATAAAAATTAATCCTAATATTGTGGTTAACCAGAAGCCTGGATCATAATTACTGTAATGTTTGCAATCTCCTCTTAGAAATAACATTTTTGAAACGAATTAACTTTTAAGGATGCCGAGCGGGGTGGCGCAGGAACTCACGCTTGGAAGATCTCATTTCATCTCATTTCATTCCGTTGGTTCTTTTACACGGACGAAAATGTCAGGAGGAGATGGGCTAGCGCGGCGTGATCATAGCTTGCGCTTTGCAAAGGTTTCTGCCTTGGCGTCTAGAATGGGACTGGATCTTTTCAGTGAGCGTTCTATCTGGAAACATGATAGGGACCCCGTCTATGTCCGCAAAGTCAATGCCTGTGAATCCTGGCCGTTGATGTTTCCCTCGCCTTAACCCTTCCTCTCCATAACTATCCTCTCCCAAACAATCCGGTCCAACTTTCGAGGATTGATGTGGATTGTTAGGAACAGTGGAGACATTTTGGACATTTCAGTCAAGGTTGAGAGCTAGCCGTTTTACCTAAGTCCCCAATTGCAGCTTCTCTGGAAGGTAAAGATGAGGTTAGAGATATACCGGCAACCAGATAGAACACACAAATTACATTCAAGAAATGGTGTGCCCCTCAGAAGAGCCGCATTCACATGAAATGTCAGGGTAGAAACCTTTCTAAATCGCAACCACCGCCACACCGCACATAGCACCGACCCATCTAGTCGAGCACTTTAGACCATGAAACAGAACCAACGGAATGAAATTATCATGGGAAACCATTAAAATATAAAGTCAGGATACTCGACTCCAAAGGGATTTGAAGCATGAACCTTCAGATTCCCTAGCATTAGTGACCCAGCTTGTTTATCTTCGAGGACTTCAGAATAACTCAGAAGCGTTATCAGAGTCCGGATATGCCTTTAGAGTTCATTCTTAGTATTTTGTTAGCAAGCCTACTCTGCAAGCAATAAACATGCCTTTTCTATCTGGGTGGATATATTTAAGAGTCAGATGCAAATGAACATGTTTCCGAAAATTTGGGTTCGATTTGATCAGTTTTTATTTAACCTTTTTCACTTATTTTGATTTCTGTTGCCTATTTTACGTTAAAAAAACTTTTTTTTGCCTGTTTTGGATCGTATTGCATTTTTTCTACGAGTATTTATGACTTTTAAATATCTAGAATTGGGAATCTTACTTTACATTATTTTCTTTTCAAGTAATCAAAAAATTTTTCCTCAACCATTCACTTTAATCAGCGGAACCTTCTTTAGCGCACGGTTACCTTGAGCATACGAATACCAGGAAATAGAGAGGATGGGGGAAGTACTGCACTTTTGAATAGTCCTGGCGAATTATCTTGCATCGATCTGCGCGAGATAATTGTAAGGAATCTGTGAAGGGGGTAAATCTCAGCTGCATAAATGTAACAAATAATTGTAGGCCAGTAAGATGAGAGTGGTACGACTGCGCAGTAAACTTTCCCTACCTGTTCAGTAAGGAAGTAAGAGAGATATTAACTTGAAAGAACCTCAAGCTTGAAAGAAGAGACCTCTGAGCAAAATTTATCGACCATTTACAGGCCCTGAATTGAATGTGACGCTGATGACTTGAGCGTCCGTAAATAAGCCAAATAAAAGAAAAAGCTCTCTAGCTGTTTGTTACGAATTCTCAAGGGAATAAAAATATTGTCTTTTACTGTCACCTTTGAGAGGAAAATAAAAACGCCCACAATTCTTTATTTCTTAGATAGAGGGGATTTTTGTGCCTAAATTAATAAATAGATCGTAGTCTATAGTGACCTCGGCAGATATTGTAAGCGGAAAACCAGAAAGGTGGAGTAGTTCCCTAGTTTATCCATAGAGTAGGCGGAGAAAGTACTTGGGCATGCGCAGACCAGGGGTTTTTAAAACAAGCTACACATTAAGAGTTAGTGTACATTACGTCAGAGCAACGGACAGAGATAGAGGACGAGTGTGTTAGTTTTCCAATAAGGGCACAAAATTGAATCTAGAGAGGATGGTTGCGTATTGGTTCGACATTGTGTGTATATTTGTGCCCAGATGAGTTGATACTCAAACAAAACAAACCTCTTGCTCCACGCTGCTTTAGCAGGCGGTCGGTTAATACAGACCTGTGCTAGCTACAATGCCCTTCCCTCGGTTGCCTGCAACCCCTATAGTGATTTGAACGAACTAAATGTTATGTTACGTTAATGGAAGCTTCACAACAGTACATGTAATTGTCAATATAATTTAAAATAGCAATGTACTGCCTTTTTAGATTTAATAAATTATTGTACATGTAATATTACTTCTTTGAGACCACGCGTTGAAATGTTAAGGTATATCCCTGAGACGTAATAATTCAACATTAACAGCGAAACAATCATCTCTTTCTCTTGAAGGAAAATTGGAAATTACGGAAAACTCGTTTTATTTAGATAACTAAGGATAAGAAATGAAAGTCAGATAGGAAGAATACCTCAAACGTGCCAACATTGCCCTCCTAAGCCTCTTCCACAAGTTTACAATATCTCGAGATCTCCAAAATTGTTATACGGATTTTCAGTTCAAATGCGGGCTATGACCTATGGTAGTTTCAAAATACAAAGAACAAAGATTTTCATCTTTTGTAATGTTCTTCAAGTAAGATGCAAAAGAAAAGTATCTGCAAAAGACTTTCAGCGCTAAAACAGAATGGAAAAGAAATAAGTGGTATAAATAACGCTTGCAATCGAGCATAATAACGGAAGAGAAAGTCTAAATACATTTTCCTCTATCTCTTGCAGCTTTCGAGAAAATATTTTTTTCTCGAAACACGTGGCTTAGTGTTCTGCAGTGTCTCCTTTCGAACGTATTAGTTAATTGTTGATTTTTTTT
This sequence comes from Metallyticus violacea, assembly GCA_030762175.1. Lineage (NCBI taxonomy): Eukaryota > Metazoa > Arthropoda > Insecta > Mantodea > Metallyticidae > Metallyticus > Metallyticus violacea. The sequence goes on from CM060831.1 coordinate 111,621,362, forward strand.
TTTTTTTTTTTTTTTTTATTTACTGACGCTCTTTAACACCTCTAGCCATCAGTGCCCCATACAGTTCAGGGCGTGAAATGGCCAACAAATTTTGCTCAGAGGAATCTTCTTTCAGGCTTGGGGTTTTTTACATGCCGTAAATCTATACACGGGACCCCCGGCTTTACTTCCCTTCCAAAGGAAGACATGCTTAGGACTGTCACGCAAGAAAAATGCATGGACCCTGACTGGAATTAAAGCCGCGATCCTGGGTCTACAAGGGAAATGTGGTTATCACTAGACCACAAGGTCCAACCCAAAGGACGGGCATACCCAAAAATCGTTAGTCGCGGCGAAAAGACTATTTCTACTATTTGGTCTTCTTGTATTTTTGCTAGGTACAAGTAAACTTCTGTTACTGAAATGAATGTATAAATACTCGCGGCTGGTGAACTTCTCCATGACTTATTAACTTATAAATTTAAAATGTACTAATTGCAGGTATGTTCTTTTTTTTATGACTTAACTGCGAAAACAAGTTCATAATTAGCGTTCCTCACTTTTTTCAATCTATGTTAACATCTACATACTATGAAAACAATATTAATCTGAGTCATCACTCAAATACAATTTTGCGAAAGCAAGTAATTCACATAAACATTTTAGGTGATTTTATCTCCATTATCTTACAGTTACAATAAAAAATTAAAATAAACAAATAATAATAGCAGCAAAGGACGTTGATTTTTCTATTTCTGTTTTGTTCATACAGAGGGTGCCAAAAAATGTATACACACTTCAAGCAAAGAAAAAACTGCGTTAACATAACAAAACTGAATTCACACAAACAGAAAATGATGAGCATTAATCATCTTAGACTTTTACAGTTACAACTTTTCTGTTTTAACAATACTACGTATTCTGGTTGTGCTAATCCCAGTCTCACGTGCACATTAATTTGTAGTCTTTTGCTGTGAGTGCTCAAAACGTTCCAAACCATAGCCTAGGACGCGGAGCTTGTTGCTGTGCGAGGTCTCCCATATCTGCCCTTGTGAACATCGCATACGGTACCACGAGTCTTAAATTTGTCTCGAATGCATGCAATTGTTACTCGCGTTGGCGGTTCTGTTCTATACACACGTCTCCATTGCCTTTGAGCTTTAACAACATTCTCGGTTTTCCAATACCACTTCAAAAATGCTTTCCGCTATTCAAACGATAATCTTGGCTGCATTTTATTGTAGCAACGCTAGCGTAACGTAATGTGAATCACATCTGTTTACAGAACATCATACTACAAGTTACTGTTGTTTTTCGGTCCAGCTTTGAAATATGTTAAATAGATATCTACTGTGAAAGTGTGTATACATTTTTGGGGGGCACTCTCGGTATTATCTTCGGAATTTATAAATTGCGATGCATTAACATATTACAGCACGTGAAAAATAATGCAGATATTACACGACAAATAATACTTCAATGGCCAAAAGGGTATACGCAAATGTTTTATTTATAATATGAAAATACCTCATAACATTAAGACTCTGTAGTGTCATCAGATTTTTAATGTTGGGATATTTATTAAAAATCGAAGTTCATGGCATTCTTGGATAGAAGCTAACGTACGATAATGTGCAATGTATGGTGTCTTGTCTTTGATGATGAATTAACATTTTTCATATTATGCATTCTGCTACTTAAGGTGAATTCAAATACACTGCTGGCCCACCGCCAAGGTAGCCGAACTCGTTAAGCAGCGTTCTCGTGAGCGGGAGATCTGGGGTTCGATTTCCACCAGGGCAGTCCTCCGTATTTTCCAGGTTTTCCTCAGTCCTCACAAATAGCAAATGCCTAGAGATACCCTAAACTTAAGCTTTTAACGCTTCTTTCCTTAAAAAAAATCCCCAGTTTATCATTTCATCTCATGTATCATCAGTGTCCACCAACTGCTCTGCCTCAGTAGTAAAAACGGCGTTAAACACCATTAAAAAACATTAAAATTGTAACATACTGTACGTGTTCATAATAATCATTTGGGAATGTCTGTCTTCTCATTAGGATGTTTGATGGAATCGTTGGAATCCTTCACGTCTGTGTGTTCGTCCAACACGAGCACAAATTTTTCGGAAAGCCACAATTCTCTCTTGATCAAATTCAAACATCTGCTGGTATTACTATCGCATATTTACGAGTCATACACGAGAAAATGTAGGGTCGGTTTAACGTATCTTTTAAGGGTGTTGCAATTTTAATGAACAGCAGTGTAAAAGCCTGGAATAAAGAGTTATTACTTCATTTGTCTGGTATGGCCAAATTTCTGCCACGGAGAGAGCCTTCGAAGTTTTAGTTGTTTACACTTCATTGCTACAGCACAATTGACCTATGCATTCAAACTCATAATATCTGCAGCCCTAAAGATTATGAATAAAAGACAACACATAAAATGCTATAATATGTACATAGTAAATTTGCTAATTTTGATTATATTTTTTTGATTATACTTATTTAGAGTAAATTTCATAGCAGCATCCCATATACATTTGGGATCAAGTTTTCAGAGAACTCAGTGTAGCCTAATAGCACGTAACTTATACCTTTCTTAGGAAACGCGATCTGGCCTCTGAGGTAACGCAACAGGTTCCGTTTATAATGTGAAATGCAGCAAAGGAAAAGCGGACGAAGCGTGCAATTTGACATCTCATTTCGTCAGATCCATAAATCTCCATGTTAACTAACGTCATTAATGCGTTTCGGAATCAAAACACGAAAAAAAAAAAAAAAAAAAAAAAAGCGAGGGGTGGATTCACCCCTCCCGAAAACGAATGGGGTCGACGGTTCTTCTTCTCCCCTTTCCTGACTGCTGTGTTGGTTATTGATTTTCCCGGCAGTCGCTCGCGGAGGACCTGTACCTTTCATTAGCGAGGGAGAAGTGCTCGTCAAGAGACAGACAGGTGAGGGGCAGGTTCCTGGGAGAAGCTTTCATTCCAGGATTTTTCCACAGCACCCACCAGGCACTTCAGGGAATACTGCACAAGGAGATTCTCTCCATCAGACATCGTCTGTTATTGTAAGAAGTAGAGGCCATTTCTGACCGAGCTTGAATGACGGTGATCCCTATTAGGACATCCAATTCCTGCAGCGGTTTTATAAAAAGGGGGTTAATTAAAATATGTAAAATATGTGGGGGGAAAGATTTTGGGAAAATGAAATTTGATAGGTTATATGGAATCTCAGGGGTAATGTTATTTCTTCCTCTCCGACAATTGGTTTCCGCTCACTTATATTTTGCCACGGCTGTTGAGACTCTATTGCTGGATACTTTTATGGTCCTGTGACCACAGGGGAAGGAGTATGTGGAAATTGATAAGATTTCTCTTTATGGGGATGAAACACAATTTATTGTTCATAAACTGTTCCACATAAAATGTGCTGCCGTTATTTTCTGGAGAATATGTGCCACTTTAGCGCTAACTATGACGATCACTCTGACGTTTTTTAATTTGATAAAGACTGATCCTGAAAATCAACTAATCATGAGACGGAACTGAACTCAACTAATAAAGCTCTTCCACTTAATACTCATCCACTGAACGGAACTGAACTGACTATACCTATCTTCCACGCTGGTAATGCCTCACACTGAATACTCTTCCAAAACTGACTACAGATTTTCACTAACTGAACTGAACTGAACCGAACCTAGAAAGCCCTTCCACTGATAATTCCCCGCTGATTATTCTTGCAAAACTGACTGCGGGCTGCAAAATTACAAGACTAATTAAACATGACTTACGTGACTTTTTACATGTAGATATTAACTCAAGCTGCTAGCTTCTTCCCTTGAAGAGGTTATAGGCCTTTCTTTTCATCCCCGTAGTTGCCATGTTTTATTATGCCTACCCTGCTTTACCATCCTCTAACAGAATACAAATAAACATCTTATTTAAAGATTCTCCTTTAGAAATTTCTTCAGAAAACATCGGTTTGCTTGGGTCATTCTTTACATTTATTGTTACAATAGGCAATAGAAATTCTCAGTTCAGATTTTATGGCTGGTGTAGTTTTCTGCACCCTGGCAAGAAAATAACATTTTATACTCAATTATTCAACACTTGTACAGGAAATAAAATGGCATTACTCTCATGACTATAATAAGGAAGTTACATAAAATTACTTGCTATAAATACTCAATTAAATATGGGGGTGGCAGCTTATAAATGTTATCTCATTCCAAAAGCAAAATTATCTATTTAACATAACTGTTTGAAGGTACTTCATTAATTAATTAGCCTTTAGGTGTTTAATTGCAATGTCGACCTCCATTAGTTTTAAGAAAGTTTAGTTCAATGAACTAATTAAGTTCCCAATGAGCCCAAATGTTTTTCTCCCAAATCTAGGAGGAAAACTGGAAAATTCGCATTTATGTTATTTACCCCAACCAGAAATAAACAGCCCGCTAGTTAACAAGTCTTAACAAGAGTTGAACTTCGGCTTGAAGAAGACTTTTCAGTAAATGTTTGTACATAAATGTGCTTCACAACAATGACGAAGACTGTAAAAGCATTCATCTTTGTAATATTTCGTCTTGCCGATATAGGCAAATACATTTCTTCATAAATGTAAATGAGATTTGCCTATAAAATACAAGAAACAGTGTGAATTGGAGCAATAGGCACAAGGCACAAACTAATCAGTATTTTGAATCATATTCCATGGTTGAAAAATCAATGAAGTCTGAATGACATTTTTAAAGTTAGATGTTGATAAGGATTCATGAAATCAGCTAACTGCCAGGAATACTGAAGCATAGAGCGATGTCCTGTTGCAGACAGCATAAAGAGCTTGTTCATTATAAACAATCGATTTTCCAAAGTTCGGCATTATCAGTCAGAGTTATTATAGTACATTATTCTTCTCGAATATCTAAAGAAACATGCATCCAAAGGCTAAGTTTATTACATTGTATAGAAAATCCTCATGTACCTATTTTAAGAAGTGCATTGGCCTATACCAGCCAAACGAAATGTTACACAGAGGAACGTGTTAGAGCATTATCATTGTGAGGTAAGTGTCTGTGCGAACTTTTATCCGAAAATTCCTGTTCGAACTGAAACCCTTCACTTATTAGTGTCTGAGTCACTGCGGTGGAAGAAGGTCGCGTGATGACACAAGCCTTTTCTTACATGACAAGAATATATAGAGGAATAAAAGAAATACAAATATTTACTGTAAGAAACATAACATTTAATAAAATAGAATCATGAGTTACAATTTGGAAAACATTTCATTTGAAAAAACAAGAGAAAAAGAAGTGGCATGTGGAAAAGCAATACGTTAAACAAAACTAAATTTCATAAGCTCAGAGTTTGTTTTTGTATGGATCGAAAATTGGGCAAATAAATTACTATTATTTTTTATTATTATTGGTGGTGGTGGTGATAAGTAATGTTTGCAAGAGGGCTATTAAAAAGCGTAAGAGAGAGAAAGAGTAGGTACTATCACTAAGCATGTGATCAAAGATGCAAAATAATCAAATAATCCAAGGAAAAAAAAAACTAATATAGTTTGGACATGTGAAAAAAATTTAAGATTATATTTCCATGGAGACCTGAGATAAAAAAGGGAAAGACATTGAATGATGGGTAGCGAGGGCAAAGAGAGCACGAGACAGAAGTAATTGGATAAGGAAGGTAGAGTGCTTTGTTTGAAGGGTAGACATTGTACTGGTGTATCTGTTTAACGTGGCCCGTCCGCGCGGCTACTTTCGTATTCGCATCACTGATACACTTGTCGGCCAAGCAGCGCATTGGTTGACCCTGATAAAATGTTGTTGTCTAACTCAATTTAAGCTAGAAGGTGTTGAAACGTCATTGGATTTTAGTGTTTCTTAACGATTCGCATCGCTATCTGCAGTTCCCGTGAAAAATCCTGGTGTACATTATACTTCAGTTTCTCTAACACAGTAAATTCGTTCTATACTCCCCAAAGATAAAAACTAAAGGGTTTACATTGGGGATTGAGAGGACAACAGATTAACAGTAATAACTCTAATTTTGGAACATAGAATACGATTACTTTCCTATAGCGGAATGTTAGCCGTACGAGCCTTGATGTACCATTGAAAATTAAAATAACTTTCACTTCAATTAGTTCTTCAAAAAGGTGTAAAATTAGATTTAAAAAAAACTTACGGGTATTAATTATTTCACGAAAACAAGTTACTGTACACAACAAATTTCGAATCTTATGAATAATGTCTGTTTTTTCACCAAATCGGTAAATTTTATTTTGTGAATGTATATGATTTGCCTAAATGAAAGTGATTTTTTATATAATGGTTTATTGATTTGAATATAATGAACGTATAGGAAGTACGAGTTATAGCTTGGTTGGCATACTCGCTAAACACTGTCACCTTGTCTGTTCAAGTAAATGTCCCAGCTCGTCACAAGGTTTTGGATACCCTGAGCGAAGAACTTCCGTGACTGACTGCGGAATCAATCTTCAAGAAACGAACTCCCCTCTGCTTGGTACCGCAGCAGATACTCCATGCATGCACTAGTCTTCTCAGAAAGGTGCTTGGGGACCCACTGCGCGCACCTTGTGGTATCCCAAAACTCGACGGAGAATGGTGCGAACAGTTCCCTTGCTCAATGATTATGTTTCTGCTATCTCTCTTTTGGTGATTCCGCGATTCTCCCTTACAAGGTTGTCTACGGCTGCAGTTGATTCCTCGGTGATGGTTATGTGAGCTTGGCAAGTTTAGGCATGTCCTCATGAAATTCAGCACACCATCTGAACACTGTGCTGCATGACAAAAGACACGCATTCCCATAAACATATGATAATAAATTTAGGCTCGGCTAACTGCACCTGCCTTCAAAATTTCAATTACTGCTCCTTGGTCCTTTTGGAGGAATCCCTGTTGTGAACGTATTCAGTTCTTCAGTTCAGTACTTCTGCACATTAAACAACACAATGCGCCGTCAGACCGTACCAATCTACTTTCTTATATACAACTCCACCTACCGGAGCAAACATAAAACTCTGCGTGGTTAACTACAACTCTACGATAAAAGTCTTAGTTTCCTTTAGACAATTATATATAGCCGTAGGATCGGGAGCAAACTTCGTCGGAGAAAAATTAACATTATGCTCTACGAGGTAGGTCCATAAGTTTCCGGCCTCGCCGATAAGGATTATCCTTTACAAAAGCCTTATCTGGTGTCATACCTTATCTGTTAAATAAAAAATTGTAGCTGTAACTTCCGCACCACGTGTTCAGTTGTTCACATATAGTTGCTTAAAGAATGTTATGTGTAGAAGATTGTGGCATGTTCAAAATGGAGTAGCAACCTGTTATTAAGCTCTTCACTTAGAATGACTTACTTCAAATGAAATTAAACAGCGATTGGACGGTGTATATGGGAGAACATCTCCCTCACATTCTACCGTAAAAGAATGGGCCAAACTTTTTCGAATGGGTCGAGAAAGCTTTGAAGACGAAGAGCGTGCAGATCGGCCCTTAAGGTGGCATGTCCTGAAAACATCGCTCTTGTGGAAGAAGAAATTATGGAATACTGGCGGCTCAAAGTTACACAAATAACAGCAAGGTTGGGTCTTTCTAAAACAACACTCTTTGGAATTATTCACGAACGAACATTCAAACATGAATAAGGTTAGTACAAGATGGGCGTCCATATTTCTTACCTCAGTACAAAAGCAGCAACGAGTCATCTGTTATCAGACATTTTTGGAGCTCTGCCGTGGCAACGAGAGAGAGGTTCTGCAAAACCATTCGTTACTGAATGTGAAACTATCGTTCTCTACTATGATCCCTTGTCCAAAAAAGAATCAATGGAGTGGCGTAATCCTGGCGAAGCACCGCCTCTAGAGGCCAGGGTCACTCAGTCAACAAAGAAGACCATGGCCACAATCTTTTGGGACTGTGAAGGAATATTCTTCATTGACTTCAAGGAGAGGAACACCACAGTGAATGGGGAGTACTGTGCTGACCTACTGCACAGACTACGTGCTTCCATCAAAGAGAAAAGGGGAGGAAAGCTGAGTGGTGGTGTGCGATTTCTTCATGGTAACGTACCGTTGCACACAGCAAAGGAAGCTGTGAATTAATGTGGATTTAAGAGGATCGACCATCCACGTTATAGCCAAGATCTAGCTCACAATGACTGTTTCCGGTTCTCAAAACTCAAGAATGGCCTTCGAGGAAGGAAATTTAAGTGTGACGAAGAAGTGGTGGATGCTATTTATATCCATTTTGAGATTAAGAATTCTAACTATTTGGGGGAGGGGGGTTGAAATTTTAATTAAAAAAATGTGAAAAGTGTATTTCAATAAAGGGTAACTAAATTGAAAAGTGAAATATAGTTTTTGTCTTTATCATACCTAGAAAATGGTTAGGCCAGAAGCTTATGGACCTACCCTCGTATTTATCCTACATGCACGTGTTTCACAACCGTATCCCAGGTTCGCCTCACTGTAGCGTATGCCTAGAGCCCTGCATTTGGACACCGAGAAGCTCCAAGCTCTCAGCAGTATTGTAACGTGCATGGAGTATTGCTTGGCGGCATCCCACCCTACTTATATAGCTCTCCTGCAGATAGTAGAGGGGAGGCACCTTCAATTTAGCTTGAAATATTTTGACTCTCTATGCTCTTCGTTCAAAGCGTAGTTACTATATTAACGAACATTTAAAGGTTACCAAAGGTAAGGTTATACTCATTACGATTTTTTTTAATTTATTTTCAGAACGTTGTAACTTTATGCATAGCAGTACAATAAATTCCTAATTTTGAGTGCAATTTCCCAATCAGTTGCCAAAATCATCCAATGTTTCTTTCGTCAAAGCATTCCCACTTCTGCTCTTCCCTATGAAAATATTGATTTAATGTTTTTGCAGTAACTGACGTATTTACACCAGGAAATATTTCTGATAATCGTTTTATTAAGAATACCTAAACTCAACCGCTTTATACGGCTATTAAAGACACACTGCACCATTAATAGTTGCACGTCTTGTTACAATATTTACAGGTTAATTTAGAGATCGTTGAATGTGTGTGATGTTCTTTAACTTTCATAGATCACGAATTCGCCCGCCTGTTCCGAGAAAAATTATGTAATGTGATAATGTTTTTTTCTTTTATACACATTTTGAAATTTTCAGAAGTTTCAAACCAAAGTTTTATACTTCAAACATATATGGATATAGTAATTATACAATGATTTATGTTATGTGAATATATTATAATCTACTTTCTGAATTTTATTTTATGTTAATGAAAAATAAAAATGCTTTCAGTGATTTAGGAGTAATTTCTTATGAGCTTCAAGGGCGTGGCGTTTCTAAAACATCTGTATATCTTCAATTGACAGAGTGAAAAATCTAGAGTACTTTTGTTTTCTAATGTACTGTTATTTCCACTGGGGCTAAGAATGGGTGATACATCCAGGTACCAGGTACTAGAAAATGAGGAGTATTAGCATGTGGAAAAGTGAACTCCATCTTTAAAGGCTAAATGCAACTAAAGGCAACTTTTAGAAAATATTCCTGCCAGTAGCTGAACTTTGAAAGCACAAGGCGTGGTACGACCTTCCGCGATGTGATTGGTCCAATCATCTGGTAATTTTATCGTAACTTTTTGGTTTATGTTGCCTTTATCAAGTCCCTTGTAGGAATGATCTTTGTCTGGAAAGTAAACTTGTGCACAAGTAGGTAATGAAGATAGGAATTTCAGTTAACGTTCTGTACTGCACGCGAGATCATGAAGCTATCCAAATGTGTAATTTTGCACCGCGGGTCATATTATTGATATAAAATAAAACGCATCGTTATGCCCTTTCTTTGCAACTTTTATTTTGTAGGCAATTCGTCTTTGGAAAACTGGGTATGTCCAACAGAGTAAAAAATTGACTTGTATAATAAGAGAGATGCTATTACCATCTATTGATCTTATATTAAGATATTTTCAGATATTTTCGATCTTAAAATATTTCATACTTATGAAGGTATAATACAATTATTTTCTACAATAACATTTTCTTTTTCTAACTGACCTTAGTTGTTCGCATTTTCTACTGCTAATTCTTCAATGTTATCCTTGATTTTACCTCATTGAAAGCAAATATGTTTCCTGAAATTTGCATTTTCTGTTTGAAAAAATGTTGTTCTAATATTACCTGGTCTTTTATTTTGGATTTTTTCATGAAATTTTTATGGAACTGATTTTATAGTTGTATTTTTATTTGTATTGTTACATCAAATATCAACAAAAACTTTACGACACACAAGCTCGTTATTAACTATATGTATATACTTAAGGTTATTACTTAATACAAATATTTTCTCCTGTACTTGCCACCTGCTTTGAATGGGAACAACCGAACATAGTTCACTTCAGGAGATAAGAAATTACATCCTTTAGAATGTTATTTCCTTTGCCGTTATAATCTCAAAACCTTTCAGTCGTTTGCAGTAACGTCTATTAGTCTAATTTGCTTATTTGCATCCGTCAGTTTATTTAGCATTATTCATTTTTACCTTGTTTAGCAGCCCTAAATTCTAGCTCATTAAAGGCAATAAAAATAAATTGCTACTTATTTGGTTAAAAGCAGCTGTTTGTAACAAGAAATGTACAAGCATAGCAAGAGTAATGCAATAACTTAAAGGGAGAAATATTAATCAGAAAGATTCTGGGAATAAAAGGGAATAAAAATGTTAAAAGGTTGAGGAATATTTAGGTTGAAGTTTGACAAAAATTGTGGAGAAAGATAAGAAAGTGTTCAAGTGAAGAGAATTTTGGATATAGAGTAAAAATTTTAGACTATGAATAAAACATTACGATTAATAAATACAACAGAAAAAACCACAAAGCACATTTGGACATAGTCTCCAATACAGCAACAACTAGGAATTAAGTTTGTATTGGGATCAATAATTCCAGTTAGAAAACTCAGGGGAATAGATGATCAAATATGAAATAGAATATATATTAGATTGAATATTTGCTTTATTATAAAAATGCTTATATTTTATTGATGGACTATAACAAGAATAAATGCTTAATTTTCTGTAACGGGAAGCAAGTATATGAAATATTTGGAAATTGTGGATATTTTTTTTTTATGGTGTTTAACGCCCGTTTTTACTACTGAGGTACCACAGGCGGTGAACACTGTTGATACATGAGATGAATGATATATTGGGAAAGGACTTTTTTTAAGGAAGGAAACGTTCCAGGTCTAAGTTTCAGGATGCCTCCTCGGCATTTGCCGTTTATGAGGACTGAGGAAAACTTGGAAAAAACTTTAGTCAAAGAGGACAGTCCTGGCGGGATTCGAACCCCAGAGCTTTCGCTCACAAGTTCGCGCCTTAACAATCCGGCCACTCGTGGCAGTGTGGATATCTTAAGGGATTAAACTATGATGAGAGCCTGATTTTCTGCAATTCCAAAGGTGGTAATCTCATCAATAGCACCAGGATTTCTAAGCACTAAAAGTATAAGGTGGAATGAAGTTATGCTAGTGCTGAACTGTAGACAACAGATGGGAGGCGATAGGTCACGAGCTACAAACCATCCTTTGCTCTTATGCCTACCCCTCAATAGCTATTGTTTACCAATTGTTATTGTTTACTCATAACTTGCTTTGTGTTTGAGTGTACCTAACTTGATGCTTAACGCTTAAGAATCCCGATCATTAGGTAGTTCGGCTGGAGCTAGGGCTTTCTGAATTGCCTGACCTCTTGTGAGATATATTAATCATTTGCAAATAAGATGAGTCTATTTGAAATGTTTGTATTTGTGATGCATTCTTTGCATTTTCATAGTTTCGGAAAATAAATAAATAAATAAAACAAGAAATGTTAGTTCATTGATTTGATGCTTGAAGTCGAAAAGGGTTTCTCTGTAATGGTGTAGAAAGAATTACCTTTCTTGGCTAAGTCCTTTTTTACATCGAAATTCAAGTATCGGTTATGTTTTTGTGTGTGTGTTGCATGGGAAATTATGTCAATTTACATGCTACCAGATGGCAAGCATATATTGTTAAATAAGCATGGGATTTAGTTTTGATAAAACTACTGTTGTATAGAGCTTACTAAAACACTAGATCTGAAATTACAACTGATAAGAATGTACAAAAAGCCCTTGAAGCTAAAGAGCAAGATATATTTTCACGCGATAATCAATTAATCAACAATTAACAGCCAACGCCCAGTATAACAAATAGCAAAATTCATAAAGTCTACTCCCTGTGTTAGTTTGTTCCTATGAAATTTTCTTACAAGGATATCCACGCTGGGTAACTGGAAATCCAACTGGATAAATAATACCAGGTAACATTTTGGAAGAAGTAGAAGTTAAAAACATATATGCACACAAATGTTTATCTTTTGGTTCCAAAAATAAAAATCAAATGTTTCCCTCAAGACACACCGTTCTTCTACAGCATGTTCAAAATTTATACAGCATGGCAACGTTTATCCTAATTCTTTATTGAAAGTAGTTGGCTATAAGTACTTGTAAATTAAATTGTATATTGTTACTATTAACAGCTGTTTTACCGCATATTCTGTTAAGTTTAGCATTAAAATTTCCAATATTGGTATGCGTTTTGTACATTTATTGATCAAAATTGAAGACTTTCTTTTATATTTGTTACTGCGTTCCCTCAAAAGTAACTAACAATAGTATACCTTTATGGTAGGATACCATACCATGTGTTCTGTAATAGTGATACCATTGCCCCATCATGGGGGTATACTGATGGAATTATTCTCCCTGTTCATCGCATTTTTGGGTAAACATTCCAAACGAGAATATAGGAAACGGACTTTAAGCGATATTCTGCAACCTAATATTTTATAGCACTGCAACAAAATTGACACCAGTTACTGAAAACATTAACACATTCAAAGACTTGCCAAATATTAGACTCATTTTTGTTTACAGCAATGTCAAATTCGGGGTCTTTTGCTAGTTTTAGAATTGAGGACCTACAAATATTCCTTTTTTTTTTTTTTTTAACTTTGTTATTGAAAATTTAGGAATACATGCGTTTCAAATAATTGAAACCATTGTCTTCTTTGTTCAACATTTTGACAATAATGGATGTTACATTTTTATTTAAATACATTGCTGTAATATGATTGCTACAGCTACACAATATTAATGAACTTTTTTAATATTGAAGAACAAATTAGATACTCAAAATGGGTGCATGATTGCAAAATTTCAAAGCAATTTTTATATGTACATAAGAAAACGTAATGCATTAATATATTATCATAATTTCTACAAAACCTTGTTGAACAGTGTAATTGGTATCCATTTCTGGTCCCATTAAAGATTATCCTCGTATACCAAAAGTTGTTATGATGAAGAATTTATTGCGCCAGTTCTGAATTGAATCACGACTAAATTAATACAGGCTAAATAACAGCTAACGCATTACGGAAGCTGTGCGGCTCAGGAAAGGACACGTTATGCAAAAACAGAACAACCAGTTTAATTATTCATATATTTGCCATTTATGATTAACATATATTATCGTAATTCGTGTATTTTTTTTTTTTTGACAGCAGAAACAAAATAAAAAAGACATTAAAAGCAGACGAGACGGAATGTTTTATCGTGGTACTCAGCAAAACCTATCATAGCGCACACGTACAGAGCCGCAGCTACTGTTATAACCCGGAAAGTTGGCAAAATGCCTGGATTTATGAGACTTTTATTCATAAATAAAAGCTTAAAAGCTTTCTTGTAACTGGCATTCTTCCCAAGTCTTTTCTGCCTGCAATAGTTTAGTCACCCGTTTTAAAGTTAAATTCCTGAAATGCTGCAATTATTCAAATATCACAAGTGCACAACAAAATACAATTAGTCACCATCCCTAATTGAACCAGATTATCAACATGTATAAAATAGCAGAAAGAGATCATAAATAATGAAATCCTCAGATATTTCTGAATTCTGGGTAGTACAACAATTAAAATGTATAAATATTACAGGTAATTATTTTCTCTGACAATATCTAATGCCTTAGATGTCACCTTGCAATCATAGCGATTTTTGTGGAAGAATGGTTAGATTACTCGCCTTCCATTGAGGCGGCCAGGTTCGATCCAGAGATCGAAAGTGAGATTTGTGACGGAGCGGTGCCTAGCCAGGTGTTCTCCAGGTACTCTGTCTGCTTTTCCCTACGACTTATTCAGCCGTCGCTCATCCCCATCTTCACCTGCATCATTCAGCCGTAATGTTGTCCGCGATTCTGCGTGCGCGCATTTCAAATGCACTACGATACTGTAGTTGCCAAGTATGAAACTCCAATGCCTGGCCGACAAGTGAACTGCATTAGAAAACGCACATACTTGTCACAAAGGAGTGTTTTAATGATTTAATGCTTAATTCACACACACCACATATATGCATGTACATGTACGTATTTAGGTATATTGTGGCACGGGTACTTTGATATTGTATTTAAGCTTTAATTAAAAAAAAAAAAAAAAAAAAAAAAACGCCTTTTACTTTCTCTTTCTTCCTGAGACGTGAAATTTAACGGTCGTGCGATAGATTCCGTAAGGCCATTTATGGATAAATCAGTTAGTTAAAATATGTAATCAGATATCAATAAACTAACTTCATCATGATCAGATCGTTTGCTTTATAACGATAATTAGTTTAAGATTACTTTCTTTGATACTTATTAGTTAATTTAGAAAAAGGGTGCCACAAATTAAAGATGACTACGCCCCTTAATGTCGCTTTAATAGTTCCTATTGAGTTTAGAAAATTAACGGGTGCTCATTAAATGAAATTTATTTGGTTTTAGATGACATATTTGGTCGAGGCAAAGGGCAGGTATTTAGTAACGCGACAATATTGTGTGTGTAATGTACCGAGGGTGCCAAAAAATGTGTGCGCACTTTCACAGTAGATATCTATTTAATATATTTCAAAGTTGGATCGAAAAACAACAGTAATGTGTAGTATGATGTTCTGTAAACAGATGTAACTCTCATACATTATGATAGCGTTGCTACATGACAGGTAAACCAACAATGAACAAATGAAGCCAAGATCATCGTATGATGTTCTGTAAACAGATGTGACTCACACACATTGTGATAGCGTTGCTACGTGTCAGGTAAATCAACAATGAACAAATGATGTTCTGTAAACAGATGTGACTCACATTACGTTATACTTGCGTTGCTACAACAAAATGTAGCCAAGATTATCGTTTGAACAGCGGAAAGCAATTTTGTAGTAGTATTGGAAAACCGAGAATATTGTTGAAATTCAAAGGCAATGAAGACGGTGTGCAGAACAAAACCGGCAACACGTAACAATTGCACGCATCCGAGACAAATTTAAGACTCATGGTACCGAATGCGATGTTCACAAGAGCAGATCACCACATTACCACCGAGATGTATGTGCATATCTTGATGACAAACTTCCAAGATACTGGATAGGACGAGAGGCCCGATTGAGTTTCCACCGCGTCTCCGGGTCTAACTCCGTAGGATTTCTACCTATGGGGAACTCTTAAGGTTGTTGTATCAGCTACACTGGCAGCACTTCGGGAAGAAATTGAAACGGCATGTACTGCAGTCGCTGAGGACACTTTCGCAAACGTTGCTCAATCAGTAGTTCAACGTATTCAGAAGTGTATCGACGCCGATGGTTGGCAATTTGAGCATTTGTTGTAACTGTAAAAGTCTAAGATGATCAGGGCTCATCTTTTTCTGTTTGTGTTGATTCAATTTTGTTATGTTAACACAGTTTTTCCTTTGCTTTAAGTATGTATATATTTTTGGCACCTTCTGTATATGATTCCAATTTTTCCATCGGGCATAATATTTCTGCAACGTGTATATATCACATGTACTAGAATTGCAATATTTTTCATTGTTTGTCGTGGGAGGTCTGTGTCAATATTTTGTGTTTTCATTCAAATTTTCTCAACAGCCATGAGGTTATGCTGATTTACAGTAAGTCAATTGTTTTCGGGTTTAGTTGATATATGAATAAACTCAGTTTTAGAGAGCCAGTCGTAAGCTGATGATGCCCTTGTTAGTAAAACATAAACATTTTCTTTCTCTTTAGTCGTAAAATAGTTTATGTATAATTGTTTTTCAAAATGAAATAATAGGCCAACTTTTAAGTCTGTCAGATGAGACTTCATGCTCCTCGTAAAAAGTGTTACCAACTTTACTTCGGGTACATACTTATTGTGATTAAAATCCTGGCTTCCGGATGCTGCCGCATCTTAGTAGTAAAATTGGGCATTGCTGACGTTTCGTATAGCTCAGCTTGTATGAAACGTCAGCAGTCACTAATTTTACCACCAAAACGCAGCAGCATCCGAAAGCCAAGATTTTAACCATGAACACAAGCCGTAGAAGCTTACATATCCAAATAATTGATTGAATCCTAATTATACGAAGGCTGTTCAACAAAGAATGTTCATACTTGCTTTACTGGCATAATTTCTCGCGCTAAAATTTAACTACACAATATTTTGTTAGCGTAATGCATAATGTGCAACTGGTGCTAGTTTCATTGTTGTCTTTCCGATTCTAACCTGTGAGAGGTGTGCACATTGAAACACGTTCAGTTACCCTACAGCAAAATGGAGGTGATTCGCGACAAACAATGTGCTACTCTGCAATTCTGCTTTCGTCCCAACAAATCTTCAGTTGAGGTCTATGCAATTTACATTACATTTGTGATTTCCATAGCTAATTAATTCAAGTTTTAAGTATTTATTGTCACTGAAACTGCCACCATCCCTTTGCTATTTTTCAAGTATGAATATTTTTAGCTCGCACCAATGATCATTTAATTTGTTTTCAGGTACTAATATTTAAGATTCATTTAATCTATTCTTTTTTGCCTTGTCATGTACTTCATATAGATAGCCTTATAGCGCTATCAACTGATTAACATTAAACTTTAAATAAATGCTTTAATCTGTTTTAAAATCCTATGTATGAAGAGTTTTCTTTCCAGTGTTCTAGAAGTTTTAGAAGCTCATTTGAATAATGCAGGTGGCATGCATGGACACACTTGTCGGTTCTGGTAGTGTAGTGGTAACCATACGTGTCTTCTAAATCCAAGATCTCAGGTTCGATCCCGGCCAGGACCGATGGAATTTTTAGGGCGTAAAAATCCGAAGTATGGCTTCCTTCAGAAGGGAAGAAAAGCCGTGGGCAAAATTTGTCGGCCTTTTCACGCCCTGATTTGAATGGAACGCTGATGACCTGAGATGTTAAAGAGTTTCCGTAATAAACTAAATAATAATAATAATAATAATAATGGATATACTTGTCATCCTTTAGTGCCAGGAATCATATAAAGAATTATTGCTGTAAAAGTTGGCTATATATATATATATATACACACGTTGTTTTATGGCTTAACTTTAAACTTTAAATAAATGCTTTAATCTGTTTTAAAACTCTATGTACGAATATTTTCCTTTCCAAGTTTCTAGAATGTTTTTAAGCTCAATTGAATAATGGACACACTTTTGTAGACCTTTATGGCAGAGTCAGATAAAGAATTATTACTGTAAAAGTTGGCAATTGATATATGGTATACACGTTGTTTTAAGACTTCTGATAATGTGGTGCATATCACACTGTTATATGCTTTAATTTTTAATCAACCAATTAACAGCTATAAGGATTTGTATGTGCTGTTTTTTTGATGAGTACTTTTATACCAGAAACATGATCAATGTTCCATCGTTCTGTTCTAAAATATGCTCTACTCTCCATTTTTAATTCTCCACATTTGTTAGATATATCTGTATTTGATACTATGTATGCATATTTGCTCTATTTTAACGCATGTTTACGTTAAAAGAGAGCAAATATGCATGAGTTTATTTTTGTTTAGTATACTGGCATATAGTTCCTAATATTTCTTTTTAAAAATAAGTGAAATTATCCTTTCTTGCCATTATAGTTTTGTGATGAAGATGAAGAGAGGCTGAAAATATTGGTGACCAAACTAGAAGCAAAATATAAGCATTAAGAGACGCAAATGCTAGTCATAAATGGAAGAGGGCAGAACACGTAGTATATACGATGGGATCTCAACAGTGAATGAGAACTTAGAACAAGGATCTTAGAAAATATGGGACGTCAATATACAAGCTGGACAGAGGAACTGAAGATGGTCTTCGGAAGGTGATGGTCTGGCAAAGACAAACACTGGGTAAGAGAAACTTATTATAATTGTAAATAATAATTAGGGAAGTATGAAAGGTCTATTCTTATAATGTTAAATTTACCAACTATAGTTCCCATTTTCTCAATGACTATTAGCTAATGAAATGAGACTTTTATAGCATACAGATGCACATAATGAAAATTAGCTGATCTATTTTCACTACTATACCATTACTCTGAAGCAAATTATAAAGTATTTTCAATTGTTTGCTTTTTTCATTTTTCCCCCACATTTTATTTATTTATTTATTTATTTATTTATTTATTTTTACATTTTTATTTATCACATTTTGTCCCAGCTCTACAATAATAGATTCACGTCATCACAATAATATCATGAATAAGTGGTAAAAGTTTCAAAGTAATAGCTTAGACAGATTCCCCCCCCCAAAAAAATGGACAAATTATGAAAAAATGTAGTTACTCAATAATTGCAGCAAAAAACATCTTTTAACAGAAAAACTAACTTTTTGGGAAACACCAGCTAAATGCCCATTGTAAAACAAACAATGAATGATGTCATTTGATTTTTTTTTTTTGATTTGATTTGATTTATGGACGCTCTTTAACAGTTCAGGTCATCAGCGTCCCATTCAACTCAGGGCGTGAAACGGCCGACTAATTTTGCTCAGAGGCCTCTTCTTTCAGGCTTGAGGTTCTTTTTCGTGCCGTAAATGTACGACACGGGACCCACGGCTTTACTTCCCTTCCGAAGGAAGCCATAGGTTTCTTAAGCCCGAAAAAATTCATCGATTTTGGCCGGGTTTGAGCCCGCGATCTTGGGTTTAGAAGGCAAGTATGGTTACCACTACACCACCAGACCCGACAATGATGATGATGATGATGATGATGATGTCATTGAAACAATTTCTCAATTTATGAAATACAATTTTATCTACCATTCAAGACAAACCACCAGCCTTTTAGAGCAAATAGTTCCTGAGATATAGAATTTTAACTGAAAAAGTGCTCGCAAAATAATAATAATAATAATAATAATAATAATAATAATAATAATAACAATAATAATAATAAATAAATAAATAAATGGCTTCTGCATTAACAATGTATTAAAATACTGACTACGGAATATTAATGAAAATTATATCAAAATAAACAAAAAATTCCAAACATTAAAATAGTACGAAAGACAAGCAAGTGATTTTTTGCCTCCCTCTTCCCTTAAATTAGGTTAATCTTACCCGAATTAACTAGCCGATCTGCTAGAAGATAGCCACTTATATTTTTTAACCCTAAAACAAGAACAAAATAAACATCTTAACATTGGCGATCAGAAACTAATTTTTAAATGTTGGCGAGTCCTTGCTTTCTATATTGTTGTGTAGTAACTCATGAAAACGCATTGCTCACATCTGCACGTCATTAGTTGGAAAGCGTTTCTCTAGGAACACATGTTGAAATCACACCGGCAAAGTGATTTTCGCGCCGGCAAAGAACCCCACTGCAGCTAGGATTTATAACAGGGTCAGTTGGGAATATGGAGGTGGGGTTGTTTTCTTTTATTGCTCATAAACGTAAGGTTGGGCTTTGTAAATCTAAAGCTGTGCAAGACATCTTTTCCCACGTTTCACTTCCGGAGGAATAACGGCATAACAAGGTGCCATTCAGCTTCAAACAGCTCACAACTTAAAACGAATTGTGCTCAGTATAGATGAATATGATTTTAGTATTGTTATATAAAATTATTTTTTGAGTATGGTTCAAAAGTCTTATTTCGAAGCATTCCTCTTCCCAATACAACACCCACTTTGCTCAGCAAGTGTTCGGAAACTGCTGCCTTAATTAATGTACGATAGAAATTCCTGCTAAAGCTTTTGTTTTCTCGAAGGTACCATAACCTCAAACTTGTGGTAATAGAAAGGGATTAGGGAGCTGTTGATGATGATGGTTATCTGTTCTTTCTCTTGGGATATCACTTCGCTTCCTTCAGTAATGCAGATATTGTGACAGGTATGTGGGAGATAGTTAATAATCACTAATAAGTTAACGTAACAGGGGTTTATGATATTTACAGCATAAATGCATGACGATGAACCCTATGTGTTGAGCGAGAGCGGCAGAACACCGCGCTGAATAGTGAGCGGTTTGGAGACGTCTATCAGGGGAAATAAAATGGTATCTCGACTGTTGCGACTTTTTGGCTCCAAATTGGGTATTTTGTTTTTAATTGTGTAGCTTTTATTAGGCTTGGTTACTCCAATTATGCTGTATTACAGCAGAAATCTTTGTGGTTGTGGCTTTTCCAAGTATGTGATCGAGTAGTGATGGCAGTTTTCACAAGCTTTGCTATACTTTGCACGAAGTTGCTGGCATTCTGCACTGTAAGTTCACTAATTATTATTGTTATTATTATTATTATTATTATTATTATTATTATTATTATTACTACTACTACTACTACTACTACTACTACTACTACTATTACAACTACTACTACTACCATCAAGAGCGTTCTGGATTAATTTAAACAAGTTCGGAAATTTTTGGACTGTACATTAGTAGTTTTTACATTTTATGCACACATATGACGGTTTGGAACCACAAACTTTTTTAAAAACCAACACCTAAAGAAGAAACAAAATTCAAAAGATACGAAAAAAAAAAAAAAAAACGATGTTCCCCTTCTTTTACATATATGACTCAAGCTGTTGTTTTTATTTGCAGTAAAACTGTTAAAACAGATTACAATCAATAGCTTATAAGTTTATGCTCTTAAGAAATTGCTCTATTTATACGAATAAACCGTAGCTCATCATTTTCCCTGTGTTATCCTTCTATCTCTGCTGTTGACGCCTTCTTTATCTTTTAGACACTTTAAAATAATATATCTATATTCCTTATAACATTATAAATATGTATCTCTACATGAACGTCCCTTGTGCATTTAAGTTTGCTATGAACAGGCTCGCAATTATCAATGCAGTCGTTACTTGCTTTGAACATTGTCCTATACGCGGAGTTCAAATCCTTCAGAAGACCCGCTTCCATACCAGACGCAGGGACAGAAACCTATACCAAGCTCGAGTCACCGTCACACCGCACACAGTACTAGCCCACTTTCGACCCTATAACGGCAATGAAGTGAGATGAAATAAGGGCAGAAAATTCGTGCAAAGGAAAGTTCCATCACAGCGTTCGCCTGAGCGAAAAATACTCTCCACTTGATTCTTTTGGTTTGGGTTGATCCAAAGTTTCGTTTCGGCGGCTGATGTTGCCATTTTCAAAAGAAAACTCCGGAATAAAGGAATCACCAAGGCAACTTAACCAAGCAAGATTCGAAGATTCTGCCTTTGCGATCCAATAGCTATAAGTGGTTTTATTGAGAGAATTAGACTTATTTACAGGTTTACATATGCAACCGTCAACTGTGTTTTAGAAGCCCACAAAATATGGCCAAATGCATAAGCTATGAAGGCTTGAATTTCCTTTGAAGAATCGACAAGACATACTGTATTAGCGAAATATACCAAGCCCTCACATACATCTACATTGAAAGAAAGCTAACAGGGTGCCAATTAGATTGGTTGGGATGTTATTAGAATATTATTTATTTTAATTATGTCTAATAATTTAGAAACTCCATATGAAATTTTCAGTTGAAATTGGAGCATCCTTCGCCTCATCTTGATGCCGTGAAGACATAACAGAATTCTACATACTTTTGTACCTATACATTTTTATTGCAATTTGCTGATCGATTTCACCCTATTGTGGGATTACACACAGGAACTATATTAGGTAACCACCTGAGAAGATGCTGTAGTATGAAATGGAATCAGAGCTATTAGATTTATGTAAATCTGGTTCTAGTTTCCTGACACCATTTTCATATTCATATTATTGCAGAACATAAATCTGGATCTTCTTTATTAGATCTGTTTTCAGAAACAGGACCTAGTTCAGCATCTGGTTTCAAACACAGAAGAAACTGAAAATATTGAAACTTTCTTATTATACTTTCCTAAGAATCGCGTTAGTCCTTCTGTACAGGTTAGCTATTAATTTCTACTTAATTCCAAGTAAGAATTACTTTTTAAATAATTAAGGAAATATATTAATCAAACAATGAACCATGAGTTAACTTTATAATTTAATTTCAAGAGATACTCCAATATTTTGCACACATTTGTTTAAAAGAAGCTACATTTCTACAATCATAAATTTTATTGCAATTTCTGATGGTTTGAGTCATTCGTGTAGTATAAATATTGAGGAATTTATCACAGCTCAACATCATGCAAAGAATAAATTGTCGCTTGTTTTCTGTTAGATCCAAAGAGATTAACATATATAGGAGCGACAATAATATAACATTTCACATTGACAACAGTCTCTTTATAAATTGCCTTTTCCCAGTAGTATCTGCTATTGAAATTAATCTTAACATCAAAAAATAATTTTAGAAAATACATGTTTTCCCTTTTTAATCTATTCGGTTATTATTTGAGTTCCTAAACACCCAATAAAAATAACATTCTTCTTTGAGAGTTAAATTTTTGAACGTAAAGAATGGAATGCTGTTAATGAGAGAAAAGTCTTCCTTTTCCATTTAAAGCGATAGTTTGGTTTATGACCATGACAGTTATTCGAATTATCGAGCAATGTAACTTCTGCTTTTACGTTCCCTAGCTGTAATGGGTGTTTAATGTTCTTAGCACACTTTCTGTATGTATAGACTTGTGTATATATAGATAAGGTATAGATTTATTATGCTAGAATTAATTTGTATGTTTTCTAAACATACATATGGTAGCATAGAAAGAAATTGAAAATAAATTGTTTATTATTTTTTTTTCAATAGAGAGTAATAGGGTTTTTAGCAAGTAGGCTTAGCTGCAAACAACCCTATTGTTACATAAATTTTGTTGATTGAAAATAAAACGAATTGAGCATTCATAATTCAACTAAAACCCTAGGAGTAATAGTATAGTATACTTTTCTGGGCGAAATAAATTAGATAAATCAAAATAACATACATAAACGGACACTTCCACTAGCGGGATACCATGAACAATTTTTTATTTTACAAATCTATTTACGAGCCAGGAAAGGTAAAAAGTTCAAGGTGTATAATGAATACGACTATTAAAATGTCAGCATTTATAAATACATACGCTACCGTTCATTAACTTCATTACACCTGAAACTGACATTTAAATCAATCAGGCATTTATTATTTTACAAACGATTATTTTAATTTCCAAATAAACGTTCTTTTAAAATGTTATTCTGCGCTTTGCTGTTTTCTTACAAATGATGTTTGTGTTGTTGTTGTTGTTGTTTTTTTTTTTTTTTTTTAGAAAAATATAAACTACTGTGTTTTATTGGTTGGGTACATATCAGCCTATATGTGTGCTTTTTCCTATTTCTATAATATGCAATACATTGTGCATACAAGATCATATTGCTAGATATACGAATCTGCTATAGGCAGTTAAGTTTGTGGTCATAAAATGATTGAATGATTACTAAGACTCCAAGAGTGGAAATATCATTTGAAAAATGTGCTGCGACTGTAGCAATGAGAAAAGTAGATTTGTCGTTTCGTCAAATTATTAAAGAAGATGGCAATCTATTGGTAAAATGCAATACGCTCAATACCGATAGCAACCAAGATTTATCTCTCGTAAAACTGCAAAAACTGTGATAGATTCATTATAATACCATTAAAACTAATATATTTAAAACACATCATAATAAATATACACAGAAGTAGTAGAAATGAATAAAAAAAAAACTTTAAAAAAATTCAGAAGCTGATCTGAAAGTGCGTGTGTATAACGAAAGTTTATTAACATAAAAAAAGAAAGTCTAATGGGTAGATAGCATCAACACCTGCTGACTGGTGCGAAGTACTTTCTGATGAATCAAAATAGTTGAGTGAAGAATATAATATATCCATCAATGTAAAGGAGAGAAAGTTTCCCACTATTGTGTTCTACTATGGAGGTCTGTTATGGTTTGGGGGAGTTTTTCTGAGAATAAAGTAAGGATATTGTGAAAATTGAAGGGAAGGTGGATCAGATACAATATAATAAAATTCTTCACTATAAGGTAATCTGCATTGCATCTAGTTGGGAAAGGTATCACCTTGCATCAAAACACAATATGGCTATTGCATGAGATACAGATAAACAGAAAGTGCTAAAGATATAGCTTGGCTGTATCAAAGTCGTGTCTGTAACTTAATGGAATTATGGAATGCAGTGCATAAAATATCCGGCAAGTGCATTTCAAAAGCTTAGACCATTTCTGGGAAGTAATCTAACAAGCATGGAAAGTAAAGGATGAGAATACCTTCAAAGACTTTGCCTAGAGTTTGCAAGGCAGTTATTAGAGCCAAAGTGGACACTTGGATGAAAATAAACCTTAATGTTTTCCTTGTAATGGATATATTTTGCCTTCATCGTATTTTGACCCAATAAACATATTTTTGTGCCGATTTATTCGTTTGTTTGCATTCGCTTTAAATATGTCAGGAAGATATGTGGTATATTGAAATAAAAGCTATCTTGTGAAACAGTGAAATAACGAAATTAATTAAAACACAAATACATTTATTCATTTCATATCATGAAGCGAAAACATGAAGTGTATAATAATTATGATGAAAAGAGCTCAACGAAATTCTGAATCTGTGCATATGTACTTGCCGCCATTTTGTGATTCATTTATTTCCGGTTCCACGATATTGTATGCTTGTAGCTCCTAATTATATTGGAAGTAGTTTAAACAATTAATCAACGAGAAAATAGAGCTAAAATACAAATTTATATAGACCGCAGCGATTAGGACAAAGACGGCCCTTAGTTACACTAACTACTTTTTCCTCATGACAAACAAAACGGCTTGCTTACATTTTATTGGTTGAAAATAGCATGACGTAACACGAATGAAATACTCGCGGATAAAAACCTGGATGCTGAATCACCTCTTCTCTCTCTCATTTTATTTCTACACATCCACCAAGGTAATACTATTGCCCACAAAACACAAAATATTGTAGCTTAAAGAGGAAATTCGTAATATAAAATGCATATATGAACAGTTCTGAGTTGTATTAATGAACTAGGAACAGTAGATCCGGCTGAAATCACTGCAAATCCTGAACAAAGATTTTATGCTTACAGGTCTTCTTGAACCTAAGGCTCCATCACTTACCTTGGGATATTGGTTTGTTCCACAGGGGGCCAGCAAAGTTGGCCTCGCTCCCCTACCAACAAAAGCTTTATTTTCCCCGTGGAAAGAAAACAAAAACTATTCATCTCCATGGCATCTATCCTTGCTTCGGGCGACACAGCTGTTCGCCTTGGTAGTGGCGCTTCGAGTAGGTGGAGTTGCTGAGACAAGGCCAGGCAACTTGCCAGCCGGTAGGTACATCTTCCTTCCGCGTTCTTTTTATTTTATTTGCAAGTTCCTCATCGCTTTTGCCTCTCTGCAAGCATATCGCGTATATCAGGTCGTCACTGGCGAAGGATTTTCAGCATTTCCTGCGGCAAAGAACCTAGTATCTAGGCAGTGCTGGTAATTTAACTTCCCTCCCAAAATAAACATCTCTTGACCTAAACTCTTGTTGCAAGAAATGAGAATAAAATAATCTATAATGCATATGTTGATCATAAATTGTTCGATAGCCCATAGAGTTCTCAGATTAAGAAGAAATATAAAATTGTATTGGTTGGAAACGCGTTAATTTGCAGATAGAAGAATGAAGGCATAACTAAATTGCGTTAAGGTGGTATGTAGGCAGAAAATCATTAACTTTTTAATAGCATATACATTCATTATCATTAAGTTTCATATTTTAATTCCATTTCTTTGTGCTCCCTAAAATTTAAAAACCATGGCTCTATTACCTATCTGCTATGCCCACTTTCCCTTTGACGTCTTTAGTTTTGGATTTCTGTTTTACTAGTTTTAATTAAATGGTATCAATTGGATTTTTTTTAAAGTTTCTAAACCAATATTTTGAAGAAAAACTTTTTGCTCGCATTAAAAATTTTGTTAAAAAAACAACGAATAGATAGAAGAAACTGGTAAGCGAACATTTTTGCTTACATCAAAAAACTAGTTAAAAACCAATTAAAAGAGACAAGTAAAAACTGTTTTATTCTTGCGCATTTTCAACATAAGGTACTAAAAATATAAACTGCGTAGCTTATTCTTTTTCTTTGAATCTAATAATTTTAAAAAAAAATCACAGAAATAGAACATATACCTATATCCAAACAGTAGGGTAAAATTTCATTTCTCTAACGCGAAATTACAGCTACAGGGGCTTTTGAGTGGCTATACCCATTTATGTGTTTTCTCATTTTCTAAGTTTTTCAATTTTCAATCAATATGTACCTTTTCCTCAGAAACTAGCAGAGCTATGTTAATAACGTTTTGCACCAAATTAGACCATGTTTTGATAATTATTTTGCTGCAGAGGTTTTTGTCTATACTTATTTTTGCAAATTTTATGTTATGGAATATATATTAGTTATAAACGAATTAATGAATCCTGCTAGCACATATCGCGATTTATCGTTTAAGCTGTGAAATATTTTCTTGTATTTTTCCCCGTCAGGTGGAGGGTGGAAGCAAAAATGTGGCCTCTGAACGAAACAATTTATGTACTATATCAAAGTCGCAAGATTCTATTACAAAACTTTTTTTCGATCGAAAATATCGACTTTGGCCGGTTGTTTATGTAGGGAGATAATGTGATCCAATTGACAACGCTGAACAAACTATAGACATTTAAGTTGGTAACTTCTCATAAAATACTGTGGTAATTCTTCCTCCTCTCCCATACGCAAGCACTCTACGTTAGTAGTATATATCCCTCCTCGCGTGATTTTTATATCAAATTGATATCAAAAGGGGTGGGGGGTGATATCAAAAGTGGTGGGAGGTGGGGGTGGGAGGTGGGGGTGGTGGTGGTGGGAGGTGGTGGTGGTGGGAGGTGGTGGTGGTGGTGGTGGTGGTGGGGGTGGTGGTGGTGGGGGTGGTGGTGGTGTGGGTGTTGTGGGGGTGGGGTGTTGATATCAAAATCTCAATTTGAATTGATATCAAAATTTCTGTTTGATTAAGCGATAGGAAAATCTCTGTTTGATCGAGTGTTGGATTTAAATCTCCCGAAAAAAGTGTGTGTGATCAATTAATTACGTTGTAAAAAAATGGAGAGCCCTTCCGCCACTGCGTTGGCAGTTCGCCACTGCTCGCTCCCCCCACCGCTCGCTTTCGCCGCCCGCCTCGCTTTGTTCGCCGCCCGCCTTGTGTCCCTCGCTTTGTTCGCCGCCCGCACAATGCTTTTGCGTGAATTCGGTCTTCAATGGGTGGTTTCTTATTCGTTTGTATATATTCTTTTTAACAAAAACTCTGTATTTTCTCACACAGGGTTAGAAAAGTCAAAAACAATATGTGTGGGTTTTTCTTTACAGAGCCAAACTAAAAAGTTCTTTAACACGTTGGCTCGCTCTGTACACCACACAATGCTTTTTGTTCCCTCACATGGGAGTTGTCACGGTGTTTTCAAAAGTCGAAAACAATATGTGGGTATTTTAAAAGTTTCTTTTTCACGTTGCTTTTTCTCTGTATTTCTAAAAAGCTATTATTTTCACAAGGAAACAAAAAACATTCTTCTAAAATCCTATCTTCAGAGACATTTAAAAGTTCTTTCTTTCGGGGGAAAAGACATTGTTAATAAAAGTTCTTTCACATCGACATGGGTGGTTTCTTATTCGTTTGTATATATTCTTTTTAACAAAAACTCTGTGTTTTCTCACACAGGGTTAGAAAAGTCAAAAACAATATGTGAGGGTTTTTCTTTACAGAGCCAACTAAAAGTTTCTTTTTCTGTATTTCCATGCTTTGTTCACGCGTGTTTATAAAAGAATTCGGAGGCCATCTTTTCTTCTTCTAAAAAACCGAGTCAATGGATTGTTTCTTATTCGTTTGTATATATTCTTTTTAACTTGTATATATTCTTTTTAACTAAAACTCTGTATTTTCTCACACAGGGTTAGAAAAGTCAAAAACAATATGTGTGGGTTTTTCTTTACAGAGCCAACTAAAAGTTTTCTTACTAACACACAGTGACAGAAAAAAGTCAAAAACAAGGGGATTCTTTTTTCTTCTTCTAGCAAACTCACACCGCGTACCCGATGGAAGATTAAAAAAACCTTCCCCCACCATTTGTACGACGATTGGCTGTAGGGTTATGCATGCGCAGTAGAAACCTCACCTTCTCATTGGTTGTGGGCGTGGTCTTTGTTGTCTATTGGGTGTGGGCGTTATCTTTTGTTGTCTATAAAAGTTCAATCGCGACGAAAGATGCTTATATCACGTGGTAATCATGTCTGCCAAGGTTGTCAACTACGGAGACGAATCTTCTGCCGATCAATCTTCTACAAACACTTCCATCAGTGACCAGGGGCCCGAGTCTTCGAGGAATAACGGAAACTCCGGTACTGGGAGTCTAGTTGAAGGGTTCACGTCGGTTTTAGAACAGTTCGTCAACAAAAAGAAAAGTTGTGATCATCGCAAGAGAACACGTTATGGGGGCAAGCTCACTCTTAAGAGAACACGTGGCTTCTCGGGCGGTGTGGCCAGCAAAAGTGATCAGACCGGAAACGGTGAACCATACCGTCCTGCTGCTTCGTCTTCTACCGGAGCTGCCTCGCCTTCTACCGGAGCTGCTTCGCCTTCTACCGGAGCTGCTTCGTCTTCTACCGGAGCTGGCTCGCCTTCTACCGGAGCTGCTTCGTCTTCTACCGGAACTGCTTCGTCTTCTACCGGAGCTGGCTCGCCTTCTACCGGAAATGGTGTACCACCTTCTCTTGTTGACAGCATTGTGCCACAGGTAAGTGCAACCTTGCAACCATCTTTCGAAATTATTAACCATAGCCAGAGGGCAACTAAAAAATTTTATTCTGGGTACTCTGAAACTGAAATTATGGTGAGTTCGATGCCTAAAGATGCAGATCCTGACCAATGGGTTTCCAAAGTGTTTCATGATTATTTATCATTTGTTGATGACAATCTGCTAAAAAACCAACCAGGGTTCGTAGGAATAACCGTTCATGATACCAAAAATCCTGCTAGACCTTTTAACATGAGTGTACGTAGGTTTGATCAGGTAAACCCCGAGGCCGTATTGAAATCAATGGAGAAAATAATGCAAAGTAACAAAGAATTTTTGTTGGGAGGGGCAATCAAAATTTCGTGTATTTGGACAAATGAAATATCAGGTTCATGTTACAAACGCTGCGACGACTGTAGTAAAAACAAAGGTATTATAGAAATTAAAAACAAAGACAATCTTTGTCTACCTAGAGCCATCGCAGTGTGCAAATCCTGACACATTCAAAATTTAACTTACAATTACCACATGGCATCGTGCACAATTCTAAGGATTTGGTACATGCTGTCAACTCAGTTATACGTGAAAATTTGCAAGTCGAAGACTTTTTCATTTATAACGAGAACAAAAATACTGCCAGCATCAACATCAAAGTCGCACAGAACAGTCATATCCCCAGCAGCAAATATGTAGGATATATAGAAAATGCTGAGTCCTCTAGGAGATCGAAAACAGAAACTAAACCCCCTGAAGGCGCGAACCAAACGTTAAAAAACAAAGCTAGAAATATTGCTCCTACTAGAACTCCAAAACCTATCAATCCTAAACCACCAATCCCTCGTAAACCGGGCACTTCTCCTACGGTAGAAACGCAGGAAAAACCTGACATTCCTCCTAAAACCACGTCAAAGAACCTAATACATGTGCTGGTTTTGTCGCCATCTTTGGCCAAGATGATGGGGTTCGAACCTTACACAAACGTGGTTGAACAGGAAATTGGCAAACACCCTGTAGATCCGTACATGGGTTTCCCTTACGAAATGTTCATTTACTGTAATCTGATAGTACCACAAGTGGTGGGCAACACGTTTGTGCAAGTCATTGAAAGCGTCTCTGTAGAGTATGAAAAACGTGACAACACCTGCATGACTATTGAAAAGTCGTTCATTCCACTTAACTGGGTACCTTTGATGCAACAGGACTTTAAAATCGTGAATATAGATTTAAGGAACGGTTATGGAGATTTCTTGCCATTTGTAGACGGACTTTCCTCTACTATAGTTCTAACGTTTCGTCCGAAACAGACATAATGGAGCTGGATACTGTCACCAGATATTACTTAAACCAGGCAGGAGGAGGATTATACAATCAAGATTTTCACCTGTATAGAGGCAAGCGTTATCAAAAGGGTAGCGGCTTGTTCTCTGCTCTCGGCGGTCTTTTCAGAACTGTGCTACCGTTTTTCAAGAGCGGAGTGAAAGCTATAGGTAAAGAAGCATTGAAAATGGGTGCCAACGTGCTTGCAGATGTTGCAAGTTCGGGGGTACCGCCAAAAGAATCTTTAAAGACTAGATTGAAGGAGGCGGGAACTAACTTGAAAAGGAAAGCTGATGTAAAGATAGACTCTATGATAGGCACGGGTCTATTAAAGCGCAGGAAGGGTGAAATATATAATCAGTTTAAGACTAAACGCCGAAGACGTAAGGTGCTAGACGTATTTTCATAATGGCTGACGAATCGTTGGTGCACATGAGTTCGGAACTAGACATCTTTAAAGACTTGCCCGTTCAAATGAACGTGGAGGAGTACCGTTACATTTCTCTAAATCCACAAAATACACTTATGAAAAATGCCCCCATCACATTTCATTACTCTGGCAATGCTGACGATTACCTCGATATGACTTATGTAGTACTTGAGCTGTTCGTGCGAATAGTGGATGACGGTGGAAACGACTTGAAAGAGGACAAACAGGTTACCTTTGTAAACAATTCCCTAAATTCCTTGTTTCAACAATTGGAAGTATCACTCAACAATGTCACAGTTTCCATGCCTCAACCAGGCTACCCCTATAGAACTTACATTGAAACGTTACTCAATTATTCGGAAGATGTCATGAACAGCAGACTAGAGTCCACACTCTGGAAAAAGGACAAGGGAGGAATGATGGACACGTATGTAACAAATGATGGAATTAAGTGGCGTAACGACTATACCAAAGGAAGCAAAGTTGTACAGCTAATGGGCAATCTTTCCAATGCACTCTTTAATCAGGAAAATCTGCTCTTGAACAATGTTAGCGTCACCATCAAACTCTCCCCCTCTTCACCCAACTTTCATCTCTTTTCGGATATAAAGGACTTTAAAGCCTACACAGAGATTCAGTCTGCTAGACTGATTTTGAAAGCTGTGAGGCCGTCCCCGACCATCAAACTTGCCCATCAGGCTGTGTTAACAAAGAACAATGCAAAGTACCATCTCAAAGATGTAGGATTTCACGCTCTCAACATTCCAAAGGGGGTTAGTAATATGACTTTCAACGATGTTTTCATCGGGCAAATACCTCGAAGAGTGGTAGTGGCGATGGTTGCAGACCAGGCATACAACGGCAACATTAACAAAAACCCATACAATTTACAACACTTTAAAATGAATTCGTTTCAACTGTATGTGAACGGCCAGCCTTTTCCCTCACAACCCCTACAGCCCGATTTTGATGCAGGTCACTTTCTCCAATGTTTTCAAACTCTTCAAGATGGTCTCGGAATACACTTTAAGGACGAGGGGCATTCAATTTCCAGACATCAATATTCACACGGTTACACCATTATGGTGTTTGATCTTACAGCCGATATGAGCGCTAACGAGTCTTACATTTCAGGGCAACGACACGGTACTGTGTCTATAAGTGTAGGATTTAAAGATCAAACTCCAGAACCTATCAACCTGTTGGTGATGGCAGAAGTACATCGCACTATAGAAATTGATGCTAACAGGACCATTTTGGTATCATGAATACGCTGCAAATACACCGACTTCTGTCTAAATGTACACCACACTTTTTAGGCGTGTACGCTTGCGACCAATTGTCGTCGATAAATTTGTATAATAGACAGCTTCCCATAGCAGTTGTCATTAACACTGACCCAAGCACGAAACCAGGGAAACATTGGATCTGCATCTTTGTTGCAAAGAACGACCGGGGGGAATATTTCGATAGCTATGGTATAGAACCTCTTTCGGGGGAAATTCTAAATTTTTTAAATCGATGTTGTGGTACAAGATGGTCTCACAACACTAGAAGGTTGCAAGGCGATTTCAGCACTACCTGTGGCCATTACGTCGTTGCTTACCTATCCCACCGCTTCCAAGGTCTGCGCAAGGAGAAATTCTTTTCAAAATTCAGCATAAGTGATTTTAATCACAACGATGACATCATTAAAAGAACCTACAGTCTTGGCGGGTGCTCACAAACTACACATCAGAGATGTATATCGTTAAAGGTTAGTATTAATACAAATTGTGGATGATCATGCATGAATAACTCTGACACATTTTATGTTGCTAATTCTTGTATTTTTTTTTTAGAAGGCGCATTGACATGATCCGCTCTACCAGTTGTTCCGAGAGAGCTGAACAGGTAAGTCGCATTCAGTATGTGTGGTTAATTGACGAATGAAAAAAAGAGTGTGCTACATAAGGGGTGTTCTTGTTTTTACAGTGACATGGGGCCGCTAACGGATGTTTACTTCCTGAACAGCAAGCAGTCCAAGTTTGCAGCCGTTGGGTTTTCACCTAAATCTCCTCACAAGATCGTGGTGACCATTGGCGGGCGACGCAACACTGTGGTCCTGGGTTCGACCGAGTGGCAGAAGCTTTCAGAGACGATGCCGACTATACAGAGCTTGACCTTTCATCTAAGAGAGTGGCAGATAACCAACCGACTATCCATAATTTTTAAACGTTTATTTGGCACACAAAATATTATCATCAAAATGGACGGTCGTTGTACATCGTTGAGTATGCAGGAATGGAGGACGCTAGAAAGCCTACAGCGTATGGTGACCGACATCATCTATCACAAGAAGAAAGAAGAGTTCGAAGTACAAAATCAAATAGCAGCCTATCGCATGTATTTACTTCACGCCCACGATTCCGGGGAGAAAATGAACTACACCGAATACACAAGATACATCCGTTGCGCAACCTTTAGAGTGTTCCTAGAGATGGAGCATTTTCTAAAACCGATATTCATCAGAGAGCTGGAGTCCAAACAAGGCGAAGTTCAACCATGATGACGTCACGAAGACAAGTTCAATCACGATGGACAAGTTCAGGAGGCCGTGATGACGTCACGGAGGGTGATGACGTCACGAAGACAAGTTCGATCACGATGGACAAGTTCAGGGGCCGTGATGACGTCACGGAGGGTGATGACGTCACGAAGACAAGTTCAATCACGATGGACAAGTTCAGGGGCCGTGATGACGTCACGGAGGGTGATGACGTCACGAAGACAAGTTCAATCACGATGGACAAGTTCAGGGGCCGTGATGACGTCACGAACACAAGTTATGGAGGGTGCGATCACGATGGACAAGTTCAATCACGCCTGCGACGACGGACATGGACCTAGTGATAAAGTTTCTGAAAAATGGTCGACGCCTCACAATGATGGACCCAAATGAATGTCATCTACTTGCCGTGGAGGGAAACGCCATCTTTATACATCATTCACCAGAAGAAGTGGACGCTGTATGGGCGGTGCTTACACCTGAAGCTAAAATAATTTACGCCCCTTACCGCCGCTGCAACCAGCACTACAACCTCCCCTCCACTACCACACACATCGATGGTCCACCCCCTCTCTCCAAAAACTGCCCAATGTGTGTCAGTAGCAAACGTTCTACAGAGAAGTCAACATGATCAACGACGCGTTACGCCAGCTATCTACAGTAGCGAGCAGCTCGGAGTACGTGTCAGTGTCAACGTTACAACCGAACGTACCATACGTTGTGGTAGGGGTCCGGAACATATCAACAAAGCACGGACCCAGGGCGCTTGTTCGCCTCGAAAACGGGAAAGAAGTGTTTCTACCTACTAGATTTAACAATCTTTCCGCAGAACTCATCAACCAGCTCAACTCGTTCGATTTTTACATCGTGTACCAGGGTGAAGAGGTCCTCAGAAACGGCTACCGGAGACACGTATTGAAGTTTACACCGAAATAAATCAACATGGCCTGTCAAACAGATCCGGTGGGGGTCGGCAACAATGTGTTTGTCAAACTAGTTTTTGACAACCAAAATCACGTCACAAGAAGCGGCAAGCACCCTGCAAACATCAAACTCATCTCAACTGAAATCTCCTTCTTTGGCGATGACAAAACTGTCACCGTCAAATTAGCAACCAACAACTCCGACGTCGTGGAAGTCAAGTGCACCCCGTCTAAAATACTTCACTACGGCATAGACGCACGCTGCACCATCTACCTCGGCACCATCGACAAGACACCAGCCCTAGAGTACAAGGTCACATCGGCAGGATGCTTCACAACACCATCGATCAACGATTTCGTCGTCCCCATCGCCACCCCGTCGACCCAGGAACCTCTCAACATCAACTTTTCCCACATGTCGCTCACCTGCGTCACCACACCATACGAGGAGGAGGAGGAGGAAAGCAGCAACGACGAAGACTGTGAAGTGTTGTTTGTCAAAAAAACATATACCACACATTTTAAAATAATTTTTGTGAAGGGATAAAAACATTTTTTGAAAACCCTCACCAGTGAGACAGACTTTTTAAAAATATTGCATTTTTAATTGTATTTAAAACAAATTCTTGTTTTTTGTAGACCACCATTCCAAGTTAATTTTTGTGATCAGTGAGCACCGTCATTTTGTATAATTTTGTGTACAATAAAAAATCTAATTGTGTTTAAAATTTTGTAGACAGCCATTCCAAGTTAATTTTGTGTACAATAAAAAATATCTAACTGTATATGTTAATTTTTTTCTGTATATATCCCTCCTTGCGTGATTTTAAAAAAATTGATATCAAAAATTACACCTCACCATCCCCACCACCTTTCCCCCGAACATACTAAGAAAGAACTTTTAAATGTCTCTGAAGATAGGATTTTAGAAGAATGTTTTTTTGTTTCCTTGTGAAAATGATAGATTTTTTAGAAATATAGAGAGAGCCAATGTGAAAGAACTTTTATTAACAATGTCTTTTTCCCCCCGAAAGAAAGAACTTTTTAAATGTCTCTGAAGATAGGATTTTTAGAAGAATGTTTTTTTGTTTCCTTGTGAAAATAATAGCTTTTTAGAAATACAGAGAGAGCCAACGTGTTATTTTTAGTTTGGCTCTGTAAAGAAAAACCCACACATATTGTTTTTGACTTTTCTAACCCTGTGTGAGAAAATACAGAGTTTTTGTTAAAAAGAATATATACAAACGAATAAGAAACCACCCATTGAAGACCGAATTCACGCAAAAGCATTGTGCGGGCGGCGAACAAAGCGAGGGACACAAGGCGGGCGGCGAACAAAGCGAGGCGGGCGGCGAAAGCGAGCGGTGGGGGGAGCGAGCAGTGGCGAACTGCCAACGCAGTGGCGGAAGGGCTCTCCATTTTTTTACAACGTAATTAATTGATCACACACACTTTTTTCGGGAGATTTAAATCCAACACTCGATCAAACAGAGATTTTCCTATCGCTTAATCAAACAGAAATTTTGATATCAATTCAAATTGAGATTTTGATATCAACACCCCACCCCCACAACACCCACACCACCACCACCCCCACCACCACCACCCCCACCACCACCACCACCACCACCACCTCCCACCACCACCACCTCCCACCACCACCACCCCCACCTCCCACCCCCACCTCCCACCACTTTTGATATCACCCCCCACCCCTTTTGATATCAATTTGATATAAAAATCACGCGAGGAGGGATATATACTACTACTACGGGTAGGAATCAAAGTTTTCACACTGCACACGTTTGTTGACCACCATCCTATAGGTTTTCACTGAAGACTCAGTTACCACAGTTCCTAGAAATTTCCTAGAAATCTGTGTGCCTTCAAGTACTACCGACATTGAATTATCCCTCAGCACGGTGTTCCTGATAACGTCGGAGTTTACATTTTCCAAATTCCCCGAGTTGAGGGTGATGCCTTTAATTTTACAGACAGAGTGCGTCTTATCTCCACACTTAACCTCTATGGTGTAACTTTTTGGACCTGTAGATGCAAATCTGCAAATATACGCTCCATCGCCGTACTTTTCTATTTCATCTGTCATACAGCCTAAAAATGGTCCCGTGGTTGGCATCCATTCCCCCGGTCTGTACGTGGCTATAACAGAATCTGTGTCGAAATAACACACGCGTTCGCCCAATCTCCTAAGGTAGGAATAGAGTTCGATTCTTGCATGGGCAGTTGTATATGCAGCTATGACTGTGTTACTAGTAAAATTCAATTTAGGATTCTGTTCGCAATGTTTCCACACCACATACATTACCTCCTCTGTAGCGGGCAGGTAAGACTGTACCTCTACACCTGGGTCATTAAGTAGGTCTATGAGCCTCGAATAATCTTTCACAAGCTCGCATGTGGACAAGTTATCTCTTTGGCCGTATTTTCCCCAAAAGGAGTTTAACATCAGTTTGGCCAACTCACGTCTGCCAGGATTGATTTCAATAGCGTCTTTATCCAGTGCCACGCCTTCTTTTTCCAAAAATCGTGCGATATACTCGTTTCTCATGGCAGGAGTGTCGCAGTCTTTGGGCCAACCGGAGGCTTCGGTTTTAATTTTCAGAAACTGATTCACATAGTCCTGAAAAAGCCCCTTTTCTCCAGTGATGGGGTTATAGCGTACCATGTCATATTCCCATATTTCATACACGTGAATCACGCTATAACCTTCCTCTAATGCGACTTTAATCTCGTCCACTACCCAGGTTCCTGTCATACATCTTTCGTCCTCTGTATGCGTGCACTCTGTCTGATTCTCCATCTCTGCACATGTTCGGCATAGCGGAAACATAAGTTTACCGTTAATGCGCGACGGCAGGACGGGGTGGTACAGTCTTTCTGGGGGAAGAATTTTACACTTTACAATACCGCCCTCAACATCTTGCAAATTTGGTAAATTATTCACATGAATTTTTGGGTGTCCAACAGGGTAAGCCTTGGTCTTATTTACGAACGGGTACAAACTGCACACATCATAGTAAAACATTTTCATATCTCCAGAGGCTTCGCAGTAGGTTTTCGTACAATTTGTACGTCCACCAAAGAAGGCATCTCGTGGATTGAGAGGTTCGGGGTAGGGAAAACTTTTGACAAATTCAGCCAAAACCCTATTGGTCTTAATCAAACCATTGAACTCACACTCCCACATCTCGGTCACGTTATACCCAGCATGCCTCATCATCTTCGTGACCTTCACGGTGTCCTCGTATCTGGAACTCATGGTCTGGTTGCCAGTGTTGTATAACCTTGAATTCCTATTCTGGTAACAACGTGTGCAACCGTGGTAGAAGCATCCATGAAAGAAATAGACACATTTCCCTTCTTCTTTGTACCCGTCCACTTTATGCCCTAAAACTTTAATTTCCCGACACCGATAAGCATGCTGTATGATGGTTGATTGCTGCTGTTCCAACCAAGACAGCCAGATACACGCTACCCGCGATTGCTTATCAGCTAAACGGTATCCTCCTGCGGGAATAAGTGGTATTTTATTTCTTGGCATGAACCGTTTCCTATATACATTCATGCATGCCTGAGCTATGGTGACGCATTCTCTAAACGGGTCAATACCGTTCTCGTCAATAAATTGTTTCCTAAATTTGGAAACACCTTGACTCAAGAGATAAACGTCAGTTTTACAGTAAGTAACCATTTCTTTTTTCATGTCAAAGACATAATTTGAGGACAACTTTTCATTATGCCACTGCTCGAAAGTCTTGCGGTCATCAACACTCATGCCATCTGGGCAGTAATATTTTTGCTCTGGTACAGGACCAACATACTTTTCGTTTTCCTTGGTGTTGAACAGGTAAGGAAAATAACCTTTACATTCAGGCAGTTGAAAGGTTTTTGAAAAGTGAGACAGTGGCATAGGAATGAAATTCAAAGAGTCTAGAAAAGTTACACTCTTATACTTCATTCTGTAAATTTTGCTTCCATTCATAATCAGTTCGGGGTCCCAATTTAGGGTGCCCACCATGTGTTTTAACAAAAACTGGCCATCATACGACCTCAAGTTGTGTGCTATGACAATAATGTCACGGGATTCGAACCCTGGTTGTGTGATGTGGTCAAACAATTCTTTTACAGGCTCCTTGTCGAATACCCATTCTTTAACACCACACTGTGTACAATAGGGCATCTTATGAGACTTGTCCACACACAGACCACAACTTTTATGCATTATACATAGATTAGGAATGTGTTCAAACACGTCTGTGGAATAAAGCGTGTTCTGAGTACACTCGAAATCTATGAACATGAACACGAAATTCTTTCGCAAATTTGGTGAATTGTACGGCCGAATGTAGCACTCGTGGTTGGCATTCACATGGACCTTACAAGTAACACAATAAATTTCTCCGCACTGGTGAGGAGTTTTCCTAAGCCTCATATTCACAAGTTTGTTACACAACGGGCATACTTTTTCCACGTCGCATACTGACATGGATTTAGGGTAATATTTCCCCTTAATCAAATGATTATTAAAACAGGTCTCCCCGTTGAAATCGCGATGACATGAATCGCATTTCACATACCTATCAAATGATGTTGGACACCTCTGTCGACACTTGACACAGTTTAGATCACACCTGTGAGTTTCTTTTTTATTAAGTGAGGGAAAATTACAATGTCGGCAATACCACTTACATTTGAATGCCCCGTGTAGGTTTACAATTGCATTAAAATGGCTGTCGTGGAATATTACGTCGATGTGTTTATCGGTGTTAATTTCCGACTTGTAGAGGACATTTTTACCATTATGACCACCAAAAACAGTGATAGGATACTCCTTTAGCGCTATTTCAAAGAGTTTCACGTCGTCAAGTGTAAACGGGCCATCGGTTTTGCCTATTTTCTCACACAACTCTACAGCTTTTTGTTTTTGCAGACGGTCATATCGCGTAATAGAACCATAATGAACATCCCCGTCAATTTTGGATTTGCACACTGCGATGGCTCTAGGTAGACAAAGATTGTCTTTGTTTTTAATTTCTATAATACCTTTGTTTTTACTACAGTCGTCGCAGCGTTTGTAACATGAACCTGATATTTCATTTGTCCAAATACACGAAATTTTGATTGCCCCTCCCAACAAAAATTCTTTGTTACTTTGCATTATTTTCTCCATTGATTTCAATACGGCCTCGGGGTTTACCTGATCAAACCTACGTACACTCATGTTAAAAGGTCTAGCAGGATTTTTGGTATCATGAACGGTTATTCCTACGAACCCTGGTTGGTTTTTTAGCAGATTGTCATCAACAAATGATAAATAATCATGAAACACTTTGGAAACCCATTGGTCAGGATCTGCATCTTTAGGCATCGAACTCACCATAATTTCAGTTTCAGAGTACCCAGAATAAAATTTTTTAGTTGCCCTCTGGCTATGGTTAATAATTTCGAAAGATGGTTGCAAGGTTGCACTTACCTGTGGCACAATGCTGTCAACAAGAGAAGGTGGTACACCATTTCCGGTAGAAGGCGAGCCAGCTCCGGTAGAAGACGAAGCAGTTCCGGTAGAAGACGAAGCAGCTCCGGTAGAAGGCGAGCCAGCTCCGGTAGAAGACGAAGCAGCTCCGGTAGAAGGCGAAGCAGCTCCGGTAGAAGGCGAGGCAGCTCCGGTAGAAGACGAAGCAGCAGGACGGTATGGTTCACCGTTTCCGGTCTGATCACTTTTGCTGGCCACACCGCCCGAGAAGCCACGTGTTCTCTTAAGAGTGAGCTTGCCCCCATAACGTGTTCTCTTGCGATGATCACAACTTTTCTTTTTGTTGACGAACTGTTCTAAAACCGACGTGAACCCTTCAACTAGACTCCCAGTACCGGAGTTTCCGTTATTCCTCGAAGACTCGGGCCCCTGGTCACTGATGGAAGTGTTTGTAGAAGATTGATCGGCAGAAGATTCGTCTCCGTAGTTGACAACCTTGGCAGACATGATTACCACGTGATATAAGCATCTTTCGTCGCGATTGAACTTTTATAGACAACAAAAGATAACGCCCACACCCAATAGACAACAAAGACCACGCCCACAACCAATGAGAAGGTGAGGTTTCTACTGCGCATGCATAACCCTACAGCCAATCGTCGTACAAATGGTGGGGGAAGGTTTTTTTAATCTTCCATCGGGTACGCGGTGTGAGTTTGCTAGAAGAAGAAAAAAGAATCCCCTTGTTTTTGACTTTTTTCTGTCACTGTGTGTTAGTAAGAAAACTTTTAGTTGGCTCTGTAAAGAAAAACCCACACATATTGTTTTTGACTTTTCTAACCCTGTGTGAGAAAATACAGAGTTTTAGTTAAAAAGAATATATACAAGTTAAAAAGAATATATACAAACGAATAAGAAACAATCCATTGACTCGGTTTTTTAGAAGAAGAAAAGATGGCCTCCGAATTCTTTTATAAACACGCGTGAACAAAGCATGGAAATACAGAAAAAGAAACTTTTAGTTGGCTCTGTAAAGAAAAACCCTCACATATTGTTTTTGACTTTTCTAACCCTGTGTGAGAAAACACAGAGTTTTTGTTAAAAAGAATATATACAAACGAATAAGAAACCACCCATGTCGATGTGAAAGAACTTTTATTAACAATGTCTTTTCCCCCGAAAGAAAGAACTTTTAAATGTCTCTGAAGATAGGATTTTAGAAGAATGTTTTTTGTTTCCTTGTGAAAATAATAGCTTTTTAGAAATACAGAGAAAAAGCAACGTGAAAAAGAAACTTTTAAAATACCCACATATTGTTTTCGACTTTTGAAAACACCGTGACAACTCCCATGTGAGGGAACAAAAAGCATTGTGTGGTGTACAGAGCGAGCCAACGTGTTAAAGAACTTTTTAGTTTGGCTCTGTAAAGAAAAACCCACACATATTGTTTTTGACTTTTCTAACCCTGTGTGAGAAAATACAGAGTTTTTGTTAAAAAGAATATATACAAACGAATAAGAAACCACCCATTGAAGACCGAATTCACGCAAAAGCATTGTGCGGGCGGCGAACAAAGCGAGGGACACAAGGCGGGCGGCGAACAAAGCGAGGCGGGCGGCGAAAGCGAGCGGTGGGGGGAGCGAGCAGTGGCGAACTGCCAACGCAGTGGCGGAAGGGCTCTCCATTTTTTTACAACGTAATTAATTGATCACACACACTTTTTTCGGGAGATTTAAATCCAACACTCGATCAAACAGAGATTTTCCTATCGCTTAATCAAACAGAAATTTTGATATCAATTCAAATTGAGATTTTGATATCAACACCCCACCCCCACAACACCCACACCACCACCACCCCCACCACCACCACCCCCACCACCACCACCACCACCACCACCTCCCACCACCACCACCTCCCACCACCACCACCCCCACCTCCCACCCCCACCTCCCACCACTTTTGATATCACCCCCCACCCCTTTTGATATCAATTTGATATAAAAATCACGCGAGGAGGGATATATACTACTTACGTTAAATATTTAACACTATGCACTCCCCAAAGAGTGGACCACCACTCCTTTGGGGGTCATATAAACAGCTGGGCAGAAGGGAGAGACGCGAGAGGATTTAAAAAATAACGCATAAAACACATTATTAACATGTTCGCGATCGCCTCCCTGGTGCGTAGCATTTGCGACTACTAATCCGAAGCCCCTGGGTTCGAATTCCGGTCAGGTCAAGCTGTTTTGGGTAAGGTTTTTCGGATTTTTTCTACCTAATTTCAAGTTCAAGGCTATTTGTCACATAAATAAACATAGTGTTTGCCATAAATGCGAGTTTCTAAATGATATATAAAATATAAAAGCA
Organism: Metallyticus violacea; assembly: GCA_030762175.1. NCBI lineage: Eukaryota > Metazoa > Arthropoda > Insecta > Mantodea > Metallyticidae > Metallyticus > Metallyticus violacea. Next base: position 111,663,561 of record CM060831.1, read on the forward strand.
TTCTTTACAAGCTAGGGGATTGCATTATATGATGAAAAACTTGTGTACGCTCAAGGGGGAATAAATATACTTTCAATATTCCAGCAGTACATATATAAATAAGTTTTCCCTCAGTTTTTGTTGGAATTTCAGCTAAATCAAATGTCCTTTTTTTTTTTTACATATCACACATATCATATTTTCTGCACTGGAATTAATCAAATGTTTCTCTCTCTTACTATCTCTCCAAATACCAATTTTTTTTTTTTTTAATAAATCTGTTGGTTTCACATGGCTGTTATATTAACGTCTCAACAAGGGAAACTATTATTGACAAGTGTTTAAGTGTTCAAAAATATCAGCAAGGAAGGCCCAAACATCATTTTTTAAGTAAAGGTTACGGTTGCCATAACATCACAGCTCCTAAACCCAAGATCGCGGGTTCGATCCCGGCCAGGACCGATGGATTTTTTCGGGGCGTAAAAATCCTAAGTATGGCTTCCTTCGGAAGGGAAGTAAAGCCGTGGGTCCCGTGTCGTACATTTACGGCACGAAAAAGAACCTCAAGCCTGAAAGAGAGGCCTCTGAGCAAAATTTGTCGGCCGTTTCACGCCCTGAATTGAATGGGACGCTGATGACCTGAGCTGGTAAAGAGCGTCCATAAATAAATCATTCAAAAAAATAATAACATCACAGACCGCAATGGCTGAGGTCGCTAAGGTGCGGACTTGTGAGACGGGAGGTCTGGGGGGTATTCCTACCAGTTTTTTTTTTCCGTTTTTTTTTTCCTCAGTCCTCATAAATGGCAAATGCCGGGATGTATAATTTTTTTTTCCACTTTATCGTTTCATCTCATCTATCATCTGTGTCCACCGCCTGTGATGCCTCGGTAGTTAAAAAGAAGTTAAACACTGTTAAAAAAAAAAGTAATTATTGATAGTTCCACATATTAGAAATTACGTTTACATACAGAAATAATTATACTTCATGTCGTGTTGTTTTCGGTTTTACAGGGAGAACTTTTTTTTTTCAAATAAAATTTGACTGGTGGTACACAGAAGTCTTACCCAAAAATTCGTCGCATCCTCAAAAATTTGGGAACCAGTAAATATATAAGAAATATGGAGTAAATTAATCTTAACACTGGAGCATCATTGGTTTCACACAGGTGTGGAGCGGGTTTAATTTGGGGTGTTTTTTTTTTTTTTTTTTTTAGAATGATTATAAATGAATTTTGTATGGATTAATGCCCCACGCTGGTAGTCATATGGAGCGGTATTTAATTGGGGTGTGGATATAGAAAATGATTATTGCCCCACGTTGGTAGCGTAAAATGGAGCGGGGTTTATTGTGGATTGGGTTTCGGTTAGGTGTGTAAGGTGGATGCGGTTATATTGTTGACTTCTTGTCGTGGTCTCGTTGTTTGCCCGGCTGCTCGCTGTGACGTCTACTGCAATTCTGTTGGGTTAGATCTCAGGGTCCTCTGGAGTGTTTTGTGGATCAATTTAGATGTATCGCCCAAAAGATAGACTAAGTTGACTTCTTCCAAATAGTTTATTCAAATCTAAAAATACTGGTAGTTACTTCCTGACTGCTCGTCGCTGTCTAAACATTGCCATTATTTTGTTAAACTGATACTCTATTTCCTACTTTAATCTCGTACACTTTTCACCAATCTTTTACTCTATCACTACTGCCTTTGCTAATGCCCGTTGTACCGCTGCCTTCCCTTCACTACTAACTGCTAGCTAACTATTCTTCTTACAACTTCCTACCAACTACTTCTCACTACTCACTACTGAAAATCTCCATGTCTTAACTCCTAACTTCTAACTGCACTTCCCCCCCCCCAAAAAAAAATAAAAATCCACTTCTGATCCTGTACTCCAGTTTTTCTATATCATCGCCACGCCTCTCGCTAAATTAAATTCCCTCGTTTATTATTCTATTCCCGAATTATATGTTCCCATTACTATACAATAAATATTTATTGTATCACAAAGTTCTCCTCATTCGTTGATTTTTTTTTATTCGATGCCCAATGGCTAAAATTATTTTACCCCTTCTGACCTTCACCATCTACCCACAAGCCTGAATTTTCCAACAACAGCCCGTCATAAATTTCTGCACCTTCCTTACATGCTGAATTTCTAAAGTAACATCTTTCTCCTTCCTTAGTTATATATTGCCAAATGCTCATAGATAACGCACGCATTTTTCCCATTTACCTTCGCACACTTGCTCTTGAATAGGCGGCATAACACTTTGTACTCCCGGCTTGCCTGTAATAAAACATTTTCGTCATCGTTCTGACATTTCCATTCCCTTTTTAAAATTATTTCTATATCTTATTTGGTCAAGCTCTGTCCCGTTACGGGCATTTCCTAATTTGTTCATCTTTGCCGATGATTTACTATCCGCGGACTAGACGCGTGACTGTTAAGTTTTTATGTTTTCGTACTGTGAATTTCCTCCCTAAATATTCACATGGACAAAAATTGCGTGATCTGTAAAAGGAATCTTTTTCCCTTTGTATCTCACAGCCTTGTCTAAGGAAGGGTCAGCGCACGAGCCATCAGGTAGGTACAAGGGTTATCTCCATCTCTTTCTCACAAGTTTACCTACATGTGGCTCCAGCCAATGTGTACAATGCCTCTTGTAAATTACAGTTACCTGCCAAATGACATACATATAAATACAAGTCTCAAATTATATCAATCCCTGTTAAACCTATCTCGTTATAAATAAATATTTAATTATATATACATAATAAATATCTTTATCAAATCAATATTTTTATAAACGTAACTCTGTACCCTCAAATCTTAGATCTACGTAATTATTATTACAATCAATTTATTAATCTAATAAAGGTAGCCTTAATTTCGGTTGCAGATGAACACAGACAACAGTAGACAAAATGCAATTAAAGCTCATTCCAAACGATACAATACTCTTCTTGGTATTACATACCTTATAGGCGAGAAACAGCTTTTAAGTGCAGAGTTGTAACACTTTTATTGTATATAGAGCCTTTTTAGTCCCCAGAATACGATGGCTTTTGCCGCCACACAATATAATAAAGATGGCACTTCTTTTCGATCTCACTTCCACAGTTCAAAAATTTTGTACATACTTTTGGAATCCCCAGTAGATAAAATATATTTTCGATATACTCTAACCAAAGCGCAAATAAACCTTTGGACGATGTTATAGGATCATTATCTCTTGCAAGTCTGTTTTGGAAACATTATCAAACTTCAGTTATCACAGGTAAGTTGTCGTTGTTAACTCATTTAGTTTTGTAAATTAAAAAATTACAAAAGCGATAAAAGAAATATAGCATAGTATACATAGGAAATAAAGACTGAAATATTCTGAGAGTTTTACAAGAAATGCTCAAAGTGTCGAGTCAAAGCTTATACAAGTTTCAACTCTTGGTTATAAAGGATCGTCGAGAAGTCACTCCGCAGCCATTGTATAACCGATTTCATTAGGGAAGCGTATTCGGGTGGCAGCACTGACCGCGCGCAGCGTAAAGTTGTTATGTTCACTTAACCACCAAGGCAAGCACGCACCCCAAAGTCCAAATCTTAGCAACGATGGGTAGACTACCTGCTAAAAACCGGTTTCAAAGGAAGGAAGGTCAGAAATGTAGGAGCACCAACTTTCTCTTGTGCATTGTACATCACTCGAGTGCGGAGGAACTTGTCGTAGACCAGTTATTACCTGTCGTATATGATGTATCCCCGGAGGACTGCAAATTGTCTCACAAAGCGATCACACACACAAACCATTTTAAGTGCTCCCAAAAGTGTCTAGTGGATTTACTGAACACTGCGCATGTGATTTGTTCTGCAAAATATACAAAAAAGAAGGAAGGAAGGGAGGGAGCGAGGGAGCGAGCGAGGGAGCGAGGAAGGAAGTAAGGAAGGAAGGGAGGACGCAAGACCACCTCATGTGCTCATAACAAAATGATACGTTTTGTATCATGATAAACATTAACCAAAGTAAATAATAATCATAATTAATAATAAAAAATTCTATTTGGGTAATTTCTTGTAGAATTGGGAGGGGAAAAGTTTAAATATATATATATTAAAAATAAGTGAAATGTATCTCTATATTTAATAATTTTTATGCAAAAATTCGCCATATTTGTCGTATTTTGTTCAATTTTTATAGACAGATAGCTCTCGAACCCCTTTAAATATAAATCTGAACAATAGCTCACTTTAAAGCTCACATCATGCTGAGAATAATGAAATGTAAAACTAAGACGTTAATTTATAAGTTTAAAAAAATTGTTTTAAGTATATTTGAACGATTCGCCCACAAAGGTAATGAAAATAAAATGGACAAGTTGTGGTCTTAACGGTAAACGAGTATAGAATAGAAAATGATTTCAAACCTAAAATTAAAGTATTAGAGGTATCATGTTATCAATAAATACAGCTGTTATTGCTCCGCTGCACAAGACCACACGTGAAAGCAAATAGCAAGACTAGTATATTACAAATATAACTTAATGAAATTGTGATTTACTGGAGTTCTTCTTAACGGAAGAACAAAATAATATTGACACCTGTTTTTTTTTATTTTATTTTTTATTTATTTATTTATCTATTTATTTATTTTGGTCAGAGGAAGAGAAAGATATATTCAATATATATATATATATTTCATAATGTACCACATATTGCAGTTAAGTCGATCCTGGTGGTGTAGTAGTAACTATAGTTGCCTTCTAAACCCAAGATCGGCCAGGAAGTAAAGCCGTGGGTCCCGTGTCATACATTCATGGCACGATAAAGAACTTCAAGCCTGAAAAAAGAGGCCTCTGAGCAAAATTTGTCGGCCGTTTCACGCCATGGTTTGAGTTGGGTTGTTAAAGAGCATCCGTAAATAAACTAACTCAAAAAAAATTATAATGCAGTTTTTATTTAGTTTTCATCAGATTTCCAACATCTAACCAAAAAAAGGGGGGAACGTCCCCCCCCCCATCTAATTTTCAGAGCAGTTTTATATTAATCAGGATATGCGTTAATTATTTCGAAAAGTATGGAAAATATAGAATTACAAGAATCTTTTGAGACAACCAGAGCAGTACATAAAATATGTAGCAATTTATGTTTCATTATTAAAATAACATGTTTTAATTTTTATTTGATCGAAGTTATAAATCTTGTGAAATACTTAGCGTGTTAGCATATAAATAAAATGATTTTTTTTTCCAAAGCTATTACAGTTATCAACTGCACTGAAATAATAGCCAGTGTTAAAAATTCCCTAAAAATTGTAAAATTTAGATATATTATCTTTGGATAAGCATCTCTAAACTGCATGATGAGTATATGTAAGGGGTACACTGTACACTGTGCGTTTTATTTATTAAAACATTCCCATCCAATCACGAATAGTGTCCATTTGGTGATTACTTTTTATCCAACTCTCGCAGTTGAACGTTCACAACTTGTACAATTTGGCCTTCTAATAGTAATTTACTACGTATGCTGTGAGGAATGTTGCTTTCAAGGACCGTATTGCGTATATGGAGATCATTGTTGAGGAGTCTTCTACTTGCCTTGTAGTTCAAGGCTGGGCACGAACAAGGCGATGTCTTAAATTGTTTATATTGCATACATCAATAAACTTAGATAAACCTCTGAGCGATCAGGCTGTACATACGCACGCGGGTTTATATTTCTATATACACATATGCTTGAAGAATGCTCGAATACATTGTTAAAACATATTGTTTACTTCGCACAGCATCCAGTAGAGTCACTTACAGATTTTATCAGTATCCAGGCACAGTGTTTAGATGTAAAAAATTCTGTTGTAAATTTTGAAGCAAACCATAAATGTTTTATCATTATGTTGCAAACCCTTACTTATTGACTGGATCGAACAATTAACATGGGATCATTTTCGAAACATACTTTCAAACTAGTTTATTCCCTTTCTTGACATTAGAACAACCTTGAACTCAACGAACAGTTAACTGTGTATTGGAGTTAGCAGTGATCGATGCATGGGTTGGCGCGCTGCTAAGCCCCCGATACAAAAGCCAGAGTATCGTCTGCTGCGGAAGTCACTTGAAGACTACTCAATTTCTCGGTACTCTGTCACTCAACCTTGAATTTGAGGATTTTGTCATTAGATTAGGCATCTGATTTTTTAGACGTTGCTTTCAAATGTGTAGATTTATTTGTATGCAAAAGTGTCAGAGTGATGAAAGTTTCAATATGAAATAGTTACTCATTTCTAATGTTAGAAAAATAAATGTTTGATAGAAATATACCTACCTTACTTCTATGTTCATTCTGTCATGCTTAACTATGTTGTGCATCTGAACGTCTGTGGGTTAAACAAAAACGTATATTTGTAACTTCATGCTTCTGTAGTAATAATTTTGGGGGTGCCAAAAATGTATACACACTTTCACAGTAGTTATCTATTTAATATATTTCAAAGTTGCACCGAAAAACAACAGTAATGTGTGGTATGATGTTCTGTAAACAGACGAGACTCACATTACGTTATGCCAGCGTTGCTACAACAAAATGGGGCCAAGATTATCGTTTGAACAACGACAACCAATTTTGAAGTTGTATTGGAAAACCATGAATGTTGTTGAAGTTCAAAGGCAATGGAGACGTGTATATAGAACAGAAGCGCCAACGCGAGTAACAATTGCACACATTGAGACACATTTGAGACTCGTGGTACTGTATGCGATGTTCACAAGGGCAGATCTGGGAGACCTCGGACAGCTACAAGCCCTGCGTCCTCGGGTATGGTTTAGCAACTTTTTGAGCACTCAATTAAAACATTGTGCACATGAGACTGGGATTAGCACAACCAGCGTACGCTGTATTATTAAAACAGCAAAGTTAAAAGTTTTCATCCCAAGACTTTTGCATGCATTAAATGAAGATGCTTCTGATCGGAGAATGCAGTACTGTAAGTGGTTTCGGAATATGGTGCAAGAGGATGAGGCCTTCGTAGGGAAAGTTGTTTGGTTCGAGGCACAATTTAAGTTGAACGGAAGTGTTAACCAGCATAACTGTGTGTACTGGTGTGCAAACTTTTCACATGTTATTTTGTAAAAATCTGTTAATTTACCTGAAATTAATGTTTGGTATGAGTAGTCATCTAGAGGTCTAATTGGACCATTCTTTTTTGAAGGAACAGTTACTGGTCCAGTGTACTTGAACATAAGCACATCCGTCTTACCCGCCATTCATAAACTCTATGAAAATGAGGAATTTTGCTTCCAATAGGATAGTGCACCACCACATTACCATCGAGATGCACGTGCATACCTTGATGACAATCTTCCAAGGCACTGGAAACCTTGCTCAATCAGTTCAACGTACTCAGAAGTGTATCAACGCCGATGGTGGGCATTTTGAGCAACTGTTGTAACTGTAAAAGTTTAAGATGATTAGTGCTCATCATTTTCTGTTTGTGTGACTTCAGTTTTGTTATGTTAACACAGTTTTTTTTCTTTGCTGGAAGTGTGTATACATTTTTTGGCACCCTGTGCATTTTCAAGCTACTAAAATAGTTTATACATAAATCCAATTTAAATATTTAAGACGTATGCAGATATAGGCGCCAGACGAATTAAATAGTAAGACTAGTGGCTATAGACTGAACTGATTAAAGTTCGATTAATCTTCGATCTTTAGTGTCTAGCCTGACTTAAATTCATTAACATGCTATACAATTGAGTGTACCTGGGAATCATCTTTTGTGTAGATTTCCCTTAGGACGGGGCAAGAGAGGGTGGGCATACCGTTTCCATCTTGTGCCTTGGTCTACCATCTTTGTCTGATAGTACACTGCGCTTCACTTTAGGTGAAAGGACATGTAACATATATGAACTGTTATTGAACAGCAGTACAATGTATTAAATCTTAGTTTGAATACTTTATCTGCTCTAAATTATAGAATTTATTTCTAGTTCAAAAGCACGATTCCACAAACGTTTTTGATTTATATTATAAATTATTAGGTGTGTATTACTGACAACCATCTGAATTTGCACTAGCAAACGAGAACAAAGAAAACATTGGCGCGCAAGCGCCAGTGTGCAGTAACTAATCATGTCTCATTTCCACTGTAAGCCTAAAAACAAAGGAGGAACACTTCTTTTATTTTCAGATAATTCTGTGTTATGAACAGCGGTATGTAAATGTCATATTTTCATCTTAACTCTTGTCAAGTAATGTAAACATACAACGTTGACTTACAAACACGCATTTTATCTTCTACTTTTCTTATCTAAGAATCACCTGTTGTGGCGATAAGCTGAGTTGCTGTTAGTTGGTGGAAAATAACTATTTACTCTTATACACTGTTAATCATGGTTTTCTTTAAGTTTAAAAATTAAACTGTCTCATAAAGTTTAAAGCTTTATTGAGGCATTATAATGAAAAAATAAGCTTAACACCGCCTACTATACCTATTTTAAAAGAATACGCCAAAGATTAACGTAATTATATTCATAGAATAAGTGCCTTGGGTTATACAGAGTTGATAACAAAATTAGAAGTTTACAGTAGCGTCGCACTTAAAACACACGGAAGCAAATCTAGTATGTACAATACATTAGTGTACTGCAATGTGCTCAAATGACCCGAAAATAGAATAATAACCAATACAAAATACTCTTATTCCAAGCTTATAAATGTGAGACAGGTTTCATCATCTCTGCGAAAGTCTTTCATGTGTGCTTAATAAGAAAGGTAAGGCAGAAAGGACGTATTTCTGAGAGCAAGAAACAGGCAAATTCATGTCCAGACACCAGCCTTTCCCTTGAGATCGAAAGGTTAAAAGTTCTTGTTTCTGACCCAAATCCAGTAGTACAGTCATTTCATTTAAACTGTAGAGTGTTACAACTGTGAACAACATCAACCGATCACAAAGCGATCTAACTGCATCAGGAAGCCGTACGTCTACTTCAACCCGCCATTTTTTTGGAGAATGTGGAGAGAAAGACGGAGATACATTCCAATCCTTTCAGCGACATCCCTATTAAACACCTGATGCATCGCGAATAAATTTCTGTACATTTGGATTATTCAAAAGAGCCCTTGAAAGCAGAAGAGTGAGAACTATGGAAAGCCTGCAATAAACTGAACTTCACACTGTTTCGCTGCAGTGAAAACTGCTCTACAGAGCAAATAGCTCACACCCGAGGCCGCACCACATACAACGCCTCTGGTGGAGCCATGACTTTTCCTAAATTAAAGCTGTTTAAATTATTTAGCATATGTTGCAAACAAGCCTCCGTAATACATATGAAAAATAAATCTATCATTTTCTATATTAGGACTAAGAAATTAATTTTGTTTTGTTTAAATCCTGCCAGAACTCAATTTATAATGTTTTTGTGGAACAAGGACATAGCTTGCCACGAATAAATATAAAAAATATATTAATTTTATTACCCACATATGCCAAGTTGTTCTTAATAACAAGATATGAAATATGTTTCGTGTGGGTTATTTATGTTGCATTTTGAGGTACAGACCATTTTTTTCTCGAGAGTAATTGTAAGGAGCAGGTAAAAATGTTGTATTTTGATATTTTGACTTTATCAAAACTTAGTGCATTACAGAAATGTAATGTACAACTCACATGGTTAATTTAAAACTTATATAATAATGATATCAGTTTTAAAATTCAATTTGGAATTGAAAACAGTGAAACACCCATTAATAATCTCTTCTTAGTCGCATGTTTAAAACACTCTTATGCTTTCATTTAAGTGAGATTTACCCAAGATATATGTTTCGCGATGATGTGAATGATAGTTCCACGAAACATATCCTGAGTAAATCTCATTTAATATATATTTTTAATTGATTTATTTACGGATGCTCTTTAACCTCTCAGGTCATCAGCGTCCCATTCAATTCAGGGCGTGAAACGGCCGACAAATTTTGCTCAGAGGCCTCTTCTTTCAGGCTTGAGGTTCTTTATCGTGCTGTACATCTACGACACAGGACTCACGACTTTACTTCCCTTCCGAAGGAAACATTTTTACGCCCGAAAAAATCCATCGATCCTGGCCGGGTTTGAACCCGCGATCTTGGGTTTAGGAGGCAAGTATGGTTACCACTACACTACCAGGACCGACATCTAATTTAAGTGAAACCATAAAGAGTGTTTTAAACATCTGATTCAGAAGTGATTATTAATATCAATATTTACTCATTTTTCCCATAATGCATCTTGTGTTTCTTTATAGTTAGCACTACATATGTGTTTTTGAATTAACATTATTTTCTGAATGAAAAGTGCGTACATTTCTTCAAAACACGGAATTCTTATTCTACTAATACAATCATGCAGCTTGCAACTTAAAAATACATTAATATAAATGTGGCAATTGAAAAGCAGGCATGTAAACATTTGAACTCAGAACTTCAGCTAATAATAAAATAATATTCTCCCATTAGAGTTTTCACGTTGTTCTAAGAATGTGGTATTAGGACTTTTAGGCTCTACAAATAGAGAATGTGCATTAAATATTAAAAATAGGCATTTAAAATCGAATGACTTGAGGGAAAAAAATATAGGGAAATTTTTGTTTTAATGCTTTTCCATATTAAGTTGCTAGTATTTCGGTTATTTCTAAAGTTACTTATGAAATTTTATCTGAAGGAAAGTTGTATTTAGGAAATGTAGTTAAACCACAGCCATTTTATGTGAATCAATTAATTTCTTAAAAACAGGGTTACTGCATATTCTATGTACTTTACATCATGCCTCTCAGAATATTACTTCACCGTCCCTCGTAAAATTTCGATCATTAATCTGCTGCTTATACAGGAATGCTTAGGTAGTTTAAGATTTAAGAAGGACTCGTTTTTTAAACATAATATTTAACCGCTGCTACTAACACAGTGTTGAATAAATTTACAGCATAGTATCTGCTTATATTTTGTTTATACGAAGTTAGTTAAAAGTCCCTCATCACCTAAATCCTTTTTTGAAAATGTGGTTCATTGACTGATATTCCATTACTGGAATGGTCGTACACTGACAACCCAAAATTATATTATGATTTTTTTCTACTACCGGTTTAAAATAGTATGCATTTTTAAATGAAACAATAAATGATTACATTTTCGAATAATACTGATTAAAAGCTTTTCAAAAAGTACTCACACTAGATACTTCTGTTGAAATTAAAGTTGCTACACTGAGAAAACATGTATATTACGTGTTTTGTTACTAGTAGCTTAAAATAGATTGTCCTTTGTTTATATCTAGGAAAAATGTTTGTTGATGCAGAAAAATCTTACTCAAAGGGTTAAACCTGACAATACTGTATTAAATACCAGATATTTCACAGCTTTGTCGTCCGTTTCACTGCAGTGGCGGGTGCGGCAGTAAGCACGGTAATCCCCGGCATAGCGGAAGTAATATTCGCGCCACTGATTCAAGTTCTCGCAATCACAACTACAATTACGATAAAAAAAAATAAGCATACATCTTATGACAGGGAGTGTTGGAAATTTTTCCTGCTACATCCATACATTTCTAGCATCCTTTTAGAAAATTGTCGTTCATTGGTCAATTTTTTACCTGGTATTTTCTTTCAGTAATTTTAATAAGTGGGAATTAGTTTCATATACTTTATTTTTCAACTTCCCCCATGAATAAAAATCACATACTGTCTTTCCACATTTATGGTACTTTTAAAAAAAGACAAAAACCCTATTACTCTGCTTGCATTTACTGCGCATCTTACGCCGTCTTTCTCGTTTGTAAAGGGGTTTCGCACATAAAATAGTGTTTTTGCGATGAAACATAACTGTGTGAAATAACCATTTTTCATCAGTAAAGAATATTAAGCCTGGGTTAACTACTATATTATTAACCTTTCTTACATCAAATTACATAAATCTAATCGAATTCGTGGAAAAGTTTGACCTTGTGTGCTTTCAAGTTTAAATTGACTTATTTTCAGAAGATAGATTGGTGCGTGTGAATGAACATTTTGCAAAAATATGACATAAATGTGTGAATGTAGCAAGACAGCATTACAAATGTTTCTTATCATAGGTTACATGCTTATTTTTATTTTAATGATAACTGTAATTATGAGAACTTGAATCAGTTGCGTGGATATTACATTCGCTTCGCCGTAAGTTACTACTTTGATTGCCGAACCCTAGCTGCCGGTAAACGGCGCCAAACGCTCGGCATTTCACACACTAGACTTCAGATATGCTTTTTCTTATGAATGAACATGTTTTCCTGGATATACACAAAGGGCAACACATTTTATGCTATTGCACAGTAAACAGAGATGTGGTTTATTATTTAGTATACTTTTTTTCTTGCTATCTTAGTTTAGCAACTCTAATTTGAATAGAAGTATTTTGCGTGGGTAGTTTGTGAAATGCTTGTTAGGGTATCATTTGAAAATGCAATGGAAAATATATTGGGGGGTGTACAATTTCGAGGCATAGGTAGAAAAATAAGTAATATCATTTTCTCGCACATCGAGTTTCATGTCAATGAACCGCATGCTTCAAAAGTTATTTAGGCGGCGAGAGACGCATGAAACTTTACCCTGATTGGTGGTGACATTCGCCATTGTTGACGGTATTACTTAATACTCTGCCATTTGAAGAAAAATGTATAAAATATGTAAATTCTAAGCTTGTTTTCATATAAACTCTGTAATTAAACAGGCTAAGTAATCAGAAAAGACAATAAAGGTTAAAATAACAATTTATAGGCACTAATAAATGTCTTTATTTAACAAATTTGACCTAAAATACTTTTAACTTCAATTGCCATGTTTTACAATTAAAAGAACAGATAGGCATTTCAGGTAATGTCCTAGATTAGTCATTACTACTTCTTCTTTGTTAAAAACTATAAATAAAACACTGATACAACTTATCCTGCCAATTTTTGAACAAGAATGTTTTTTGGGAGAAAAGAAACAGGGTCTATTCTTTTCATTGTGGTTTATTTGTTTCTGGACCGTAATGATGGGTTCATCCAATAAGATCTAAACTTTTGCAAGCATCGTGTTTAAAATTACTGCAATGTAACTTGGAAATAGTTGGTGATCAGCTTTCATTTAGCAGATATTTCTCTCAACCCAAATATGAACGTGTCATTCATAGGAATTGTTCAAAATCTTTGGAAAGTGCTCATCATTTTCACTGAGTGGTCTTCCAAAACGGTGTTCAACGTTCATCTCAGATCTTCGTCTCTTATAAATACGGTATTTGAGTGTTTATGGTGACATATTCCACATCAACTCTGCCTAATTTCTTGCCGGACAACCCGTCAAAAATAACTACTTTATCATTGACAGTTTATTCATTTTTATCACAACAAAACAATTTATCTGATGTGATTTTATTACAAATTCAGGATATAGACTCAGCTAAAGTTTTAATCCATACATATTAAAGTAACCACGCATTGTGAAAATAATGCTAATGTAGTTAAATATACAAAACCTAAATTTTACACAAAAAAATTAAATCTACCAAATCTACCAACACCTGCCTGATACCTGTAGCTTTTATATGTACATAAAGGAGTATTTGTTGAAGACACACTATTTCTAAATGTATATCGAGGGTGCCAAAAAACGTATACACACTTTCACAGTAGATGTCTATTTAATGCATTTCAAAGTTGGATCGAAAAACAACAGTAATGTGTAGTATGATGTTCTGAAAACAGATGTGACTCATATTACGTTATGCTAGTGTTGCCACAACAAAATGGAGCCAAGATTATTGTTTGAACACCGGAAAACAATTTTGAAGTGGTATTGGAAAACCGAGAATGTTGTTGAAGTTCAAAGGCAATGGAGACGTGTGTACAAAGCACACCATAGAGTACTCTATATAGAAACGAGGACTTTTACTTCCAACAGAATGGTGCGCCACCACATTAATGCCGAGATGTACGTGCGTACCTTGATGACAATTATCCAAGACACTAGATAGGACGAAGAGGTTCGATTGAGTTTCCACCGCGTTTTCCGGATCTAACTCCGTTGGACTTTTACTTATGGCGAACTCTTAAGGATGTTGTATACCGTAGAAAACCAGCTACACTAGCAGCACTTCTGGAAGAAATTGAAACGGCATGTGCTGCAATCGCTAAGGACACTTCCACAAACGTTGATCAATCAGTAGTTCAACGTACTCAGATGTGTATCGACGCCGATGATGGACATTTTGAATAACTGTTGTAACTGTAAAAGTCTAAGATGATTAGTGCTCATCATTTTCTGTTAGTGTGAATTCAGTTTCGTTATTTTAATACAGTTTTTTCTTTACTTAAAGTTGTATACATTTTGACACCCTCTGTATATAATTTAGAAGTATATATTTTGTGCAATAAATTAAAAAGTGGAAAATAAATATTCTTTCTTCTCTAAGCGTTAAGGTTATAATAATGAAATGTTTGATGCAAATTCAAAACATTGTATTTAAGCTTGGAAAACAGAATTACTTTTATAACTTCAATGTAACGTTATTTAAAAAAAATAATACTTATCCACTAAATTTTTATTTTAATTTTCTTTATTTTTTTATTTTTTTATTTTTTTTTTTTTTTTACTACTTGTTGGTACATAATTGTATTCCGCTTCCCGGCTTTGACACAATGAAACAATGTATACCAAGCATGAGGTAGCAATAACCATTTTTGACATAAGAGAGAAACATTGAAGAAAATGAGCATTAAAGAGTTTGATACTGGCGGCGACTTGGCCGAGTTGTCATTCGCCTCCCATCGAGGCAGCCTGGGTTCGATTCAGTGGCCATAAGTGGGATTTGAGGCGAGGTGGTGCCTGTGCGGGTTTTCTCTGGGTGCTTCGGTTTTCCCTGCCTTTCATTCCGTCATTACTCTGTCATCTCACCCCCATCTTCACCTTCATAATCAACCAACGCAAAGTAGTCCGCCGATTATCGGTGCGCTACAAATGGACTGCTCTACTACCCTCTGCCGCCTATGAACGAACTTGAATACTTTGATCTGCAAGCGAATTAGTATCAGAACATTGTTTTGTTATATTACTGTGGCAAAATAGTTTCGCGTTACACAAATGTTCATATTGAAACAGAAGAAGATTTTATTGAAAGCTTCAGAATAGAAAACATTGCAGATAGTAGCTTATCAACCATCCATATAAAATTTACCATAGGAACAAATGCTTTTGAAACAAAATTATGCCAAATAGACGTGGCATTTAATTTCGTAGAAGCAAAACACCCTTTGAAATATTTATTTTGGGACGAAACAAAACATAGTGTTCTCTTAAGAAATTGTATATTGTCGTGTCTAGGAAAGTAAGCTCCTTGACTATTTTACACTAACGTTACCTTAAACAGCTACGAGGGTATGTCCATAAAGGATTATCGCCTTCACAAAATCCTTCTCTGGTGTCATATCTTATTTGTTAATAAATAATTGTAGCTGTAACTTCTGTTCCCTGTGTTAATTTGTCAGATATCATTACATAAAGAAGGCTATTTGTAGAAGATTGTGACGTGTTCAAAAGTGACGAGTATCCAGATATTATTAAGTTCTTCACAAATGAAGGACTTATTCCAAATGAAATTAAACAGCGATTGGACGGTGTGTATGGGGAAGCATCCCCTCATATTCTACCGTAAAAGAATGGAAGCATTGAAGACAAAGAACGTGCAGGTCGGCCTTTGGAGGTGCTCACTCCTGAAAACATGGCTCTTGTGGAAGAAAAAATTATGGAAGACCGGCGGTTCACAGTTACAGAAAAAGCAGCAAGGTTGAGCCTTTCTAAAACAACAGTCCTTCGAATAATTCATGAACATTCAAACATGAATAAGGTTAATGCAAGATGGGTGCCTACACTTCTTTCCTCAGTGCAAAAGCAGCAACGAGTCATCTGTTGTCAGGAGCTTTTGGAGCTCTGACGTGGCAACAAGAGAAAAGTTCTGCAAATCATTGTTACAGGAGATGAAACATGGTCCTCTGTGAAGGATTGCTCTTCATTGACTTCAAGGAGAGGAACACCACAGTAAACGGGGAATACTATGCTGGCCTATTGCACAGACTACGTACTTCCATCAAAGAGAAAAGACGAGGAAAGCTGAATAGTGGTGTGCGCCTTCTTCACAACGCGTCTGTGCGCACAGCTCTTGTTGCAAAGGAAGCTATGAAGAAATGTGGCTTCAAGGAGATCGACCATTCACCCTACAGGCCAGGTCTAGTTCCCAGTGACTATTTCCTCTTCTCAAAACTCAAGAGGACCTTCGAGGAAAGAAATTTAAGTGTGACGAAGAAGTGATGGATGCTGTTTATGCCCATTTTACAGGCAAGACTTGTTACTATTTTGGGGTGGGGGAATTGAAATGTTAATTCAAAGATGTGAAAATGTATTGCAATAAAGGGTAACTATATTGAAAAGTGAAATATAGTTTTTGTCTTTATCATACCTAGAAAATGGTTTGGCTGAAATCTTATGGACATACTCTTGTAGATACTATCTTTTAGTAATCGTTTTATACCTAAAATACCTTGGCTAACCACATATTAACATCTCTTCGCATATGAATTAATATATATATATATATATGAAAAATTAATGTCTACTCTGTTGAAGAGCATGATAAATAAAACGAGGACATCCTTTCTTAAAAAAATATTTCATTTGAATGTTTTCGTACACTACAAAGGTTTCTCTATCGGAAAATCAACCTTGGAGAAACTAACGAGATTCTTTAGGAAGGAGGAGGGAAAGAAAAGGAGGATAAATGACTGCAAAAAGCTTTTCCTGCCTGGGGTACCGTTGTAAACACAGAGATCCTCGGCGATTTGGACGGCAACTAAACTTAAAATCCCATCTTCTCATTCCTTTTATCAACAAAATCACCTTCGCTCTCACCAGATAAAAGAAAGTCCCAAACGATCCAAATGCAACAGAATCGCCTGTGCTGCAGGAAACGACCAGGTGTTTTTAAGTTCACACCCTGCCTGACTTCTAGTGGCAGATTGACCTTAACAGTAGGATGGGTGGTGTAAACCTACAACGCAGCACACCCAGCCTTGACGTTCCGACTTTCTCCACAGCAGATCGTGACTTCCTCTCTTGTCTAGGGCACCCAAGGTAACGCAACATTCTTCCAGAAAGTGCTACATAAGAATGTACAGGCAACAGTGTTTGCTTTTTAGAATGTTTAGTCATCAAACCAAGTGACACGCTCTACCAATAAAAGGAATTAGTAGTCTACTACCTGGAGAACTTTGTTTTTTGTAACATTAGATCTATCTATAGCAGGTTATATGAGCTGTGGGCGGCAGAGTGCTGCTGCCGTATATTGCATGTGTGGGTAGCAGCTTGTAGTTTGAGGAGGCTTTGTCGGCGAACAATTTACAATATGTTAATCGGTGCTTTCATAGCGTGTAAGATACTAATGTCAAAATGACTTCTGACACAGAAGAGTTAAGGAAACACAAGAAAATAGCTTGGCAACGTGTTCCAGGTAGATAGAGAAACTGTTGTTAATAAGATACGGGAAACAAGATCTCTCATTGACAAGAAACATTTTCGGAATCGCTGTATTCTTACGGAAGAAAATTTAGGTGTAATATAAGAATTTCCTATGCACATGCCGGTAATGTACTGCTGCTGTGGGCCACTATTTTTAACATCACTGGTTAGTGCATATTACCAGTTCTAAATATGGCATAATTTTATACTTTCAGTAAAAATATAAATATTAAAATAAAAATACTAACTTTACGCGCGGAAACTCTTATCTACCTTTTTCTGGTTGATCGGCTGCACATTCACAGAAAGCAGCCGCACTCAGTCGGCCCATAGCTCAAATAATCTCATTGTAAGCCATCCATACAAAATTTCTTTGCAAAGGTTCAAAATTAGCTCAAACATTTTGTGTAAATAATTGTATTGGGTTCAAAGGTTTGTTATATACACTGTGTATATTATGTTTTATCCTCACTTATTAAAGTAACGAATAAATTCCTACAGACGGGAGATGTAATCAAGCAAGATGCACAAAAGGCTAATAGCGCTCAACAGGAGTCTTCGTATACCATTCACTTTTTATTGAAATTTTGTTAAAACGTTTCTTTGTAGGCCCGAGCAGCATACACGGCTTGCCGGCAATAAGTGGATGTTTAAAACTCTCTTGCTGCATCAATGCATTTTGAACAAAGCAAGATGATTAACTTAAAACATTGCATTCAACAAATTTAGGATTTTAATTATATAATTTTATAAGCGGAAACATGACTAGACCATTGACTCTAGAAAAAAGTATTTATATACAAGGATAAATACGTAAGTTTCCGGCCCCATCGAAAAGATGTATTGCCTTCATAAAACCCTTATCTGGTGTCATACCTTATTTGTTAAGTAAATAATTGCAGCTGTAACTTCCGCTCCTCTGTGTTCACTTGTTTAGATGTAGTTGCATAAAGAAGGCTATGTGTGAAACATTGTGACATGTTCAAATGGAGTGTCTAGCTATTATTAAGTTCTTCACAAAAGAAGAACTTACTCCAAATGAAATTAAACAGCGATTGGACGGTGTGTATGGAGAAGCATCCCCTCATATTCTACCGCAAAAGAATGGGCCAAGCTTTTTCGAATGGGCCGAGAAAGCATTGAAAACGAAGAGCATACAGATCGGCCCTTGGAGGTGCTCACTTCTGCAAACATCGCTCTTGAGGAAGAGAAATTATGGAAGACCGGTGGCTCAAAGTTATAGAAATAGCAGCAAGGTTGGGCTTTCTAAAGTAACAGTCCTTCGAATTATTCATGAGTATTTAAAAATAAATAAGGTTAGTGCAAGATGAGTGCCTAGACTTCTTTCCTCAGTCCAAAAGCAGCAAGGAGTCATCTGTTGTCAGGTATTTTTGGAGCTCTGCCGTAGCAACGAGAGGGAAGTTCTGCAAACCATTGTTACAGGAGATGAAACTATTGTCTTCTACGATGATCCCTTGTCCAAAAGAGAATCAATGGAGTGGCAGACGTAAACCTGGCGAAGCACCGTCTCTAAAGGCCATGTCACTCAGTCAAACAAGAAGATCATATTTTGGTACTGTGAAGGAATACTCTTCATTGACTTCAAGGAGAGGAACACCACAGTAAATGGGGAGTACTATGCTGGTCTACTGCACAGACTACGTGCTTCTATCAAAGAGAATAGGCGAGGAAGGCTGAGTGGTGATGTGCGCCTTCTTCACAACAACGTGTCTGTGCACACAACTCTTGTTGCAAAATAAGAAGTGAAGAAATGTGGGTTCAAGCAGACTGACCATTTACCCCACACCCCAGACCCAGCTCCCAGTGACTATTTTCTCTTCTCAAAACTCAAGAATGACCTTCGATGAAGGAAATTTAAATGTGACGAAGAAGTGATGGGTGCTGTTTATGCCCATTTTGCAGACAGACTTCTGACTATTTTGGGGGAGATTTGAAGTGTTAATTCAAAGATGTGAGAAGTCTTGCAATAATCGTAACTATATTGAAAAGTGAAATATAGTTTTTATCTTTATTATACCTAGAACATGGTTAGGCCAGTAGCGTATGAACCTACCCTCGAATGTATACTTGAGTAATTTACTCAGAACTTGCCTGATTGATTGATTTTACTTCCAGAACTGCTCTACAAAACTTTGAATTTATTGGCTCAGTGCAAATCAAAAACCGAGAGCGGGAACAGAAAGTTTTATTAGAGGGAGAGAGAGAGAGAAATTTGGCACAATTTCTGAACGTTTCCCAAAAAGTCACTTTCGAAATTAGCACCACAAGGGGGTTTCGGAATGTAAAGGAAAAATATTAGTAATGAAGTTAGAAACATTACAGTGGCCGAACTTAGTCATGTCAATCAGCATTTGTTTTCCTAATGTGTGTTTAGCCGAGAGAGAATGGCAGGTCCAACATCTTATAACGTTATAAACTAAGACTGTATACAGGTTTTAGGAAGCGCAGGTGAAGTACTGACGCGGAGTGCTTAGTAGCCGAGACATAGAACACCGCACATTTCGGCAATGAGACATGTAACAACAGAAAACATAAGGGGGGGGGGGCTCTATGCAGCAGAATTGCCCATACTGAACTGATAATCAACATTCGTCGCTAAATAGCATTGCATTTTCGAAGAGAATGTAGCTCACTTTTATTGAAATATAGCAAAAATCCTTGGTATTAAGCGGCATTCACGTATTAAATTAATCACTCTGAAACAGTTTTAGCAGTTTTTTACAGACAAAAATGACTGAGACACATTCTTATGATCGGCATATCTCTGGTGTTCCATCAGGACCGCTTCAAGACTGGTGGTATTATTTTATTTTAATTTTTTTATTTATTTTTTTCAGGTTTTCTTCAGTCTTCACCAATAAATGTCAAGGAGGTGTCATAAAATTAGTCTTGGAGTACTTCCTGCTCAAATGAAATTTCTTTCTATTTTATAATTTTATTTCATATATCACCAATGTCCACTGTCTCTGAATATTCTCAGCAGTGAAAATGGACTGAGTAGATTTTAATCAGAGTTCTTATAATTAATACTGTAGGGCATGGAATCCACTTTTGTTGTCTCAGATGAATTATGTTCTCAGAACTGATTTTGAGCCTGTAAGTAATTTCTGCTGAAATGTTACTCTTAATTTTCAAATATGATCATCAGTAGGCATCGAAATTCTTAAGCACTTAACATCAATGTAGGTACACTCTAACTATTAGGTCAATACAAACACAAGGTATAAGCCATCGCCAGATTTGTAAACAAAAACTGATGAGTGACAGGCGTAAGGGGAAAGGGTGGTTTGTAGCTCGTGACCTATTGCACCCCTCCCACCTGTTGTCTACAGTCAGTATCAACATAACTTTATTCTGCTTCAATCTGGTTCTAGTCTTAGAAAGATGCCTGCTCATAAGTAAACACGCTCTGCAGTTCATTTTTACTATGCTTTCTTTGAACATTCAACATGGCAAATTTGACAGACAGAATTTTATACTGGAATTAAAGCGTTCTATGACTAAATTGATCCTTTTTATTGTCTTCTTTCTCAAGAACCCGAAAGTTGTGCGCCATTTCTCTCGCAATATACGGGTTTGTGGACGATATGATAGGTATTAGTAGTGTTTATGTCACTGAGTTTCTCCATATTATGTAATATGCAATTAGCCTACGTAGGATAAACAAAATATATGCAGGTGCAATTTTAACCTCCCACATAAGTGTTAACATTATACGCCTTCACAGAGTATTTGACGTTCCCATTAGTGGCAAACAGGTTGCAGCAATGCCGAAGATGTGGTGAGGAAGGCAAATTTCAGATCTTCACTTTGTCCCTCTTAGTTTGAAGTAACTCCCGGTTGGTCTGGATCATGGAGGTCAATCCAAGCAAATATTATGCAATTGCGCAACATTTTTTCGCTTTTAATATCAGAAACTCCAGGTTCAATAAAGATGGGAAAATACATATTCCACACCATGACATGAAAGACCTCCAACCCCTCTTCGTTTTGCGGCGAAATCTCAGGGGTCGACGACTCTAATATTGGCTGTTTTAAGACATACCTCCATAAATTTGAATCTGCTGATATACGTTTATTGGCTCATTTGCTGAAATCAGCTATGATGCAACATTTTGTATAAACACCTGATTCCGACAACAGATTCAGTGCCAACACGAATGTGGATGTTGCTTCAGCAGTTCTTCGTAGGCTATCACTCTTTGATAACTTCCACGATGCCGCAGTATCATTTATCCTGAGCACTCGCTAGCCAGGAATTATAAATAAAATCTTTTTGAGGAATAGAACCATCACGGGTATTATTTTTCATTTGACTATCCCTAGCAGATTATAAGAAAATCAACCAACAACTGCGTTTAGTATCCACTCGCGTAAGAAAGAGATTGCGTATAAGGGTAGATAGTTTCCGGCCTAACTATTTTCTAGGTATGACAAAGACAAAAACTATATTTCACTTTTCAATATATTACCCTTTATTGCAATACACTTTTTAGATCTTTAAATTAATATTTCAACCTCCCCCCCCCCCCAAATAGTCAGAAGTCTTGTCTGCAAAATGGGCATAAACAGCAACCATCACTGCTTCGTTAAACTTAAATTATCTTCCTCGAAGGTCCTTCTTGAATTTTGAGAAGAGGAAATAGTCACTCGGAGCTAGATCCGGGCTGTAGGGTGGATGGTCGATCTCCTTGAAGACACGTTTCTTCACAGCTTCCTTTGCAACAAGAGCTGTGTGCAAACACGCGTTGTCGTGAAGAAGGCGCACACCACCACTCAGATTCCTCGCCTTTTCTCTTTGATGGAAGCGTGTAGTCTGTGCACTAGGCCAGCATAGTACTCCCCATTTACTGTGGTGTTCCTCTCCTTGAAATCATTGAAGAGTATTCCTTCACAGTCCCAAAAGATTGTGGTCATGATCCTCTTGGTTGACTGAGTGACCTTGCCTTTACAGGCGGTGCTTTGCCTGGTTTACGCCACTCACCCCATTCATTCCCTTTTGGACAAGGGATCATAGTAGAGGACCATAGTTTCATCTGCTGTAACAACAGTTTGCAGAACTTCTCTCTCGTTGACACGACAGAGCTCCAAAAATGCCTGACAACAGATGACTCGTTGCTGCTAGTGATCTGAAGAAAGAAGTCTAGACACCCATCTTGCACTAACCTTATTCATGTTTAAATGTTCATGAATAATTCGAAGGACTGTTGTTTTAGAAAGTACCAACCTTTTTGCTATTTCTGTAACTCTAAGCCGCCGGTCTTTCATAATTTCTCCTTCCACAAGAGCGATGTTTTCAGGAGTAAACACTTCCAAGGCCGACCTGCACGTTCTTCGTTTTCAATGCTTTCTCGGCCCATTCGAAAACGTTTGGTCCATTCTTTTACGTAGAATATGAGGGGGGTTATTCCCTGCATACACCATCCCTGTTTAATTTCATTTGGAGAAGTCCTTCTTGTGTGAAGTACTTAATAACAGCTCGATACTTCATTTTGAACATGTCACAATCGTCTACTGATAGCCTTCTTTATTTAACTATATCCGAACAACTGAACACAGTTACAGCTGCAATTATTTACTTAACAGGTTAAGTATGAAGCCAGTTAAGGGTTATGTGAGGGTTGGTCCCAGTGAGTTTCACCGCACTGACGTTTCACAGATAATCCGCCTACCCAGTAATAAATGACTTCAAACGAGTGGGGTGGTATTCTATAAACTGTGCAGTGGCTATGGTCTTTTCTTTGAAACCCTATGCTGCAGTGAGGTTGCAAATACTTTAACGGACTTTCATTTATGATCCCTCCAAAAGCTATCCTCGGAGTACCTAAACGAATTTTCCATAATTCCAGTCAGCATTGAGTTCCTCGACACAGTAGCTCTACAGCTCCCTGTTCTGCTCTGCGGCCAAGTTTGAAGAGAATCCGCACGTTCTGTCAGAAGATTATTTTCCAGGTATTATAATTCTGGTCTTACTACAATTCATAACTTCGTGAAATGGAGGTATTAAAATAAGAAGCAAAGACAACACATTCACATATAAGTAACACAATGGATACGCCTTAAGAAGTTGCGTAAACATTTCTTCGCCGTCTTTCTCAGCAAATGGAGATTTTCAACATTTTCTTACGAGTAGATACAAAGCTACTTGTCCAAACCTTTACAAGTAACCGTGGTGCAAGAACCTAAATTGGCTGATCCTATAGAAAGGAGTATATTTTGTCAATGGATTTTGCCTCAAGTGTACGACAGAGAACTTGGTCCTAAATTTACTGTTCCCCAACGAAGCTTGGTCACACTTTTATGGGTATATTGATTTATAAATCTGCCAATACAGCAGTTACGATACAGCAGTCTTCATGACCAAAAATGCTCATATGAGTGTGGTGCAAAGTTTGCTGTGACGGAATAATAGTTTCAGTCCTTTTCTTTCTTTCTTTTCTTTCTTTTTTTTTTTTAATTTTTTTTTTAGGAAACAACAGTTATAGGTATGTGTACATCGTTTTACAGCTCTTTTTTCGTATTTTACTCTGAGGGGATTTAATTTTGTGCTTACTAGTATGACTGAAACAGGACATATATATTACCATCCGTCACGAAGAGTTGTCAAAAAACATATGGCCTGCTGAATCCCCCGATCTAAGCTCCTGAGATTACCTCTGAGGAACATTAAACAGGAAAAATTCACACACTTTGGTCGAACTGAAAGAATATAAGAAGTTAATTTTATTTCTTAAAAGAAACTACTAAAAGTAATGGGTAAATACAGGAAATGTGTAGAAAATGAAGGCAGGCAGTTCCAGCATCTCGCATGACATGTTTCATCCATCTGATTTAAAAGAAGTTAACAAAATTTCCGCGAAAATTGTCATCACCATATATGAACCAAATACGTAGAGGCCATTCCATGTCAAATTATTAAGGCGCTCAACACGATCTACCCATTTTTTTAAAACTAACTTTGAGGTTTTATAGTACCTGCCTAAATAACAAAAACTGCCAAGTTTTACATTTCATATCCCCTTCATTTTCTGTCAGTGGCGTGTCAACCATGAATTTATGTAAGCAACCGCTGTATTTAAAATTATATGAATATTTTATCAATGCCTTCAGAGTAACTTACAATAATTGAATGATAAATTCTAAATATGTGTTTGTTTCTGCTGTTTTTGCAAATATTTAATTAGCTTAAAAGGTAGTAAAATAATGTTTTATATATTTGCATTAAAATGCAGATGACATATCAAGAAAAAATATATATTACGCCTCAATTACTCATATATTTAATTTATAAATTTCAATTTGGGATAGTTATGACATAACTTATGGAGATAATGATTTTGTCACTGCAAGCGTAAGTGAACCTATAGCTCGCTATGGGTATTCAATTGTTTTCTAATATGATATCTTTCGTTTCTCTTATATCGCTATGCAATAACATGCTGAACATTATTAAAATTTAATAATTTATTTTGTTAAATAAATTGATCATACGAACTTTGTTAGACCTGAAATTCTGTAACAATAATTGCTTACCTTTCGTTGAAATACCCTGATCACCTTTCCAGACAGGATGCTGGGATATTTGAGCTGCATTTGAAAACTGCTTGGCAAGTATAAGGCCCCTCGTAAACGTGTCTAAACACTGCAATAGATTTTACAAATCGAGGAGCAAGCACTTTTTCTACTCTTCAGCAACATAAATAGTGTTAATGTTAGGGAGATGATATTTTGTCCAGTCGTGCAATTCTCTTGCTCTAATTATTTGCTAATCGGATGATCTACAAACTAATATGAACCGCAAGCCCCAAGAGTCCTTCCTGTATCGCCAAATGCGCTTGGCATGCGATGTATCAAAAATGTCATTCTGTGGGAAATCCAAAATCTCCGTCATGTAATGTGAGGTTCAGGATGGTGTTTCTATTTTTATACTATGCATTGCAGCCGTAATTAATAGAAAGAGCTGGAGCAGGGATTTATTTAGTAGTTGATGTTGATTAAGCTCCGGGTTAGGCTGTCATTTGCAATTGAAATTAACAAGGTGATAGTGAGAAGGAAGTGATGATAAGGGTTGATAATTACTTAGGTTTATTTGGTTGATGTTTTCTTCTCCTCTCGGCGCTGCGGTCCTGTTGTATCTTCTGATCCCTATCTCAGGATGTTTGTTGAGTTTTGTGACACACAAGTGTGTCAGAGGGTAGAGGATATGGAAACCAAGCAATGGAAGTCTAAATACGTGTACATAAAAGTTAATATTATTTTTTAATACTTTGATATATGTACTGTTACTGAATCGGTCGCTTAAGTCTATAAGAGTTTCTGTCTGATTCATGGCCTATGGTGAATTCAGTTCTATACACCGGACATATGATTAACTTACTTCTAGTTAATATACTCACTTTCGCGTACCATCACTTGTGTTACTACTAAGATTTGTCGTTCAGCTTAGAAGATGCAATTACTGTTACTGTCACTGAATATTACCACGTAAAACTCGCAGGTCGGATCTTAAGACTGATTATTACTTAAGTACACGTAAGAATCCTCGACTCTGTGTTACACTGATCGATATTGATCCTGATAATTAACTAATACTGCTCTACTGAGCGACCGAGTGCTGCTATGGCTGTGATTGACTGACTGGCTTGTGTGTATACTGAAAATTGACCGCCATATTACATTGCGTCTATAATATTGCTATTGCGTCTCTGCGTATACTGAAAATTGACCTGTTACTTGTAACTTGTCTCGGGGCCTCGAAAACTTTACTTTTATTAATTATTCTGTCTTCCGGTCTGGACGCTATACACATTTTTACAATTCCTCTCCTTGATGGTTTCCTATTGGTTACTATTTATTCAAATACTCTTGTATTTTTTATCGACCGTGATCTTAGATCTTGATCAGTCCGGATGGTTCTGATTGGTTTCGATCTTGAGTCTTTCATAGCTCTGTTTATATTATCCGTTAGGGTGACCTAAACATGTTATACACTTTAGACGGAATTTCATCGGGGCTTATATTATTACGCTCTATTGCGTAGTTCGTTTACACATTTTGACAAAAGAACGCTTACTTGACCGTTCTTACTAAAGAAATCCTGCGAATGCTTTATTCCCATTATAGCTCTCTGAGACATAGTGGACCGAACCTTGTCTTAAATTCTCCTGACTCAAGTGAATATAGTACGGCTTGTTTACCATGGATTTGAGTAACAGTTCTCTTTCAAATATACAGAAAATAACTACAATGATTTGCATATACGATACATGTACTATGTTCAATACCATTTACGAAAACAATATAAAGTACTGTGAATTATTTATACATATGAAAATGATGTCTTATCAATGGGTTTGGGATCGAAGTCGCAAATACTGCTTCAGCGCAGGATCCATAGGTGAAATCTGTGCTTTTGTTAATTACAGATGTTTGTTTTAAACTCCATTAGATATTTTTGTAAAAAGTGAACGGCTGTTGAAATTATTACAAGGTTTTAATAAAGACTTTGCAATATATTACGAAAGGATAAACGATTGATTCAGTGATATGCCAGAATTTCATATTGGATTACGAAAGAAGTTTTCAGCTAAGTTGGATAACACAATAAGCTGGCATGACTGTAGAGATGATTTCCTATCACTTGTTCAAATAATATAAACAAGAGAGTGTAAATCAACAAGTTTCTCCAAAAGGCAGTTAAGAAATTTCATTTTGGGTTCAAGCGTTGACCAGTCAGTCGTCAAGCTCGGCTGATCACTGATTAATGTAGTTTTCTTTGAAACATTTCTTTAAACCCTCTCTTATTTCTAATGGTTCAGAACATTTTTACATTTCCTGAAGGAACTATTTATTTAAGAGGGATTGTAAACCATATTAGCCTAAAATGGTGTTAAGATGGAAGGTACAAAGATGGATTTTCCAGAAATTCAAATAGACTTGAGACTTTAATTGCTTCCACATAAATTTTACATAATAATTTGCTACACGGACATACATAGCACGTGTTCCACTTGCTCCAACTAAAATGCAATTTCTTTATCTAAGAGTTGCGAACTTTAAAATTCCTACATTCAGATTAGGATTTGAATCTCGAAACGCTGTATATAATTCATTAAGATTTCCAGAACCAATATTTTCTGCTCATTGCTTTTCTCCCTTGTTCTTTAATTATGACGTGCTTCCTCTTACCAGGCATTATTCGACTTATCTCATCAGAGCACTAAACTGTTTTAATTTTATTGGCAGACACAGGTAAAAGATTTCCTATTTCGGATATAGTGAAGATAAAAGTCCCTTTTCTTTTGCTAGTACTCTGTATTCAGGTGCTGTAGGAAACTCTTATTTATTTTATTTATGTCCCAGCTTGTAGGTAGTAATATCAAGATAGTGATTTTTTTTTTTCACTTTTCCCAAATTTTGAAAAAATTTCCTGATGCTGAGTCAAAATTTCAAAATAGGACTTGATAAAGGATTTGAGTCATGAACGTCGTCAGTGTCAAAGCCTTTTTCTTTTAGAATTTTTTTCGACGTGCTCAATTTTTGTTTTTTATATTTTTTTCTTGAAATCTTCTTTGTTTAATAGGGAATGCCTCTGAGTCAAAAATACTAATATGCAATGCACTTATACTTGCAGCATAATCGACGTATTCTAAGATGTCATTCTCGGTAACTTCCTGCATCTCACGCTTTTAATAACATCATATTGCATTTTTATTTCTTTGCGATACATATCACACACCTTTTGCTCCCTTTTTAAATTAAGAAATACACTACATACATGGCATTACACTTCTTACTTTTTTCTACAATTAAAATGTCTGATTTCTCGAAGGGATTGAAGCAAACCTATAACTTAAAATGCGATCCCTTTAAAACTTCCACATAAGGGAATTGCTCTGGAAGTGTTCGTATATTCAGAACTCGGTTTAAACTGTGAACTGCCTGCTCGACACGTGTGATCGTATGAACACGAGTATGTTTGACGCGAATAATTTGTACATTGTTTTCACTACTCTTCCTGAAGCCGTCTCAAAGTAAAGTTTATATCAAGGGAAGAATATGTTTAACATTTTAACATATTTTTCCACAAAAAAAAAATTGACCTTCAAGGTCAAAAAGACTGGTGTGACTTCTCAAATGAAAATTTTGTTATATTATTATAAACCTATTTTTAATTCAAATTGTTTCCCTTAGATTTAAAATAAGCCTAGTTTGGATATTCTATCTTAATTACAAACAATGCTATGAATTGTTTTTGTGATCTTGAATGAAAGAGTTAATTTTTTTTCTAATATTGGCAAACTTGCTCCATGAATATCGTGCATAACTGAGGGCTAAACTTTGAAATATAAAAGTTACTTTTTATGTTCCTTACAACCTTACCGAATTTCATGAACATTTTGAGATGTTCAAATCTAAAAGTGCACTTTTTGTGGTAATTTGATACGTGGAATATACATCATACAGGAGACTTAGGCCTGATGCCAGTTTTGGTTTAGTTGTTTCAGGGGCACTCTTCTTGGTTTCTGCAAACATTTAATATAACTAGAACTATAATGATTAATGCATTTTATACGCTAAAAGTGTCTATCTTGGTCCTGAAGTTTATATCTGTTTATGTTATCTCTAGAGGACATTGTTGTTCCGTTAGAAAGTTGAAAGTAAAACATTTTAAAAGACTATTAGATAACTAAAGTGAAACAGCATATTAATGACAACACAGTCATGTATTAAAATAGGGAAACGTGTAGTTATTTTAGTATCAAACCTCATTACATTAGAAGTAGTAACGTTGTCATCAGTTGTTTCGTGGCAAACTGTTGTCGGATGGCAGGCTAGTGAAATTGACGAGATAGTTATTCTTAATTAAAATAAATAAATAAAACAATGTACAATGCTTACATTCTAAGTCCTATTTTTAATTTTTTTAAATTTATTTATTCTTTTTTTTTTTTTTTTTTTTTTTTTTGCAACTATTAGAAGAGAATAATTTAAATAAATTCTAATTTAAAGTCTGGGTACACGATTCCAAGCATTACCTTTGCATTTCAAAATAGACTGTACACAAAAGTTCTGTAAAGATAGATCTCCCCCAGCAGTTAATGGACTTTAATAAAATGGTGATTAATAATTCTGTTTGCATGAAAACCAGGAGAATGTATTTTATTTGTTTAAATAGGTGTAAATACTACGATCTTTTATTTCTCTTTCTCTCTCTTATGTATGTTCACAGTTATTAAGATACCAAAAGCTTGCAATCTATACTCAGCAAAGTTGTGCATCCTCGCTTTATGCTGCTACGAGCCGCCGCTGAAATGCCCTACAAGATCGTTTAACCAATCGCTTGTCACTTTTTATCGTTTAATGGTAACATTAGTAAGTCCTTTGCCCAAAAAAGTGCATTTGCGTCGAAAAGGGGGTGAGGATTGGAAAGAAGATATCCGATCCGTTTTCATTTCTTCTCCAAGTAAGGTCGTTAGTACTTTTAATTAGTTATGTAAATAAATAATTATATTTAACATGCATATTGAGGGCAAGCAAGTCACTTTGTACGATCAGCATATGATTGCCTTCCAGCCGAGGAAATTCTGCTCGGTAATACGGCCTATTGTTTGTTTTCTGGAAAGCAGAAGTTCCTCGGAAATAGTTTCTTACCTTGTTAAGGCACGTTACAGCAGCGCTTCCTTTCATCAAAGATAGACGAGGAAGTACACAAACGGATCTATATTACTGTGCAGCTGAAGAATGCACACAACGGCTTTATTGCCAATTAGTAGAAGCAGATAGATAGTAAACTGGCATGATATTTAAACTGCATTAATATGGTAATTACATGCATGATTATGTATGAGAATGAAGCATTAGCACTGAAAGTGCTGTCCCTCTGTACTACATCCGAAGTGTTAGATTCTTAATGGCGGCAAATTGTTCATTTCATATTTCTATAAACAGCTAACGACATCTTCTAGAACAGCACTGCCCAACGCGGCGCCCATCACAACTCATTTCCAAATGAAATTTTAATTAACATATGTATTTCTTTCAATTGTATGAAGATTACTACTTTTCCTTTCATCGTCCTCAAGCTTAGGAAATGCTATTGCGGCATTTTTATTTTGCAAAACAGGCAAGTTCTTTATGATTCACTTTATTGCAATGCCATGACGGAGTTTCACCAAGACGACATTGGGACACCCAGATTTCTCTCAAAATAAATTTAATTTCAAAGTTGTGTACCCCCTGTGGTGTCTCAGTAAAAACGGGCGTTAAACACTACATACATACATACATACATACATACATACATACATACATACATACACACACATACATACATACATCCATACATCCATACATACATACATACATACATACATACATACATACATACATTAATTTATTTTCAGAACAGATATCTATTTAATATATTTCAAAGGTTGGACCGAAAAACAACAGTAATGTATAAACAGTTATACAACAGTTATAATGTGACTCACATTATGATAGCGTTGCTACGTGACGGGTAAATCAACATTGAACAAATGAAGCCAAGATTGTCGTATGATGTTCTGTAAACAGATGTGGCCCACATAACGTTACACTAACATTTCTACAACAAAATGGAGTCCAGATTATCGTTTGAGCAGCAGAAAGCAATTTTGAAGTGGTATTGAAAAACCGAAAATGTTCAAGTTCAAAGGCAATGGAGAGGTGTACACAGAACAGAACCGCCAACATCCGTATTACCCGCCATTCATACACTCTATGGAAATGAGGAATTTTACTTCCAACAGGATGGTGCACAACCACATTAATGCCGAGATGTACGTGCGTACCTTGATGACAATCTTCCAAGGCACTGGATAGGACGGAGAGGTCCGATTGAGCTTCCATTGCGTTCTCCGGAACTAAATCCGCTGGACTTCTATCTATGGGGAGCTCTTAAGGATGTTGTATACCGTAGAAAACCAGCTACACTGACAGCACTTCGGGAAGAAATTGAAACGACATGTGCTGCAATCGATTTACAACAGTCTTACAACAGTAAGACTGTTCCAAGTTTCTTCCTTGCTTTCAGGCGAACATTCAGCATTACTTGTGAGCTTGTGAAATACGTTTTGAGTGCTAATGCGTTGTGATAAATTGTATATTAAACATGTTTTAAGTATTATTTTTTATTAAAATGAACGTCGTTTTAAACTTTAAAATGTTCAGTTATTGATCGGTTATATTTTGAGCATAACTCATTTTAAATAGCAAAGATATTATTGCTTCCCTGTTCCTAAAAGAAGTAATGTACACCGACATTATAGAATGAGAAGTATATTATCATACTTTTTTTAATTCTAGGTTTATTATCATTACTATAATCATTATTGTTATAATAAATATTGTTAGTCGTCGTATCGGTAGAAGTTTTTTTTTTTTTATTGATTTATTTAAGGACGCTCTTTAACAGCTCAGGTCATCAGCGTCCCATTCAACTCAGGGCGTGAAACGGCCGACAAATTTTGCTCAGAGGCCTCTCTTTCAGGCTTGAGGTTCTTTATCGTGCCGTAAATGTACGACACGGGACCCACGGCTTTACTTCCCTTCCGAAGGAAGCCATACTTACGATTTTTACGCCCGAAAAAATCCATCGGTCCTGGCCCATCGGTAGAAGTAATGGAATAGTAACCTACCGCCCGCGTACACTGATTACTAATCCATAATTTTCCGGACTCGCCTATAAGGATTATTGCCTTCACAAAATGCTTATCTGGTAAGTAAATATTTGCACCTGCAACTTCTGCTCCGCTATGTTCAGTTGTTCAGATATAGTTGCGTAAAGAAGGTTATGTTTAGAAGATTGTGTCATGTTCAAAATGTAGTGTCGAGCTGTTATTAAGTTCTTCACAAAAGAACTTACTCCAAATGAAATTAAACAGCGATGGACGGTGCATATGGGGAAGCATCCCCCTCATATTCTACCGTAAAAGAATGGGCCAAGCTTTTTTGAATGGGCCGAAAAATCATTGAAGACGAAGAGAGTGCAGGTCTGCCCTTGGAGGTGCTTACTCCTGAAAACATCGCTCTTGTGGAGGTGAAATTATAGAAGACCGACGGCTCAAAGTTACAGAAATAGCAGCAAGGTTTGGGTCTTTTTAAAACAACAATCCTTCGAATTATTCATGAGCATTTAAACATGAATAAGGTTAGTGCAAGATGGGTGCCTAGACTTCTTTCATCAGTCCAAAAGCAGCAACGAGTCATCTGTTGTCAGGCATTCTTGGAGCTTTGCCGTGAGAACGAGAGAGAAGTTCTGCAAACCATTGTTACAGGAGATGAAACTGTGGGCCTTTACTATGATCCTCCTGCAAAAGAGAATCAATGGAGTAGCGTAAACCTGACGAAGCACCGCCTCAAGAGGCCAAGGTCACTCAGTCAACCAAGAAGATCATGTCCACAATCTTTTGGGACTGTGAAGGAATGTTCTTCATTGACTTCAAGTAGAGAAACACCACAGTAAATGGGGAGTACTATGGTGGCCTATTGCACAAACTACGTGCTTGCATCAAAGAGAAAAGGCGAGGAAAGGTGAGTGGTGGTGTGCACCTTCTTCACGACAACGCGCCGGTGCACACAGCTCTTGTTGCAAAGGAAGATGTGAAGAAATGTGGCTTCAAGGAGATCGACTATCCACCATACAATCCAGATTTAGTTTCCAGTGACTATTTCCTCTTCTGAAAAGTCAAGGATCTTCAAGTCTTCTTACCATAGAAGAGCTGAACTAGTCCGAAATGTAGCGATTTCAAGTGTAACTTTTTCTTCGTGTATTATCCGTGTTTACTTTTATAATTACTATTAATTTGTTACATTGTTAATAGTGTTATTTAATTTTTATTTTATATTATATATACGATTAAATCTCTTTTATATCGAAATAGTATTCTATGAAATAAACTTGCTTTTCACATACTTATTGTCTTGTTTTGTCAAACATTTATTTCCAGTAAAATAGTTATCTATCACCAATTGTTAGTATAAATTAGCAACAAGAAAAAGCTCACTAATTAATGGGCGTATTAATGGCTGGTACGGCCGCAGAAGAATAGTGATGTAAAAATTAGACGCACGTGCCTAAAAATAAATTTTTATGATGTTAACAAAGGTCCAGAAAATACTTTAAATAAACGATTTCTTGTGATAAGGGATATGTATAACACAACAAGACTAAAATGCAGGCTTAGCATTCCTTTAATAATAGTGAGTTGATCTCCTCCTTGGTCTAGTGTTAGCCTTTGCGGCAACTAAGCCGAAGGTTCTTCTTAAGTTTTTCCTATCCTGAGAGGGTAAACGCCAGTTAGATCTAAGGTACCAAGGACTCTGATCTCCTTTGCGCCATTATTAATCCAATTCATTCATCACTACATACTAACGAACTACACCTACAGTACTACATTTCAATCCACAGATGTCACAACCAACACCGCCAAAGAACAATTGCTTCTACTGTGCTTTAAAACGAAAGGAAACACGCAAAAAGATTAGTGCAAGCATATACATACATCGTAAAGGTTCAGTATTTCAACAAAAATAACAGTACTTAATATACATACGTTAACTTTCACGGCCGGAGTCTTGGATCTTAACAACCTTTTCCGCGCTTTTTGGCCGTGGGCTAATGACCATTTCGTATTTTACCTCAGTTATTGACGACGACGAAGCCTCCTTCTGAGAATCAGCCCCTGAGTGTCAAGTAGAAATTTTACTTTATTTCTCTGAAGATGTCCGCCATAGTGTCAAACGAAACATCAAAAATTGTTTTAAAATGCTTACCACAAAACATGAACTGGCCATTAGACCATGGCCAGAAAGTCGTCCTGGTGATGTAGTCGTAACATACTTGCCTTCTACACCCAAGATCGCGGGTTCAAATCCAGCCAGGATCGATGAATTTTTCGGGCGTAAAATTCTAAGTATGACTTCCGTCATAAATCCCTGGGTAGATTTACGGCACGAAAAAGAACCTCAAGCCTGAAAGAAGTCTCTGAGCAAAATTTATCGGTCGTTTCACGACTGAATTGAATGGGACGCTGATGACCTGAGATGTTAAAGGGGGCGGGAAAAAAAAAAAAAAAAAAAAAAAAAAAATCAACAAGAATTAATGGCTAAAAAGCCCAGAAAAGGTTGTTAAGAATCACTGAGTAATATTTTATGTCATTTTGATCAGACATTTGATACTATTAAGTTTCAGTCAGATTTGCAATATTCAGAATAGAAGATACACAGTTCTTCATGGTGTCGATTATTCTTGATATATGGAGCTGTTTTGCTAACTTTTACATGCAAAACAGATGTCGATTGTGCGGCAAACTTTCTTAAGCGATAGTATAACTAACTCTAATAGTATAAAGCCGCAGGCAACATGCCTTCACATAGCTGGTACGACGGTAGGTCCATAAGTTTTCGGTCTAACCATTTTCTAGTTATGATAAACACAAAAACTATATTTCACTTTTCAATATATTACCATTTATGGCAATACACTTCTGACATCATTGAATTAACATTTCAACCCCCTCCCCTCAAATAGTCAGAAATCTTGTCTGCAAAATGGGCATCAACAGCATCCATCACTTTTTCCTCACACTTAAATTTCCTCCCTCGAAGGTTCTTCTGGAGTTTTGAGAAGAGGAAATAGTCACTAGGAGCTAGATCTGGGCTGTAGGGTGGAAGGTCGATCTTCTTGAAGCCACATTTCTTCACAGTTTCCTTTGCAACAAGAACTGTGTGCACAGGCGCGTTGTAGTGAGAAGGAGTATCCACTCTGCTTTCCTCGCCTTTTCTCTTTGATGGAACCACGTAGTCTGTGCAGTAGGCCAGCATAGTACTCCCCATTTGCTGTGGGTTTTTTTGAGAAGTGTTTAACGCCTGTTTTTACTACTGAGGCACCACAGGCGGTGGACACTGATGATACATGAGATGAAATTATACATTGGGAAAGGATATATATATATATATATATATATATATATATATATATTTTAAGGAAGGAAGCGTTCTAGGCCTAAGTTTAGGGTACCTCCCCGGCATTTGCCAGTTATGAGGACTGAGGAAAACTTGGAAAAAAAAACCCAGTCAGGGAGGACAGTCCTGGTGGGATTCGAACCCCAGACCTCCCGCTCACAAATCCGCGCCTTAACGACCTCGGCCACCCGTGGCGGTACTTCGTTTCCTTGAAGTCAATGAAGAGTATTCCCTCACAGTCCCAAAAAATTGTGGCCATGATCTTCTTGGTTGACTGTGACCTTGGCCTTTAGAGGCGGTGCTTCGCCAGGTTTACGTCATTTCATTGATTCTCTTTTGGACAAGGGATCATTATAGAGGTCCATAGTTTCATCTCCTGTAACAATGGTTTGCAGAACTTCCCTCTCGTTGCCACGACAGAGCTGCAAAAATGCCTGACAACAGATGACACGTTGCTGCTTTTGGACTGAGGAAAAAAGTTTAGGCACCCATCTTGCCTTCACCTTATTCATATTTAATTGTTAATGAATAATTCGAAGGACTGTTGTTTTAGAAAGGCTCACCTTACTGCTATTTCTGTAACTTTAAA
Source organism: Metallyticus violacea (assembly GCA_030762175.1). Classification (NCBI taxonomy): domain Eukaryota; kingdom Metazoa; phylum Arthropoda; class Insecta; order Mantodea; family Metallyticidae; genus Metallyticus; species Metallyticus violacea. Next base: position 111,699,698 of record CM060831.1, read on the forward strand.
CCGCCGGTCTTCCATAATTTCTCCTTCCACAATAGAGATGTTTCCAGGAGTGAACACTTCGACCTGCATGCTCTTCGTCTTCAATACTTTCTCGACCTAACCGAAAAAATTTGGCCCATTCTTTTACGTTAGAATATGAGGGGAATGTTTCCCCATATACACCGTCTAACCGCTGTTTAATTTCTTTTGGTGTAAGTCTTTCTTTTGTGAACAACTTATTAACAGCTGGATATTTCATTCTGAACGTGTCACAATCTTCTAGGTACACACAGCCTTCTTTATACAACTATATCTGCACAACTGAATACAGCGGAGCGGAAGTTACAGCTGCCATTGTTTATTTAACCGATAAGATATGACACCAGAAATGAATTTTGTGAAGGCGATAATCCTTATCGGTGAGGGCGGAAACTTATGGTCCTACCCTCGTAAAACTATAGACATCACAACACCTCCGATTGACGGGAGTTTTCCGCAGAAAAATACACACGTTTATTTTTCATGATGCAGGATAGGCTTCTAGTTTGACACGTTTGGCCTACGCTATTCATACATCAAATATAATAAACCCATTCTGTAAAAGATGGTCTTTGTTCAGATATTTCATTTTATTTGCCAACTTAAAGTAATTGTTGTTAGTTGCCACATGCTATGGAAGGACTAATGAAAAACAAAATCCATGGAGGTCATCGCAAGAGGCGTGTGATGCAGGAATTGCGGGGAAAGATTTCACGGCCGAAGACTACGGTAAAGAAAATAGACTAACATCGCATGAATTTCAGAGATTGTAGAGGAGTCAGACAAGCAGTTTGAGATAGAGAATCTAAGGTCCAGGAATGAAAAATAACGGATTTACATAGTGATTAAATACTGATAACTCAGTGTTAAAGAGTAATGTGATAAAATTTGCCTTAGAGTGTGTTTAAACATAGTTCGCTAGCAAGGACATCTCGGTTTTCAATAGCTTTCTTCATTGTAAAAGTCTGTAAAATCTCGTCTGTAAACGGCTCCTTTAGAAACTCAATGCCATAATGTCCTTGATCCTCTATCTCTTTACAATCTCTGAAATTATCAATAACATATTTGTTATAAATCCTTTGTATATACGGGACGTAACAAAAATAATGGTACAAAACTTTGGGGGGGGGGGGACACAGATCTCCGGAAATGCTTTGTTTGTGCGTTATTATAGAAAGATAGCATTCAACTTGTTTGGAGGTACGATCCAACAACTTAAGTTTGTTAAAATACTAATTGAATGATGTTATTGACACATAGTCAATCTTCTGATGTACACTGTGCACTATAGGGTATTGTGTTGCCATGGAGACTTGTTTACATTTATCATTTGTGTACATTCATGGTTAGTCAGTTCCCTATGTTTGACTTGCGTTGCAGCTCAGTTACATTTGAGCGGCTAACCATGGTATATGATTTCTATGTACGGTCGCACGAATGGTAATGATGCACGGCTGTGCGAGATGGCATTCCCATAGTGAAACCTTTGCACGTATTTTATCGTTGAGTTGCTGAGAGAATCCGTAGCACCATCAACTATAGATTAAAGACCAAGAGTCACTCCTATGCCTGATCAGGAAGAGGATCCAGGAATCAGCACACAAGACAATGTTTACCTTTGGTAACCATATCATTTTCAATGCGTTCGTGATCGTGCCTGCCACAATTTTTTCTGTATAAATTTAGATTTTAACCAGATTTTTTTTTGTTTATCACACCTTACGAGGGTAGGTCCATAAGTTTCCGGCCTCGCCTTCACAAAACCCTTATCAGGTGTCATACCTTATCTGATAAGTAAATAATTGCACCTGTAACTTCCGCTCCGCTGTGTTCAGTTGTTCAGATATTTTTGCATAAAAGGCTATGTGTAGAATTTGTTGTTTATTTAAGAACGCTCTTTAACATCTAAAGTCATCGGCGTTTATGTGTAGAAGACTGTGACATTTCGAAATGGAGTATTGAGCCGTTGTTAAGTTCTTCACAAAAGAAGAACTTACTCCAAATGAGATTAAACAGTGGTTGGACGGTGTATATCGGGAAGCATCCCGTCATATTCTACCGTAAAAGAATGGGCCAAACTTTTTCGAATGGCTCGAGAAACATTGAAAACGAAGAGCGTGCAGGTCGGCCCTTGGAGGTGCTCACTCCTGAAAACATCGCTCTTATGGAAGGAGAAATTATGGAAGACCGGCGACTCGAAGTTACAGAAATAACAGCAAGGTTAGGCCTTTATAAACCAACAGTACTTCGAATTATTCATGAACATTTAAACATGAATAAGGTAGTGCCTAGACTTCTTTCCTCAGTCCAAAAGCAGCAACGAGTCAATCTGTTTTCAGGCATTTTGGAGCTCTGCCGTAGCAACGAGAGGGGAGTTCTGCAAACCATTGTTACAGGAGATGAAATTATGGTCCTCTACTATTATCCCTCGTCCAAAAGAGAATCAATGGAGTGGAGTGAACCTGGAGAAGTACCGCCTCTAAAGGCCAAGGTCACTCAGTCAACCAAGAAGATCATAGCCACAATCTTTTGGTACTGTGAAGGAATGCTCTTCGTTGACTTCAAGTAGAGGAGCACCGCAGTAAATGGGGAGTACTATGCTGGCCTACTGCTCACACTACGTGCTTTCATCAAAGAGAAAAGGCGGAGAAAACTGAGTGGTGATGTACGTCATCTTCACGACAACGCGCCTGTACACACAGCTCTTGTTGCAAAGGAAGCTGTGATGAAATGTGACTTTGACCATCTACCCTACAGCCCAGATATAGCTCCCAGTGACTATTTCCTCTTCTCAAAACTCAAGAAGGGCCTTCGAGAAAGGAAATTTAAGTGTGACAAAGAAGTGATGGATACTGTTTAAGCCCATTTTGCAGACAAGACTTGTGACTATTTTTTTTTTAGGGAGGGATTGAAAGGCTAATTCTAAGATGTGAGAAGTGTATTGCCATAAAGGTTAAGTATATTGAAAAGTGAAATATAGTTTTTGTCTTTATCATGCCTAGAAAATGGTTAGGACGGAAACTTATGGACCTACCCTCGTAGCTCTTCCTTGATGTACAGCATAAAGCAGTTCTAATTTTCTAAATAGATTCTTTGGCGTTTTTATTTTTTATTTAATTCTTTTTTGGTTATATCCACTGCACATTACTGTTAGATTGTAACACGTAACTTAGACAGAGAAAAATATACGGCGAAATAAAATTTCCACGTTAGCATTGCATCACCAACTAAAATTGTGGTACACCCCCCCCCCTCCTAAAGTCAGTGCATTTTTCATCGTAACTGACTGACATATGCTCACAGTAAGTAGCTAGAAAATGTTTTCTGATGGAACTGCGAGTCATTTTAGGCAAAAATTCACCATATGCAATGTAGCATTACTTTCTAAAATATTTGGAATTAAAATTGAATGGAAATTCTTCAGCAAAAGGCAGTGTATGAGATTGGAGGGTAAATGAAGAGAATGACTGGATAGCTGTGAAATCTGGAACTATAATGCAAAATGCTGAAGAATTTGTTTATGCTATGAACAGCAAAGTAAAGCACAATAGTGTTTAGACTGACGTTGATGAAGTAAAGACACATTCTGCATTTAGTGTTCATATAGTAAACGTGATCTACCAGGAGCGACTTCGGTGTGTGTATGTGTGTGTGTGATTCATTTGCGACCTTGGATATGTTTATCTCTGCAGATTGACTCATAGAACTCATTGTCCCTTAAGACCCAGTAGTGAAGGCTTATTCCTTTGTTACTATATATGAATAACAAAATGAGGGTAATTTATATTTTCCACCTAAATTTAACTTCATCAAATTGTTCAATAATTATTACAAAAATTGTTTATTGTTTCAAGTTCGATATACATTAATTTGTATTCTTTTGTTATTTTAAGTCTCTGATAAGAAAGCGATAAAATATTTTAGTAGATATTCTTAATTGCAAAAAAAAAAAAAAAAAAAAAAACTTAAATTAACATTACTGATAACCAAATATTATTCCAAGTTCTCATATCCACATTATTATTTGTAATTTGAGAAAAATACAATTCATGCTACAAGTTACATGTATGACAGTCTGAGTTAAACATTTATACATGTTGTAGTCCAAGGTAACGTATACGTATATAAGTTTCAGAAATGTCAAATAGTCACCCAGTTAGCGAAGTATAATATTTTTTGAAAACTATTTTTGTAATAAACTATCGGAAAAAGTTAGGAGAAATAATTTTGAACTATAAAGGGAGTTGCAGAAATGTCAAGTCAGTAACAAAATGTTGCATACTAAATATATTATTTCTGCTTATAGCCCTATTTTATGATCATCTTAACCATCAGTGTTTCTTCTATCGGGCAGCGAGATGTTCAAACCTCTCACAGATTTCAAGCAGAGGTTTTACTGTAAAAATGTATTATAGGTAAATGTCAGGTAGTCACGTGTGAATTTCTTTTTAGATGCTGTTCTGGGTAGGTGTAAATAAATATAGTTCTTCTTTATAAAACATATTTTATTATTCTCAAAAAGAAAGAAAAAAATGAAGGGTGACAGTTTATCTTATTGACTCCGAAGAATCTGTTTTCTGTTTTCTCGAAGTCTTCTACCAGCTAGCTGACCGTCTACCCCATCCACTCCACCTTGATGTCAGCATTTCTTGAAACTGTGTTGCAACGTCTCTCTTCTGCCTGTGAGAATGAAAGGAAGCACTTGTGGTTTGACCATTTGTACTGCAGTTTCTTGGCTACGCGGAGCTCATTTTCTTAGGTTGTTAAAGCAAACCTGAAACACATTCATAAGCAGGATGTCGAAGATTAATTTCAGTAATGAAGACAGAACGAGTGCTCAGTGATCTAGAAAACCTTTCAGAGTAAAAACTAATAGGTGATTTCTAGATGCTTAGAGCGTTTTCAAGCATCGTTTTGCTAAGAAAGAAAAACAGCTACTTTGCGAATGAAATGGCCAAGCAAGCGAAGAATAGATTTTATCTTTCGTTTTGGTCGATAGCTTTTAACAGTTTTATCATCAAATTATCACTTTCGCTCATATAGGATAATTCGTGATGACTACTTTTCCAACGCTTGAAAACTATTTTCATGCTTCTTCAACTTCAGGGAGTGGCACGCAATTCACTGAAACCAATTTGAAAGCGATGATAATTTTAGCTACGAAACAGTCAAATTATTTCAGGAATGTCGTTAATGTATATACAATGTATCTGTCATCATGAACTTCACTATTTTAGGTTTAGTTTCGTAGCTTTAGTTTCATTGTATTTTCGTGTATTTCGTTTTAACATTCATGTTTGGAAACAGTCAGTATACCACAAGTACACTCAATTTAAAAGAAACTGTTAAATACCTCACGGAGGAATTGCACTCCAGACTTTTACCAAGATTTTCGAACTGAGTAAGAGATTGTTTATTACACGTTAAAGAAATCCACAATTGAAAAAATTTAGTTCCTGGACAAAATGAGTGAAATTCTTCTGGGGCAGAGTTCTTCCGGCTTTTTACTTACTTTAACCGCTTGTTTTGAATTGATTTGATAGTTGAATAACGTTCAACTGTTTTATTTATTTATTTTTAATTATTTAAAATGTAATGTTCCATCTTTATTGATTGATTTGGTTTATTTATGGACGCTCTTTAACATCTCAGGTCACCAGCGTCCCATTCTATTCAGGGCGTGAAACGGCCGACAAATTTTGCTCAGAGGCCTCTTCTTTCTGGCTTGAGGTTCCTTTTCGTGCCTATCGATCAAAGAGGATTTGTGTCAACATTTTCATCAATCCGTAGGAGGGAAATATCGTCCGGAACAAGTTCGTCTGTGGTGAAAGGTACGGAAAATAACGTCTAGTATCCAATTGGCCTGAGAGAAAAATCATCCATTTTCACCCTCTCGTTGCATGTTACGATTCTCGTCTGGTACACTTTTTACTTACAACTAAACGAAAATATAAAAAATAAGAGCTGAAAAAGTACATATTTTGAAAAATGTTGGATATACCGTTTCGCCTTTACTTCATCTTCACTTAAATCATTTTCTATGGATCTTATTTTGACCATTGGCTTTCAATACGACCCGATGGTAAATTTATCTACAATTTGTAAAAGCGTCAGTTCTAAAAACACTCCGTATTTCAATCAGTTGCTTCAGTAGTTTGTTAGGTTAGATTGCTGTACTCCTGCAATATGGCAGTACGAGACTGGCAATCATATTGTCGTCGCATAATGTGAATAAAGAGTGAAACATTTTTTCGGAAAGTTTCAGGCTATCCATAATAATAACAAGATTGGTAAAGAAATTAATTTTCAAAAAATACGACAAAAAGATATCCCCTAGAATAACAAAATAGATACTTTTGGCAGATGGAGTTTTTTACGATACCTGAAAATATTACCTAATCGCGTACAACATGTGCCTAATCATAATCATGCAAAACTGTCAAAGCTTTATCACAAAAACCGGTTTAAAATAATTACACATTTTAAGTATTATTCGACGATACTTGACAATTTTCCATATAAAATTCAATTGAGGCAAGCACTAACTAGCGATTACAACATCTATTGTCTATTGTGAATCATTTAGTCAGTTTTTGGAGGTGTGCTATACCATTTGGAAGTGCTAGAACTTCTTACTGAAAATCACAAGTACTGCATTTCGTTCCAACATTTTATAGCATGCAAAATGACATGGAGAATCTGTTTTTCAAAATATGAGGCAAGAGGATATTCTCGTTCTGAGCTTTCTGAATCAACATTTCTGATGGGTCCTGATAGTTCTGACTGTTATCATCTCTGGAGATTTCTACACAGAAAATTCACCTTCCACTTAGGAACTGAATAGTACTATTACAGTTGCTGTGCAGAATATGTGAAGAAACACATTCTGAGTAATAAATCACTTTAATGGCATTTGCGAAGAGATTGGTTAAAGCTGCCTAATATTGAACATTTTAAATTAAATTTGAATAAAAACTCTCGTTTTCGGGACTTTATTTGACACTGTCATACTGTGTTTTACATAAATATTTCTGTGCCTAGAACAATATGAATAAATATTAGATAAAAGTGTTTATTTTAAAAAGGAGCTACCTCCAACTAATTTTGTAATTTAAAAAAAATTCATATTAAAAGTAGACTTTGTGGGAAACACACGACTCTTAAGTTGCTGACAGATGAAAATAGAGTAATAATTGACCTTAAATAAATAAATAAAAAGCTTCATTTGCGCATAAAAGGATATTATGCTCACTTTAACCGAGATTCAATAACAGTATCCCATCTCAAATGATCATTAATTATAATGCCTAAAATGTTTACACTTGCTTCTAAGTACACGGTCTCAGCAAATGAATGTTAGGGTTTCATGAGGTTAGTATTTTATGAAATAAATCAACTCAGTAACTTAAACAGATTGAGTCAATTAGTTTTTAATTTCTATCATTGTCATTAAAATACAGTCATTATTAAATGAACAAAAAGTAAAAACCGCAGAAAGGCCCAGAACGTGAGAAGAAACTGCTGAAAGAATCCGACAGTCCTCTGGAGTCCTCGGAACGCCATAATGTACAGTTAGGTCTTCCTAAGCATGACGACGACAGAGATTGAAATTACATCACTATGGAATCCAACTCTTGCATGCGAACAAACCCCAGGACAAAGTGCATAGGGTTGAATTTGCTATTAGCATGCACTTGAACCAAGATTTCTAGCATCCTCTTCTCGGATAAGGCCACATTCCACGTGAGCGATTGTATAAATTGGCACATTTGCCGAATTTGGAACTCGGAAAATCCAGATGTGGCACACGAACACATTCGAGATTCTCCATAAATCAATTTGGTTGACTGGGTTTATTTACGGACGTTCTTTAACATCTCAGGTCATCAGCGTCAATTCAGGGCATGAAACGACCGATAAATTTTGCTCAGAGGCCTTTTATTTCAGGCTTGAAGTAAATCTACGACATGGGACCCACGGCTTTATTTTCCTTCCGAAGGAAGCCATACTTAGGATTTTTACGCCCGAAAAAATCCATCGACCCGCGATCTTGGGTTTAAGAGGCAAGTATGGTTACCCTACACCACCAGAATCGACTCCATAAATCAACTTTTGATGCGGTCTAGTGAACAAGATTTTGCGTTCATTCTTCTTCCTTGAAATCAACATCAACTTCATTGCAAACTAAACTCCCCCCCCCCCCTCAAATCGAACAAATAGAAATGGATGACACTGAGTTACAGATCATCTTTCAACGAGACGGAGCGCCTCCCCACTTTGCAAATCTTGTACGAGAAGAGTTGAATAATCGATTTCCAAGCCGGTGAATTGGCAGAAATGGACCCATCCACAAGAAGTTTGATCTTACTCCTTTGGGGCTATGTTAAGAACAAGATTTACACTGACAGAATTTAAAATATTGACTATCTCAAGCAAAGAGTCAGGTAAACTACAGAAAGCGTTACGCCAGAAGCTCTTGTCAAAGTGTAGACTGAAATTGAATTTCGTTCTGTGGTGTTGGTGCGCGTGCTGAAACTTACTAATGTTATTCAGATATGTTTGAGTTACCGAATTAATTTAAAATATGTTCAATCCATTACACGTAATGTATACTTCACAATAAATTAAACCTTACCATTTATTTTCGGAGAACCTTTATATAAAATTACTATCAATGATCTCAGAATATTACATTTATAATGATAAAACAATATCTGGGATCACACAGTTGCTTATGAGCATGAGCGAACGACAGAAAGAGCGCTTGTTTTCTGGTTGCTGAGTGAGATACATGCACGGAAGTACTCCGTCACTGCCAGGCTTGAGTCTTGAGTTGGCACAATTTCTCAACCAGGGAATCCCATCGCACGTTCCAAATTCCCAACAGAGTAAATATACAAGGATTAATACGGTAAAGAAAATGTTGTTACATAAGCAGCACCATAGTAAGTGAACAAGAGGCATGTTTGACAACGTGGTCCTGGAAGTGGAATTCTGTGCTGTGAAAGCAGCGTGAGAAAATACCGAAAGCTGGTCTTTATTTTTATTTTCTGTAATGTTGCAATGTTCTCATGGCTACCTATGTAAGAAGTTGATCCTTCTTGTTTGGTAAGTCTCAAATTCGGACATCTTATGTGAAACGTATTGTGGTTATCCTTCAGAACAAAATCATAGCAGCCTATTATTCATGAATATTTTATCATTCAACTAAGTAGAGATAGAATGGTGTAACCGTTGCGACTACAAACAAAATTTGATTAATCAGCTCCTTGCATAATTTAATTCGCGAATTACTCTCTTTTGATATTCTGATTTACAAATGAAAATTGAGACAAATGAGAACTATGAGCCATGTGCTATCTTAATTCGAGAGTAAACTACTGCGTTACAAAACAAAGACATCTACAATAAACTACATGCATTTTGAAGACGTGTGTGGAACTATCGGAAGAAAAGTAAACATAGAATAGATACACAAATGAAGTGAGTAAGCAAGGCTTATGCCAGTTTTGATACTATGAAAATTGGAAAATAAATAGAAGTGATGAAGAAAAATGGAATTTTGAAGTCTATAGAAACGAAGTTTCCCTGGTTAGAAAAAGGATCCTCTTTCTTCTAGATAGAAGATTGGCATTAGAGAAAAATTAAACACATTTAATCTAAACGATTTATTTTAAAAAGGAAAAGAATTTTATTTTAATGAACGATAATAGACTTTCAACATAACATCAACTGGAAATAGAAATACAAGTAGACCTAGAAGCGGAAGTTTAAACAGACAAAAAACCTAAACCAGATGACTGATGGTGTTTATGATTTGTTATTGAGCTCATAACCTCATATTAGTAAACGTAGTTGCTATAGCAACCATTACTGACGTCTTTAGAGACAACGCAGTACTACACATTCATACCAAAATTCAATTCGGATTTAAAAATTAAATATAAATAACGACTATTAAAGTGTCTGTGCATTTTTGGCCCCTTTGTATGTCAAATGGAAAAGGTGCGTTATGCCTAACATTAAAAGAAATGTATAAAGATTAAACTTATTATATATTGTTCTATACTTGTAGGCGGAATAGTTTGAGGAGAGGGGGACAGAAACAATTAGATAATACTTATAGAACAGAATAAAATGTTACATAAAGTAAACCTGGACAAGAGCCCAACCATTTTCTTAAAAGGTAATTACGAAATAAATGAGTACTTTAAGAGTTTTTAAAATGCTTGATTACTAATTAAAATAACAAGACAAACGTAACTTCTCAAATGGCCAATAAAAATTTCACCTCTTATGCTCGAATGAAAGTATACACTATTTTACTTACCTGTATATTCTGTTTAACAATTAAGATTGGTGAGTACAAAATAACAAAGTCTCCAAATTAGAAAGGCATAATAATACCAAATATGTATGGAAAGATGTTCCAGAATTTGTGTTTTCAGAAATAAATGCAACCAGAGAGTGGCGTGGCAGATTCTTGGAATATGAGAGGTATGTCACAATTACGCTAATGAGAAAGGAGGCAAAAAAAAAATAAGGAGGGAGAGAGAAATAAAATACCTCACATAAAATCTCCTCACCTTGCAAGTATGGCAAAAATGACAATAGGGAACATTTGTTAACCTGCTGCAAGGATTGATCTTGCACTGTTTTTCAAACTATTTGCATTTTCGATTTAAATGTCAAAATAAAAATGCAAACTCCATCACCCACACTCATTGTAGTACAAGAATGTAATATGTATAGCTTCTATCAATCCCTTGCAGATTTGAACATATTTTACATTTGCAGGCTTTTCTTTGACGCCATGTGTTCTAGTGAAAGAGTATCTAAACTCAACTAGTCACTGATTCTACAAAATAAGAAAGTGATGCGTGAGGCATTTAAATGACAACAGTTAATAGATTTGTTCTTTTATGCTAGTGAATTGGGCGATATTTTTCTTAGTTAAGTTTTCTAATTTCCAATATGCTTTTATTAGTAAAAAAACTTTGACGAAAAACTTAATTTTTGTACATTACAAGATCATTTGGCACGGCTTTATAACGTTTTCATTTTCTTAACTTTCCATTCATATATTGAATGCTTTGTACATTGATCATGATTTTACTTAAAAATTATAGGATCAGAAACAAAACACTACAATAAAGGTAATTTCAAGAAATACGTTCCAATACTTTGCTTTAGAAAAAAACACTATATACCTATTTATACAAAATAACAATTGCACAGAAATAGTGGTTTCAATGCTATTAAACTATATAGTAAATATCTATTTGAGGTAGATCATCTTGTTCTAACTGAATCTTTCGTGGTTTTGTCGCCCGTTCCAGGCAGCTGGCGGGTCGGCAGTCAAAGGGCAGCTCCCGGCGAAGAGGATGTAATAACCGCGCAAATGATTCTTGCTATCGCAATTAAAACTGCAGTTACAGAGGAAATAAGCATGTACCTTATAATAGGAGACATTGAAAATGTTCTGTTATGAGGATAGGTCCATAAGTTTCCGACCTAACCATTTTCTAGGTATGACAAAGACAAAAACTATATTTTACTTTTCAATGTAGTTACCCTTTATTGCAATACACTTCTCACATCTTTAGGTTAACATTTCAATTCCTCCCCCCACAAAAAAAAAAAAAAAAAATAGAAGTCCTGTCTGTAAAATGGGCATAAAGTTGTTCCTCACACACAAATTTCCTTCCTCGAAGGCCCTTCTTGAATTTTGAGAAGAGGAAAGTCACTGGGAGCTAGATCTGAGCTGTAGAGTGAATGGTCGGTCTCCTTGAAGCCACATTTCTTCACTATTTCCTTTGCAACAACACCACCACTCAGCTTTCCTCGCCTTTTCACTTTGATGGAAGCACGTAGTCTGTGCAGTAGGCCAGCATAGCACTCCCAGTTTACTGTGGTTTCCTTCACAGTCCTAAAAGATTGTGGCTATGATCTTCTTGGTTGAGTGAATGACCTTGGCCATTGGAGGCGGTGCTTCGCCACTCTATTGATTCTCTTTGGACAAGGGATTATAGTAAAGGACCATTGTTTCATCTCCTGTAACAATAGTTTGCCAAACTTTTCTCTCGTTGCCACAGCAGAACTCCAAAAATTCCTGACAACAGATGACTCGTTGCTGCTTTTGGCTGATAAAAGAAGTCTAGGCACTAACCTTATTCATGTTTAAATGTTCATGAATAATTCGAAGGACTGTTGTTTTAGAAAAGCCCAACTCTGCTGCTATTCCGTAACTTTGACCCGTCGTCTTCCACAATTTCTCCTTCCACAAGAGCGATGTTTTCAGGAGAGAACACCTCCAAGGGCCGACCTGCACGCTCTTCGTCTTCAATGCTTTTTCGACCCATTCGAAAAAGTTTGGCCCATTCTTTTACGGTAGAATATGAGGGGGATTATTCCCCATACACACCGTTCAATCGCTGTTTAATTTCATTTGGAATAAGTTCTTCTTATGAGAAGTACTTAACAACAGCTGGACATTCCATTTTTAACATGTCACAAATCTACACATAACACAGCGGAGCGAAAGTTACGGCTGCAATTATTTACTTAACAGGTAAGGTATGACACCAGATAAGAATTTCGTGAAGGCCATAATGCTTATTGCCGAGGCCAGAAACGTATGGACCTTTCCATTATTTTATTCTAAAAAAGAATGTCGGTCCTGGCGGCCTAGTGATAACCATATTTGCCTCGTAGACACAAGATAGCGGGTTCAAAACCACCCAGGGTAAAAATCGGGCGTAAAAATCTTAAGTATGGCTTCCTTCGGAAGGGAAGTAAAGCCGTGGATCCTGTGTTATAGATTTACGGCATGTAAAAGATCCTCAGGCCCGAAAGGACACACCTCTGAGCAAAATTTATCGGCCGTTTCACGCCCTGAATGGAATGGAACGCTGATGACCTGGGTGTTTAAGAGCGTCCTAAATAAACCAAATAAAAATAAATAAATGAAATAAAAAACGACTGCACATTACTGTATGCAGCATTAGACTAATTTCATTATGGAATGGGGTTTCCTGTATAAAATGAGAGTTTTTCTATTCCAGCTTTATTTTGCTACATGGCCACATAAACGAAGTTATTCTTCATCATAAAGTATATTAAGCATGGATCAGTTACTCTGTCATTTATTCATATACGCTTCCAAGATTAAATTGACTCCAATTCGGAAGATGAACTATTGCGCGTGAATGACAATTTTCTAAAAAGATGCCAGAAATGTTTTGATTAGCATAACAACAATTTTCAACATCTACTAAGGCTGGTTCTTATTTTCATTGTAATTGCTAGAACTTGCCGCTTTGACTGCCGAACCGCCAGCTGCCGCAAAACAGGCGACAAAACCATGAAAGACCCGGTACCTATGAAAACATTGATCTCTTATAAGTATACAACATAGATCCGAACTATCACCAACACCAGAAAAGCGGGAATTGCAAAATCGTGTATTGTATTGCAAGTCAATTTATCCGAGCTCCATACCTCCAAATTTGCGACCATCATATTGTCTGGATTTAAACCCAATAGATTACTTGAGAATATATGCCATACTTTTTATTCTTTATTTATAATTACAATTAACTACTTTTGTAATTTTGACCGAAATCTGAATTTACCAAACGGTCAATCCGATTTTTAAATTGTTGAATACATTAAAATTATACAACTATGACTATTCGTTCTATTTTACTGTCTTGCTATGCGAGTATGAAGAACGAGATAAACTAAAAATAGCTTCCGTCATATTAAATAAAAATGGCCATGGAGCAAATTAAAAAAAAAAAGTACTGAAAACATTCCCCCACCCAGAAGAATATATTTATTCTGAATTTGGAATGTATACCTTTAAATTTTTTTACCTTTTAAGTTTAAAAATAAACATTTTTCTTTAAGAATCCGCTTTCTTTATATTAATGGATACTGCATTTTCAAGTTGAATACTTTGAGCAATTCTAGTCGGATTTATTCTAATTCGAGTACATACGAGGGTTGTTCCTTAAGTTTCCGGCCTAACTATTTTCTAGGTATGATAAAGACAAAAGCTATATTTCACTTTTCAATATAGCTACCTTTTATTGCAATACATTTCTCTCATCTTTGAATTAACATTTTAATCCCCTTTCCCCAAAAAGTCAGAAGCCTTGTCTGCAAAATGGGCATAAACACCATCCATCGCCTTCTTAACACCTAAATTTCCTTCCTCTAAGGTCCTTCTTGAGCTTTGAGAAGAGAAAATAGTCACTGGGAGTTAGATCTGGGCTGTGTAGTAGATGGTCGATCTCCTTGAAGCCACATTTCTTCACAGCTTCCTTTGCAACAAGAGCTGTGTGCAACAGCGCGTTGTCGTGAAGAAGGCTCACACCACCACTCAGCTATCCTCGTCTTTTCTCTTTGATGCAAGCACGTAGTGTGTGTGCAGTAGGCCAACATAGTACTCTTCATTTACTGCGGTGTTCCTCTCCTTGAAGTCAATGAAGAGTATTCCTTCACAGTCCCAAAAGATTGTGGCCATGATCGCCTTGGTTGACTGAATGACCTTGGCCTTTAGAGGCGGTGATTCGCCAGGTTCACTCCACTCCATTGATTCTCTTTTGGATAAGAGATCATAGTAGAGAACCATAGTTTCATCTCCTGTAACAATGGTTTGCAGAACTCTAGTTGCCACGGCAAAGCTCCAAAAATGCTTAACAACAGATGACTCGTTGCTGCTTTTGGACTGAGGAAAGAAGTCTAGGCACCCATAATGCACTAACCTTATTCATCTTTAAATGTCCATGCATATTTCGAAGGACTGTTGTTCTAGAAAGGCCCAACCTTGCTGCTATTTCTGTAACTTTGAGCCGCCGGTCTTCCATAATTTCTCCTTCCACAAGAGCGATGTTTTCAGGAGTGAGCACCTCCAAAGGCCAGCCTGACTGCACGTTCTTCGTCTTCAAAGTTTTCATGACCCATTCCAAAAAGTTTGGTCTATTCTTTTACGGTAGAATATGAAGGGGATGCTTCCCCATATACACCACCCAATCGCTGTTTAATTTCTTTTGGAGTTAGCCATTCTTTTGTGAAGAGCTTAATAACAGCCTGATAATGCATTTTGAAACTGTCACAATCTTCTACACATAGCCTTCTTTATCCAAGTATATCTAAACAACTGAACACAGCGGAGCGGAAATTACAGCTGCAATTATTTACTTAACAGATAAGGCATGACACCAGATAACGATTTTGTGAAGGCGATTTTCCTAATTGTGCGAGGCCGAAAAACTTATGGATCTACCGTTGAAATTGCCGAAAATGCTGTTATTATTGAATCCTATCGATTAAAAATAAACACAATGGATGTGTAAATGAAAAGTATTTATGTACTTACACATAGGTTATTTCAGAATAACTATTCCTATTTTTCTGATGTTATAGAAGGCATGTAATTAAACATTTTTTTCATAATATAGTAGTGTTTGGAAATGTTTCTGTTTCGAGATAATAAGATAAAAGTCGAAACTCGTCTTTAACTTTATTAAGTCAATGACTGCCTCTAATTGCATTTCAGTTAATTCTGTTACTATGGAAACAAACTAAGAAGGTTTTCGTCTTAGGTCAAACAACATTCATTGTGGAACAAACAACATTCTCATCGTCATATTCCATACAATGTTTTCCACGATAGATCACAGTCTTCGAGTTAGTGGGTAATTTTATGTAAAGAACATAGATTTAGGAGCAAATTGAACTGTTAGAATTCACGAATTTAATATTTGAGCTATTAATCTAATTAAGCTTTTGAGAAGAGGAAATAGTCACTGGGAGCTACATTCTATTTGTATGGAGTGCCTTAAGTGAGCAAGGAAAGCACCCATTTCATACCTAAAAGCGGAAATGTCAACCCCAGTTGATTATCATAATGATGAGTATATTTACGTAGAATTAACGATGAGCCCGGTTTTCCCAAATGCGTATTATGGACAGACGAGGCATGTTTGTGAGTTGGCGTTTTCAATACACATGTAGTCACATTTGGAGTGACACCAATCCCAAAGCTGATTTTTTTTATTTGTTTATTTACGGACGCTCTTTAACATCTCAGGTCATCAGCGTCCCATTCTATTTAGGGCGTGAAACGGCCGACAAATTTTGCTCAGAAGCCTCTTCTTTCAGGCTTGAGGTTCTTTAATGCAATGCCGTAAATGTACGACACGGGACCCACGGCTTTACTTCCCATCCGAAGGAAATCATATTAGGATTTTTACGCCCGAAAAAATCCATCCATCCTGCCCGGGTTTGAACTCGCGATCTTGGGTTTAGAAGGCAAGTATGATTACCACTACACCACCAGGACCGACTGATCCCAAAGCTGTTCTCAATGAGTGGAAGTTTTCTCTAAATATTTGGGTTGGACTGTATTGGGGGCTCATATGTGCTACCGCCACGGGTGGCTCCGAGTTCGTTAAGACGCTGACTCGTGAGCGGGAGGTCTGGGTTCGAATACCGCCGGGACCGTCCTCCTGACTGTGGTTTTTTCCAGGTTTTCCTCAGTCCTCATAAATGGCAAATGCCGGGGAGGTACCCTAAACTTAGGCCTGGAACGATTCCTTCCTTAAAAATAAAAATCCTTTCTCAATATATCATTTGCTTTCATGTATCATCAGTGTCCATCGCCTGTGGTGGCTCTGTAGCAAAAGCGGGCGTTAAACACTATTCATTCATTCCCATATGTGCTGCCTGCACAGTTACATGTTTTTTTTTTTTTTTTTTTTATTTATTTTCTTCATTTGCGGAAAATGTCCCAATAAATATTCAGAGAAACATGGTCTTTCAACTTGATGGTGTACCGGCACATTTTGGATTAAATTAATCGAAACCATTTAAATTAACATTTTCCAAATCGTTGGACTAGAAGTGCAGTTCTCCTTGGCCTGAATGTTCCCTAGGTATGACTCCGGTTAATTTTTGTACCTGGATCACATTAAATACATTGTTTATGAGACTCCTGTTAACACAGAAGAAGAGTTATAATCTTGGTAATCGTCCGCAGATATTCTAAAGAATTCATCGTTCATATAGTGAAACACTTTGCTGTCGACAATAGAATCATAATTTTGAACAGTCCATGTGATGGTATAAATAGTTTTTTTCATAATATTTCAGTAATTTATTGTGTAAATATTGCAATTAAATACGAAAAGCTACTTTTCATGTTGAAATTCTTTCTTTTACATGACATTATGAAACGAAACATTTTCTGGACACTGCTTTATAAGGGAGGAGGAAAATAATAATAATAATAATAATAATAATAATAATAATAATAATAATAATTGCATACTCTGTATAACATCAGAAAATTAGAAATAGTAAATCTGAAATATCCAATATATAATTTAGAAAGCCTTTCTTTAGTTATTGTAACTATTTCCCATGAAATTATGTATCACATTTTCGTTCATTGTATGCTGTTTGTCATAACATAACATAACATAACATAACAAGACGTTTGTTTATGTAGTTCAACCATACATGGAGCTGCCATCTTATGATCTCACCACGGAGAAAGACAATGAGGAATTAAATGTTAATAAACAAGAGGACAAAGACAGAGAAATAAGTTGTGAAATCATGTTTATGTTAAATAATTATATTAATTTGAAAAGTGCTCTTTGGGGAAGTATTACTCTAAACTTCCTATTTCATTTAAAGTACATTTTCTATAAAAGGCCATACTTTTTGTTATTAACGATTGATAGATCTATATTGCTTTTTGCAGAAACAGAGCCACTGAATTGAGCTGACATTATGCATGGACAAGAGAAACTCTATTGCATTTTTCCAGTTACCCAAGCTGTCGCAAGACCGACCTACTACCAGACAATATTCTCGAGATGAGACGCCATCTCCCCTTCTCCTTAAACACTCAATGTAGCTCTGTTAACATTTCTTGGCGCTGAGTCATAAGCCATGAACACATTTTAATTCTAAAGCAGTTCCTAGTTAACACTGAACTGGCAAATTCCCTTGAAAAGGAATTATTTAGAAACATTTACAAAGAGGATTACGACTACCTGTTGATCCGCTTGGCTTAAAATTTTTACTCATCGTCCAGCTGTGGAAATATACCCATAAAAGATGAATATCGCTTCTCTTTTCGAAGCAGGATTTTTCTTGTAAGAGAAATAAAGTCATGCTCCCGCGAAAATTATAAGAAGCAGCAATCGAAGAATTTCTGATACATCGAAAATTTTTCACCTGAATCTCCGACTAGTTTTATGACCACATCTATTAGGAAAAAATGCAAATGAGTGTATTTTCTACTCCGTACATTCGGTGTAGATGTGTGAAGGATATAATTAGCTACGCTACTCTAATGCATTTGGTGGGAGAGAGAAAGGAATTATTATTATTATCATTATTATTATTATTATTATTATTATTATTATTATTATTATTGGCAAATTCTGTGTGTATCATATTTCTGATTACAAAAATGCTTCTAACATAGTTTTAGGCAAATCAAATGAAGAAAGCAATATCAATATACTGCCAATACAATTAATGCCACGAACTTTGCATTTGTTTGCAACACTATTTGGGCCAGTAGGTATTCTAATGATAATGGAATCTTAACAGCAAATAAGGCATTTATAATCTTTATTGAATCCCTAACATTTTAGGTAACAGATGAACATTCGGCAGCTTTGGAGTTTAATATTTGTAGGCAATTTTAAAGGAACTACATTAGATTCACCTGGGAACGTGCAACGACATCCTAAATATATAATTGTTTTTATTAGATGAACTGTTCACGATGGCTACATACATTGAATTATTATGGACAAGTACGCCCAAATATGGTTTGAGAAGATCTATTAACTGCTCATATACAGTGAGGTTATTTGAGTTACGTGTACTGGGAGAAGCCGGCAGTAAATGCCTACAGTGACTTTGTCAACGAGTGGTTGTGCATTCGCGTGTTACTCGGTGCTTTCACTGCGTGTAAACTGTGTGATAATTATTGTTCGTTAGCTATACCACTACATAAATATAATCTTGAATGTATCTCGATACATGTTTGAAAACGGATTCTTGCAAAGTAGTGGTACGGTGATCCTGGCAATAGTGTTCCAGGTAGAGACCAACTTGTTAAAAATTACGAGGAACCGGATCTCTCAATGACAGGAAGGTTTTCCGAACCACCGCGCCCAGCTCTCAAGAAGAAAAGATGAAATACAGGAATTTCCTACGCGGATATCGGCAAAGTATTGCCGCTGAGGAGCATCATTTTCAACATCTCTTTTGACACAGGCTCTTGCTTATTAGTTTTGAGTATCATTTTATGGCTGCCTACAAAGAAGAAATTGAAATCTTGAAATTACGTATAGTAATGCCGATTTGCTGTATGGATTTTCTCTAAATCTTTGTAATTTACCTTCTACAGTAAGTTTATTCAAGTAGTGAGCCGCCTGAGCAACTGGAAAAGGGAGTAGGAATCACCGCGCATAAAGTAAATAAAAGCAACTATCTGTCCCACTGTAAACTCGAACATAAAGGGTTTCATAAAGGAGAAACAAATAAATGAAATATGAACGTGATTCGGGAAAAATATTTATTATATGCTCGGGAGAAATATTTATTATATGCTAGATTGGAGCATTTTTTACCTGAGGTTATTAAGCACAAAGCTTCTTGCAGTAAGTAGCCTACGCATTTTGAATTTTCTCTAGGATTAATGGCATAACCAATATCTATTTTCTCCTACCACTATACCCTACTGCAAAACAGACCTAGATAAAACAAAATAAAAGCCATAGAACAAATTTTAAGAGCCATTTGTGAAAAATCGGTCCAACTAACATAGATTTACATTCTATTCAGATGCCAAAAGTAAAAACATGGCATTGTTTATTTCCACCCTTAATTTCAGTGGTTGTAGATAAGCGAGAGTCTAACGATCTTTACACTGGAACTAATTTCCTCGATAGGGAGAAAGAGGAAGATAATTTCATCTTATTTTATCTAATCACACGCTCCAAACTTCTACGGTCAGATCATTCTTGCAACATTACGTTACGGCTCGTTCCAAAAAAATGCTCACACTTTTCTGACAGCCAATTATTTTTGTAAACGTCATTTGTCCTAGATAGAGATGCTTACGTGCTAGCCTCTCCTTGTCAGGTATTCATGAGTACACATTTATCGGCCACTTGGTAACCAGCATTGTGTGACGCACTTGTTCACGGGAATCAAGCTACTTGCAATGTGAATTTCCCTACTTTCAT